>OY757944.1:40329674-40355616 GCA_963585895.1 Sepioteuthis lessoniana | reverse complement strand
GCAATATATGTATGTATGTATGCATTTGTGTGTGTGTATATATGAGCTTGCATATATGTAATGTATGTATGTATGTACGTATGAATGTATGTATGTGTGTGTGTATGGTTGTGTATATATATGTATGTATGCATGTATGTATTTATGCATGTATATATATATATATATATATATATATATATATATACATATATATATATATATCTCGTAACCAACTTCTAGTTAATTTTTATTAGGAAGAACTATTTTTTAATTTTTTTAAAAATTTAAGTTGACTGTGATGAACAGTTGTTGTTGGCAACCCGAAGGCTCCCTTTTCAATAGCTACTACAAAATCCGGATGAAAAGGATTAGCACCCTTCTAAGTAGTAGATATTGAAAAGGCAGCCTTTGGGTCGTACTTGACAACAGTCAGACAACTTACATATATATATATATATATATATATATATATATATATATATATATATATATATATATAAGTTTGGATAGTGTAGACAAAGAGTCAATAGTGTTTGGTAACCATGAATTATTTAACGATGCGATTGTTGGACCACGTCTCTGAGCACTGCTAATTCTGTATCTACACTATCATATCTTAGAGATATATATGCACTATCACAGATACTGACCACAATTTATTTGTAAATATAACAAACTACATTATGTATGTATATATATATATATATATATATATATATGTGTGTGTGTGTGTGTGTGTGTGCATGTTTATATATATATATATATATATATATATATATATATATATATATATATATATGCGTGTGTGTGTGTTTGTGTGTGTGTGTATATGAGTGTGCATGTGTGTATGTGTGTGCATGATTATATATATATATATGTGTGTGTGTGTGTGTGTGTGTGTGTGTGTGTGTGTGTGTGTGTGCATGTTTATATATATATATATATATATATATATATATATATATATATATATATGCGTGTGTGTGTTTGTGTGTGTGTGTATATGAGTGTGCATGTGTGTATGCGTGTGCATGATTATATATATATATATACATATATATGTGTGTGTGTGTGTGTGTGTGTGTGTGTGTGTGTGTGTGTGCATGTTTATATATATATATATATATATATATATATATATATATGCATGTGTGTGTTTGTGTGTGTGTATGAGTGTGGATGTCTGTATGTGTGTGCATGATTATATATATATGTATATAAATGTCATCAAAAACGTTTACTTAAAGAACCTTGGAAGATAGATAGATAGATAGATAGATAGGAACAAGTTTATAAAGATAGATTAATAGATATGAGCAGACTGAGATAGATAGATAGATAGATAGATAGATAGATAGATAGATAGATAGATATGAATGTGTCTATGTATTTCATGCATATGCTTAAATGTGTATGTGAGCGTGAGTGTATGTGTATGTGTGTGTGTGTCTACCTGCCCTTACTTGATTACAAATTTTTGCAAAGTAAAAATATTTTAGAGTTACCTCCCTTGCACCGTATTTGTAAATTCGTTTGCGAATTAAAATATTGTATTCATATATATATATATATATATATATATATATATATATATATATATATATATATATATATATATATATATATATATATATATATATATATGTATGTATATATATATATAATAAGGGGGAAAATGAAAAATCAAACTCTTATAATGGGTTTAGTAGCAATATTTCATATATATATATATATATATATATATATATATATATATATATATATGTAATATTATAGGTGATCCTGATATATATTTTATTTTGTTTTATTTTTTATTTTATTTTATTTTATCTTGACTTATATTTTATTCAGTAAAAGTCTGTCTATTGCGCAAATTTCATTATACATCGCCACTCATATATGGCTTGTTTTCAGTCCATTCAGATACTGGAATGCAGTCGACTCTCCACATCATAGACGTGGGGATGGGAGGGTAACCAAACAAGGTTTATCCTTGTTTTTACCAAATTATTTTGGGTTTTTTCTCCGCTTCCTCGTCACATTTTAATTGTATATATATATATATATATATATATATATATATATATATATATATATATATATATATATGTTTTTCATTTCACCTGGTTTTAAGTAGGTTATCATTTAGTGAATGATTGTATTTTGGTGATTGTTGTGCACCTGTTGGCTGTTGTTGTTATTGTACAGTGTGTCTGGGTCGGTGAATGTGGCTAGCTAGGGCTCCCAAGATAAAAACATAGTCCCCATCCTTACCCCTCCCTTTCAAAACTTTTTGGGGCTTCATGCTCTCCCAAATTTTGTTATTTGTGAAAATTAAATCATCATTCATATATCCAAGAGACAACCTCAAATCTGCCGTGTGGCGTATGTATCATTATGCACACACACACACACACACACACTAACAATCACTTATACGAGCACACACAATAATATACAAATATAATCTACAAAAACACATACACATACAAACACAATCCTAATGTAAATATTCTTTAGACTGTATTTTTTGAATTTTTTGATTTCTTTATTTCCCTGCTTGATCCTATTTAACCCCCCCCCGCTCGGGCAGGATATGACACAGGGTCAATTTTTAAGCGGAGTTTAACAGGTTTGAATTCAGAGTTTTCCTTCTCCTAGACTAGCTGCCTCACCAAGGCTGAAGAACCCAGTCTGTCCTACTATTTACCCATAGCTGGAGGGAGAATAATTGGATTCATACCTTTCCCAAGGGTATCAGTGCTATGTGAAATGCAATCAGTCTCGTCAAGGATTTGAACTTGTGTCACCGTGTTCATTTTCCTGCTTGATAATTGTCGTAATAAGATAGTATGAAACCAGTGCTCGCACATAAGCATCCATGCTATCAAATATATTTAAAAAGTAATATATATTCATTTGTTATTATTTCATATGTATATATATATATATATTATGAAAATAATTCCTACATGGCCAAGAGCAAGGCTACCTTGGTTTCAACAAACGGCTCTTCAGGATTGCACTGGCCAAGGTTTGGTGAAACCTAAGTAGACTCGCTCTTGGTGGGAATTATTTTCATAATATTAGCTCTATCTCATGTATTGAGCACTTTATTATGTTTTAGCTTTGGTAATTCCGTCAATGTTTTTTCTTTTGACTTGACATACATGCGGCTTGATTATTTTTAAGTAGCACGTGTGTTTTTCATCTTTCCTTTTTTTACGAAATTTTTTTCTAGATATCAGTTTGTAGAATTTGCAAATTGTACAATCTGTTTTTTTTTTCACACCAACAGAATTATAGATTAGATATAAATATTGATATATATATATATATATATATATAGTATTATTCGGTCCAGTTAAACTGGAGTTGGGAGTAATTCTATCAGGACAAGAAAACTATTCAAAAGTGAACATTTAAATTTTCTTGGTAAAGAGCTCAATGTAACAGACATTACAGAGCAATAATTTCTTTAAGAAAAAACAAAAACCAGTCACATTAGGATTATAAATTTATTTCCATCCATATAAGTATTACTGTATCCTTATGTAAAGTTATTAAAGAAAGTTATATTTATCGAAATTAGTATTAAATCTGGAGGTTTATGTCGAAATGTATTTAGAATTTAAGAAATAAAAATAAAAAAAATTAATTTACGATAATTCCAACCGGCAATAAAATAAAAAAAATTAAAAAATTAAAAAAATTAAAAAAACCGAAGTGGATTAAATGCGGAGAAAACTCTTTGCCCCCCTTTTATCCCCTCCCACCCTTCTTTCCTGTGTCTATTCTGAATCATTTTATCCATAAGATCTGAAGAAGTCCCGTTAATTTTTTTTTTTTTTTTGGTGTTTTTGATTTATATCAAAACCCATAACAGGATGGAAATAAACTTATAATCCTAATGTGACCAGTTTTTGTTATATATATATATATGGAGGTGACCATGGTGTAATGGTTATCGTTGTAGGAAGTGGACACGGTGACACAAGTTCAAATCCTGGACGAGACTGATTGCATTTCACATAGCACTAATACCCTTGGGAAAGGTATGAATCTGATTGTTCTCCCTCCAGCTATGGGTAAATAATAGGGCAGATTGGGTTCTTCAGCCTTGGTGAGGCAATAAGTCTAGGAGAAGGAAAACTCTGAATTCAAACCTGTTAAACTCTGCTTAAAAATTGACCTTGTGTCATATCCTGCACAAGTGGAGAAGTTGGTAAACATATATATATATATATCTTTTGGGTATTACTGGAGTGGTTTTACTGTTATCTAGTTGACAAAGCAAAAAGACTCATAAAACAACTACATCAACACGTAAACATGGACATGCTATGAATGGAATTCCCAAACCGCTAAGCATAAAATAATCCTAGACTGGTTGGCATGTCAATTTGTCTAGGGTTATTTTATGCTTAGAGGTTAGGAAATCATGTTTTGATTTACCCTTTTTGTGCAGTTGTATCTTTAATAGTTTTTTTGCACAATATGAATAATTCTTAAACAGATATTTGACCCATCGATGGTACCCTAAATTATACTCCATCTCCAATTCAGAGTGGACCTGGGAGTAATGGTAATAAAGGGGTACATCACACTACATAGAGTTACAGAACTGGAGCCTCAACATCAGACTCAGTTTAGTGTCCTTACCGAAGACACAATACTTGGAGAGGAGATGGGCATCACTAAGAATCCGTGAATGCTTATAGGATTATAATATCACTTTTCACCTGTCTTAGATTTCAAATTGCTTGATTGAGAAGTTCGGTTTCGTTCTGATACTTATGTTCTCACAGTCTTTTTGTCAGTTGTGTCTTTGTTTTTTTGTTTTTTTCACAAGCGTATAATTCAATCAGAAGAAAAAAATCACCTGTCATAGAGACATTCTGTAGGTAAAATCAACGAGGTTGCAAAGTACAACTTGAAGATTTGTGATGAGATCTCATCCGAGAATTTCAGACAATTCCTCACAAGTGAGATTTTTCTCAGGAATTTTTTTTATCTTGGACGGGCATTTCTGGCCAAACAACTTCTGTCTGATCAAAATTAGTTAAATGTATTGGCAAGATTAAAGAGGGAGTATTTATATTCTGGATTTTGGGCTGATATTTTCTTTGTATTGTTTTTTTAATCAAAACAGTTGATTGGTTTGGTTAGGCTTTGTTTCATGGCATATCAACCTTTATAGGTTACTAAATGTCAAATCCATTTTTATACATAAAAAAAGTTCTATTCACAAACAATTCACTTTAGCATATGTATATATTTTGTTTACACAAAGTTAGATATCAAAACAGTTCTATTTTAAACAATTCATTTTAGCATAACACAGTTTAATTCTATTTAACCTATAGAGAGGACGTCATCAGGTTCTATTAGGTTAGAATGGACCAGGGAACAATGGCAATAAAGGGGTATTCTGCATTCTCTAAAGTTCCAGCATAACTGGAAGCTTACCATCAGATTGTTTAATGTCATATCCAGGACACTCATTAGTGGGGGGTCTTACACCCCGTAGAGAAGCAATCAGTGTATTCTACAGCCCCAGCCGACTGGGGGAAAAAAAACTGTTAAACTAATGGGAAGGATAAGTTTAATGCATTTGAAACTCATTTTTGGCGAAGACCTTTTAGTGGGGCCCATAAAAATAGGGTTTAATATTCAAAGATTCAATATTCTAAACTATTAAGTGTTCACCCAACCATTCCATTATAAGTAGGATGCAACACAGTGAGGTACAGCTAGTTTGTATTCAGAGTTTTCCTTCTCTAAGGCTGGTTGTCTAAACAAAGCTAAAGAACCCAGCCTGCCTGAGTATTTACCCATAGCTGGGGAGAGAATGAATTCATGCATTTTCCAAGGGCATTTGCACAAAGGAGAGCACAAACTCATCTAAGGTTTGAACTCAGCTTGCCAATTTCATTTCCTTTAATAATAACAATTACACTAACTGTACTCCCAGTTGGTTGGTTGGTTGGTTTTTATGGCATATCAACAAAGTAAGTAAGTAAGTTGGCGACCTTAGTCGAGGTTGACTCAAAGGTTCCCTTTTCAATAGCTACCATACCAAGGTGTAGCGGAGGGCGCTACTCCTTACCCTAGATTGCTCCACTTTACCCTTGATTCCCACCTTATAATGCTGAGTGTTAAGCAAGGCGGCATCCAGTACCATTTTTTGAGTTTTTGGTTTTAAACCCTGGTCTCCTGGGCAGTTGGTGAACACTCTACTCATTAGACCAATGGCCCGACATATCAACCATTGTAGGTTATTTAATGCCTAATCCTCTTTATACATATATATTAAATATATAGGATTTGGTTTGGTTGGGTTTTATGGCATGTCAAGCATTGTAGGTTCATTTAATGCCAAATCCTCTTTATACATATATATTAAATATATATGATTTGGTTTGGTTGGGTTTTATGGCATATCAACTATTGTAGGTTATTTAATGCTAAATCCTCTTTATACATATATATTAAATATATATGATTTGGTTTGGTTGCGTTTTATGGCATATCAACCATTGTAGGTTATTTAATGCTAAATCCTCTTTATACATATATATTAAATATATAAGATTTGGTTTGGTTGCGTTTTATGGCATATCAACCATTGTAGGTTATTTAATGCCAAATCCTCTTTATACATATATATTAAATATATATGATTTGGTTTGGTTGCGTTTTATGGCATATCAACCATTGTAGGTTATTTAATGCCAAATCCTCTTTATACATATATATTAAATATATATGATTTGCTTTGGTTGGGTTTTATGGCATATCAACCATTGTAGGTTATTTAATGCCAAATCCTCTTTATACATATATATTAAATATATAGGATTTGGTTTGGTTGGGTTTTATGGCATATCAACTATTGTAGGTTATTTAATGCCAAATCCTCTTTATACATATATATTAAATATATATGATTTGGTTTGGTTGCATTTTATGGCATATCAACCATTGTAGGTTATTTAATGCCAAATCCTCTTTATACATATATAAGTAAAAGTAAAGTAGGCGACCATAGTCGAGGGTGACCCGAAGGCTCCTTTTTCGATAGCTTACTACACCAAGGTGTAGGGGAGGGCGCTACTCCTTTCCCTGGATTGCTCCACTTTACCCTTGATCCGTACCTTATATTGCTGAGTGTTAAGCAAGGAGGCATCAAGTACCATTTTTTGAGTCTTTGGTATGACTCGACCTGGGATTGAACCCAGGTCTCCCGGGCGATTGGCAAACACACTAACCGCTAGGCCAATGTCCGGTTTTTATACATATATATTAAATATATATAATTCATTTTGGCTGGCTTTTATGGCATATCAACCATTGTGGGTTATTTAATACCAAATCCTGTTCATAGATCTCTATTAAATATGTAGACTTGTAAACATATTTTGTTGATTACATTTTTAAATGAGACTGAGCTCAATTTTTTGTACTGAAATGGTTTCAAGTATTTCCATCTGATACAAATTATTCTATTTACTATTAATCATTTATTTGCACACAGTTAATTGATTTCAAATATTGCTATGTAACAGTAACAATTTTATATCAGTCATTTGTTTGCACACATTTAAATTGATATACATATATGATTTCTAAGTGAATATTTTGTAGGTAATTTAATTCTTAAATGATCGACAACTAATTTTTTTGCCCACTAGTATTGCTATTGTTTCTCCACAGTTAAATGGTTTCAAGTATTGCTATCAAACACTTAAAATTCTATTCAATTTTAATTATTAGTTTGCACATAGTAAAGTGGTTAAAAGCATTACTATTTAACTCTATTTTATTCTGATTAACGTTACTCATTCATTTACACACTGTTAAATGGTTCCAAGTATTGCAATGAATTACTCTCAATTCAATTAAACATCACTTATTTGTTCGCACATAGTTAAATAATCAAACAGTTTTATTTCTAACAATTCAATTTAGCATAAGTCATTTGTTTGCGCACAATTTAAATGTTAAACAGTTCTATTTGACCCATAGATAAGACCCAACTAGTTGCTACCACTCCGAGTCAGAGTGGATCTGGGAGCGATGGCAATGAAGGGGTACTCCACATTCCCCAAAGCTCCAGCATTACTGGAGCTTCTACATCAGATTGTTTAGCGCCATATCCAGGACACTTGTTGGGAGAGGGTCGGAATATTCTATAGCCCCTGGGTTAAATTAGGCCCCACCCCAGGCATCAAGGCTGATGGCATTAATTTGCTGTTGGCTTTGACCCAAGCAGGCATTGACAGCAAAGGGAGACTTGAAGCAGTATGTCCCCCGGCTTCAGCTGGGCCACCTTCGGGTGGGCAAGCTGCATCATTGACACCTTTGTCACCCTCGTATAGCACTGGACCTTGCTGTCCAGTTTAAGCAATAATCAGGCATATGTGCCTGGACCCAAATTTGGGTCCAAGACCAGCTAGGGTCATCAGGCCCACATTGCACTAAGTGGGCTAATAACCAGCATAGTCAAGCAGGACTCGAGCCTCAGCTCATGCCTGACCTTCCCTTCCCCTAATCCCCACCATAATTGATCTTCAGGTCATTGAACTAGTGTCAAGTCCTGTCTGGTGGGAGGCGGAGACAAATAAAGCCCCTGGACTAAATAGTAGTAGTAGTAGTAGTAGTAATACTAACACCAATGACAATCGCAATAAAAATAAATTTTGAATAAAATAAAATAGAAAAAAATAGATTAAAACTAGTCTGGAAAACTTGCAATAATTATAATAATAATGGTAATTAATAATAATAATAATAATACGACCAGACCTTGTAATAATCAATAAAAAAAAAAGAGAACTTGCCAAATTGTGGATTTTGCTGTCCTGGATGACCACAGAGTAAAACTGAAAGTAAACGAAGATAAGTATCTGGACCTTGCTTGAGAACGGAAAAAATTATGGAACATGAAAGTAGCAATAATACCAGTAATAACTGGTGCTCTTGGTACAACCACCAAAGGATTGGTAAAAGGACCGGAGGACTTGGAGATAAGAGGACGAGTGGAGACCATCCAACCTACAACATTATTAAGATTGGCCAGGATACTGAGAAGAGTCCTGGAAACTTGAAGAAACTTTCTGTCTCTCAAACTCCAGTGAGAAACCATCGACTAACACTGGTGTGAAAAACTCGTAAAGGAGTAAAATAATAATAATGACATTGCACATCTTCGTCCTTGAAGTCAATAACCTTTACACTCGGTACTCCTCTTGTTTTTTATGGCAAGTGCTCATCAGTCCCATTTACCTTTAATAAGCAATGACTGTTGATAAAAATAAATCGTCATCTGTGCAAGTTTTTTCAACTTATTTTCTTTTCTTGCATTCGTACCATTATAAAGATGGGAATTTTGGGAGGTATGGGGGGGCTGGGTGGAGGGTTGATTTCCTCCTTTTCAAAGAGTACACAAAACAATTCCACACAATTTCCCAACCGACAGCTGAAACTCAAAAAAAAAAAGGCTCTGAAACTTTCACTCATTAATAAAAGATTCGTATAAGGCCAGTTTGGATCTATTTTAAGACAAACATACTTTCCGTCACAAATACAAGCACTATTTACACATGGGTAGCCAAATCTCTCCGTGGGATTAAAATGGTATTATCAGAGTGGTTTGGTGCTGGGGGGGGTATATTTAGTAGAATCCCCCTCATCAAAGTCTTAGTATAATACACTAATACTGAATAGATGGAAAAAAAGATAAGATAAGCTAATTTACAGATGTAAGGAACATTTTGGTTAAGGTTTGGTTTGGTTGGGTTTTATGGCATATCAACCATTGTAGGTTATTTAATGCCAAATCCTCTTTATACATATATATTAAATCAATATGATTTGGTTTGGTTGGCTTTTATGGCATATGAACCATTGTAGGTTATTTAATGCCAAATCCTCTTTATACATATTTGTTAAATATATATGATTTGGTTTGGTTGGCTTTTATGGCATAGCAACCATTGTAGGTTATTTAATGCCAAATTCTCTTTATACATATATATTAAATATATATGATTTGGTTTGGTTGGGTTTTATGGCATATCAACCATTGTAGGTTATTTAATGCCAAATCCTCTTTATACATATATATTAAATCAATATGATTTGGTTTGGTTGGCTTTTATGGCATATCAACCATTGTAGGTTATTTAATGCTAAATCCTCTTTATACATATATATCAAATATATATGATTTGGTTTGGTTGGGTTTTATGGCATATCAACCATTGTAGGTTATTTAATGCCAAATACTCTTTATACATATATATTAAATATATATGATTTGGTTTAGTTGGCTTTTATGGCATAGCAACCATTGTAGATTATTCAATGCCAAATCCTATTTATACATATATATCAAATATATATGATTTGTAATTGTTGTATAATGGCTTGTACCACATGACTTCCGGTATCTCAGAGGTATAAAAGAAGTTGTGTTTCTTAAGCACGTCAGTACTGAAAGATCTCAGTCAGTAGTGAGACCAACTTCAGACGAGACACCCACGGCGTGAGACTTATAATATTTGTCGGACTGTACCCCTTCAGTGCATTCTTTTGCACATGGTTAAATATTTCCAAGTATTGCTCTGTATTGCTCACAATTCAATTAAGCATCAGACATTTGTTTACACACAATTAAAAACTCAAACAGTTCTATTTCAAACAATTCAATTTAACATAAGTCATTTGTTTACACTCAGTTTAAATGTTAAACAGTACTATTTGACCCATAGATAGGACTCTGTCAGGTGCTACCACTCTGAACTAAAGTGGATCTGGGAGCGATGGCAATGAAAGGGTACTCCACATGCCCCAAAGCTCAAGCATTGCTGGAGCCTCAACATTTGATAGTTTAATATCATATCCAGGACACTTGTTGGAGGGAGGGGATCTTACTCCTCTGTAGAGATGCAGTCGGTGTATTCTATAGCCCCAGGCGATTGGGCCAGTAAGTAAAGTTGGCAACCTTAGTTGAGGGTGACCCAAAGGCTCACTTTTTGATAACTACTGCACCTTGGTGTAGGGAAAGGTGCTACTCCTTTCCCTGGATTACTCCACTTTACCCTTGATTCTTACCTTATAATGCTGAGTGTAAAGCAAGGTGGCATCAAGTACCATTTTTTTAGTCTTTGGTATGACTCGACCTGGGATTGAACCCAGGTCTCCCGGGCCATTGATGAACACTCTAACCATTATGCCATAGGAAAATTTAATACATACATAATATCTATATATTTATATATATAAGGAGTCCTGACACATATTGTACTATGAATAAGTAGCATATGAAAAGGGATACAAAAATAATGAAAGTCTTACTTTAAGTTGTAGGATGACTGTGATTACATAGGCTTCATGTTTCAATGGTGAGGTGCGCAATATCACTCATCAGGTGGTGAGACCCCGTGTTGTATGCTCATAATCATAACAACACAACGAAGAAGAAAGATGAGCGAAGAATTCTTTAACAAAATTTACCTCTCACTTTATTGCAACGGTTTGAAAGGGTTGTTCAAGGGTTGCATGTGAGAGGGAGCTGGAGATTGAACATAACTGTAACATTTTGACCCCACTGTTATGACCGTCACATTGTGTCTTTCTTGTTCTCTTGATGCTCAACCGGAAGCCTAGAGCCCACTGCTGGATGCTGGCTTTCTTTATTGCATCTTATCAGTATCTTCTCTGGACCCCAAACTCCATCGGGGTTTCCGAGGGCCCCCTCGGTCGGGTGTGGCTTTCCCTACCACACCTTGTCTCCAACTGTCTTGAACTCTACTGGCAACTGCTCTGGCTCGTCGAACTCAACTGAATTATATAATCGTTCGACGCCCACTCGATCTTTGAAATCGAATGTTTAATCGTCATCAAGCGGAAATAACTGTCATGCAGTTCAGAGGTCACTCTCTTCCAGTGCATCACTCTGTAGTGTACCATGGGAATTTTTCTTGCTCATCCTATTTCATCAGCCAATTTCCGCCCATGCGATTTCCTCTCATAACTGCCATTAGAATGTGTCACCTCCTTCCGGTGCATCACCTTGAATGGCATTTTTGGCCGGGTCAAAAGGTCAAAACATAACACCAGTCTGTTCAATTTACCGAGATAAAAAAGGTATAGTAAGTAAAGTTGGCGACCTTAGTCGAGGGTGATCTGAAGGCTCCTTTTTCGATCACTACAACAGCGAGGTGTAGGGAAGGGCACTACTTATTGGCCTAGTGGGAAGAGTGTCCGCTAATGGTCCGGGAGACCTGGGTTCAATCCCAGGTCATACCAAAGACTTTAAAAATGGTACTTGATACCTCCTTGCTTAACACTCAGCAATATAAGGTATGTATCAAGGGTAAAGTGGAGAAATCCAGGGAAAGGAGTAACGCCCTCCCCTACACCTCGGTGTAGTAGCTATTGAAAGGGGAGCCTTCTGGTCACCCTCAACTACAGTTGCCAACTTTACTTAAAAAAGGTAAATCTTTGTTTAAATAACAGGGCGAAAGAAGGCAAGAGAGGATTCTTGGTTTCTTATATGACTCCAAATTATGCATAAAGCATACCTCCAAAAATCACAAAAATTTTTAAGCCTAAGAAAGCTGGAAGACTGAATAGGGGTGTCTGAGTTTAAAAAAAAAATACTTTTCATTTAATGTGGACCCCAAAAGCAATCAAATATGTTTATACATATATTATGTTTATTTCCACACCAACTAAAGAAAAAGGTAAGTTTTAAAATAATTCTGCTGTTTCCTTGATAAAATTGTTTTTTTGGGGGGGGTTTTCTGAAGACATCCTAGAAAATAAAAAGACAGCAATAACAAAAAAAAAAAACACAATTTAAGCAACAATAAAATGTACAATAAATAAGAAAAGCAGGATAGATAGATAGATAGATAGATAGATAGATAGATAGATATAAAAGGACTGAGATAGATAGATAGATAGATAGATAGATAGATATAAAAGGACTGAGATAGATAGATAGATAGATAGATAGATAGATAGATAGATAGATAGATATAAAAGGACTGAGATAGATAGATAGATAGATAGATAGATAGATAGATAGATAGATATAAAAGGACTGAGATAGATAGATAGATAGATAGATAGATAGATAGATAGATAGATAGATAGATAGATATAAAAGGACTGAGATAGATAGGTAGATAGATAGATAGATAGATATAAAAGGACTGAGATAGATAGATAAATAGATAGATAGATAGATATAAAAGGACTGAGATAGATAGATAGATAGATAGATAGATAGATAGATAGATAGATAGATATAAAAGGACTGAGATAGATAGATAAATAGATAGATATAAAAGGACTGAGATAGATAGATAGATAGATAGATAGATAGATAGATAGATAGATAGATAGATAGATATAAAAGGACTGAGATAGATAGATAGATAGATAGATAGATAGATAGATAGATAGATAGATAGATAGATATAAAAGGACTGAGATAGATAGATAGATAGATAGATAGATAGATAGATAGATAGATAGATAGATAGTGTTATGGGAACATATCCTATCATACCCCAAAGATGGACTCGTCTAACCTAAACATATTATCTGAGCTTAGCTCACTTGGGGAAGACAACTTCTCGTTTCTTACGAGACATTTGACAGATAGACTGCAAGCCGAGAACGGCTAGTACTTCTTTTGTATGACTTCCTTTTTTCTGTTAATACAATAACATTCACCTATCACCCATTGTTTGAGATGTTCTTCCACTGGTCTTATCTGAACACCACAACAGATAGATAGATAGGTTTGGTTTGGTTTTATGGTATACCAACCATTTTAGGTTATTTCATGCTGAATCAGGTTTAGACATATATTAGATATATATGATTTGTAAACATAAGTCAACAAAATTCAATATTTCCAATATTGCTATGTATCACGAGCAATTCAATCAAACATCTGTCATTTGTTTACACAGAGTTGAATGATCAAACAGTTCTATTTCTAACAACTCAATTTAGTATAAGTCGATAAAATTAAATGGTTTTAAGTATTGCTATGTATGACTAACAATTCAATTGAACATCAGTCACTTGTTTACACACTTAAATGGCCAAACAGTTCTCTCTAACAATTCAGTTAAGCATGTCATTTGTTTGCACTCATTTTTAATGTCAAACTGTTCTATTTGACCCATAGATAGGACTCTATCAGGTGCTACCACTCCATACCAGAATAGAACTGGGATCAATGGCAGTGAAAGGGTTGTCCATATTCCTCAAAGGTCCAGCATTACTGGAGCCTCACCATCAGATTGTTTAATGTCATATAAAGAACACTTGTTGGGGGCGTTGTTTTTATCCCTCATCAGAGATGCAGTCGGTATATTCTACAGCCCCAGCTACCTTGGCTGGATAAATTTATAGATATATTAATATATATATATATATATATATATATATTATATTATACCAGTGTTGGTTGTCACTAAATCACTTTGTGTGTTTGTGGCGAACCAAGTGCAATATAATAAGGAGAGTGCTCGATATCTTGGATAGAGCTATTTTATAATAATAACAATAAGAAATAGATATATAATAGATTTATATATTTAATGCCATGGAATTCAGTCTGCGACCCCTGGGATTCATGGAGCCCTTGACCTAATATTGATTTATTCTGGTAAAGAAAAGTACATTTCTTTACCCGGATGAATGTCACATCCTACCCATGGTGAAGGGGTTGGTTTGTTTGGTTTTGTTTGGTTTCTTTGTTCAGTGGCATATCAACCTTCATGAGTTATTTAATACCAAAGTCATCCTTGTAGAAGAACAGTAGTGATATTATTTAATCTATAGCTGGGGGGGATAAGAAGGTTCTTTAGTTTCTTTGTTTAATGGCATATAAACCTTCATGGGTTATTTAAAAAGCTCTCCTCGGAGAAGGACAGCAGTGGGGACTATTTTACTCATTGGTGGGGATAGATAGATAGATAGATAGATAGATTAGTTTGGTTTGGTTTCTTTGTTTAAAGAAATATCAAACTTCATGGGTTATTTAATACCCAAGCCATCCTTATTGAAGGAAAGTTGTGATACTTATTTAACCCACTGGTGGAAGGATAAGAGGTTTCCATACTTTTCCCAAGGGTATTCGTCTGAAAGTGAATGTAATTGCACGATTAGGGTTTGGACTTACTTACTATGATGTTGTAGTCCAGCATGTTAACATTAAGCCATGTAACTTCCTCCTCTCTGTGGAAAGGTTGGGTAAATACCTACCGCACGTCTATTCAAACAATAGATATTTATTGTTTAATACTTGCTATGTTATGCATCACAAGGCTTAGGAATTTGCTCATTTGAATTTGATAAGGTTGAAAAAAAAAGCAAAAAAAGCAAAAAACAAATTTATATTTAAAAGACCACTAACACGTTTCACTTACGTTTAAATCAAAGAGAGGCTTTAAGCTGAATGTATTTATAGTCCTTAATGAGTATAGCCAAGAAAAGAAAAAAATACCAAAAACAACCCATCTTGGAGAAGGAAAACACTGGATTCAAACCAGCTGTACTCCTCTTAAAAATTGACCATGTGTTGTGTCCTGTTTATGAAGGAGGGGTTGGATAAATACATACACATTTTAAAATTGTTTTTTTATAAAAAATTTTTTGTACATCCAAAGCCAGATTAACTACAAACCAAATTAACTGTAGTATTTCTCCTAAAACTGGCTCATTGGTCTTATGGGTAGAGTGTTCGCAAATGGTCTGGAAGACCAGGATTCAATCCCTGGTCACGTCATACCAAAGACTTTAAAAATGGTACTTGATACCTCTTTGCTTATCCGTCAGAAATAGAGGGTACATATCAAGGGTAAAGTGGAGCAATCCAAGGAATGGAGTAGCACCCTCCCCTACACCTTGGTGTAGTAGCTTTTGAAAAAGGAGCCTTCAGGTCACCCTCAACTACAGTCGCTAATTTTACTTACTTTTATTTCTCCTAAAGACCACCAGATGACATTATCAAAGTAGTGTATAAAAAGGAAACACCAAAATCTTCTTTTTTAAACACAGCATGCTTTCAAATAAGATATATATATATATATATAGTCATCCACAGACAGATCTGTTTCGTTCTATCAGAACTCATCAGTATGGCTAGACATACTAGCTTCCCGTAGCTGGGATCGAAACTCGGTCGACTCAAACGCCAATCCGAGACTCTACCTCTCATCCACGAGGAACTAATAGCAGCGAAGAAAATTTTAAACAGTTATAAATCACAATTACTATTGTTTACATACATCCACTTAACGGCTACTGAGAGCTCAATTCATATGTATATGAAAGCCTTGCAACAAACGCTAATGGCAATACAATTACTTCATTCGCTAAAGAACTCAAGCCTACGGGAGTAGGGGAGTATATATATATATATATATATATATATTACCGCCCTCTTATTGAAGATTTTACCTTTTTAAAACACTTCCAGTGTAATAATTAAAAACACACCTGACAAAAGAATCCCTCTAGTTTGTTTTTTTATTATTTCAAAATGAAATAAAAATATATGATTCCCCTACTTTTTGTACTTATTGAATTTTCATGTCCCAAAAAACTTATTAATATATATACGTATATATTTTATTTTTAAACATATTTTAATAACTCTGGCAGCGTGAAAAAACTAACGGAAACAATTTGTCATCATTATCATCATCATCATCATGTCGTGCCATCAGCGCAGATATCCCTGACCCTCTCTTGCCACCCCACCTTATTGTCCATTGCTTCTGGCAGGTCTTCAGGGCTACATCCCATATTGCTACAGAGCTGCTGTATGTAGGTTCAAACTGGTCATCCTGCTTTTGCTCGTCCATGTGAAGGGGTCCACAGGAGTACATCATTATGAGCTCATCCCTACTTCTCCAGCAGTGTCGCACATGTCTGGTTCATCTAATTTTGATAGGGGTGTCCTCGTGGTGTAATGGTTAAAGCGATGGACTGCAGAATCGTAGTACGTACTCCAGTCGCGCTATTATGTTCACTTTCGGACAAATACCTTTGGGAAAGGTATGAACCCCCTTATCCTCCCAGCCATGGGTTTAATAGTACCACTACTGTTCTTCTAGGAGACTGGCTTTGGCATTAAATAACCTAAAAAGAGTTGATATGCCATTAAACAAAGAAACCAAACCTAATTTTGATAGTTTTTGTGATGAGTGGTAGGTGGCCGTACAGCTGCTGCTTTGTGGGGTGCTGCCTCCAGGACTTGTTCAATATTGCTCGCAGCTTTCTTGTGTAGTTGCCATCAAGCTTTTTTTCTATATGTTTAGTTAGCGTCCATGTAGTGCATCCATATGGCAGTATCGACACAACCGCTGCTTGGAAGAAACTGTGTTTTATTTGATCGTTCAGGTCTGACTTCCATATGACTGATAGCCTATGTAATTTGTAAATAAAAAAAATGTTTCGTAAACTGATATCTGGGGAAAAAATTTAATAAAAAAGAAAAGATTAAAAACATCCATACTGCTTGAAAATAATCAATCAGCACCACAATGTCTAGCCAAAAAGAAAAAACCGACAGAATTACCTAAGTTGATTTGTAAAAGTGTTCAATGCGCCAAGCAGAACAAATCTAGAATACCTAAAAGAGACAAAAACTAAGTTTCAACAAGTGGATCGTCAAGATAATAATGTGTATAACTAAAAGATTTTTTTTACGTTGTTGGTCGAAAGAAAAAAAAAGTGTATAGTAAAAAATAAAGTAAAAAAAAAGTAAATAGCAAAAGTAAAGGGTATATATATATATATGTATATATATATATAGTGTCATCCACATTTTTGACAGACTGTTTCGTTCAATCAGAACTCTTCAGTGTGGCTAAACACGCAGGATGCTCGAAGCCGGGATCGAAACCCGTCCAACTTTACGTTAGACTGTGTTTCAGACCACTTGTCTAAGGACCCCATTGGCTAAGGGAATTTTAAGGTATTTTTATTTTTAGAAACAGCAGCAGCAGCCTTTGTTTACATTTTTTTATACCCTATCGGCTACCAGAGTGCTCAATTCTTTCGAAGAGCTTTGCATTACGCTAGTGGCAGCCAGCAATTCCTTCGCCAGAGAGCTCAAACCCCATGGGGGAGCATATATATATATGTATATATATATTTTGATATATACATCATCATTATGTTGTGCCGCTAGCACGGATATTTCAGACCCTCTCTCGCCACTTTTCCTTATCGTTCATCGCCTCTGGCAGGTCTTCTGCGCTATATCCCGTATCCTCACGTAGCTGCTGTATGTATGTTCTAGCTGGTCGTCCTGGTTTAGCTTGGCCAGATGTGGGGGTCCATAGGAGTACATCACTTATGAGCTTGTCCCTGCTCCTCCTAGCAGTGTCCTGCGTATCTGGTTCATCTACCCACCTAAAAATTCCTTTAATATAGAATCAATCCATCACTCCACAATACATAAATACTCTCATCCTTGACAATGACCAGATATGGTCAAAAGCACCTTTACTCTTTTTTAACTGTTTACACCCACAGTTGTGACATCACATTCACCAACCAGAAAAGCAGATTAAAAAACTGAACACTCAAACCTTGTCTTTTATTTTCAATAAAACATACTAATAAGATAATTTTCAGCCTATATACACATCATATATATATATATGGGTCATTCAAAAAGGTTAAAGCTAGATTTTGTTTTGTTTTGTTTTGATTGGTTTTTATGGCATATCAACCATTATAGGTATTTTAATGCCAAATCATCTTTATACATATATATTAGATATATATGATTTGGTTGGGTTGGGTTTTATGGCATATCAACCATTGTAGGTTATTTAATGCCAAATCCTCTTTATACATATATATTAAAATATATGATTTGGTTTGGTTGGCTTTTATGGCATATCAACCATTGTAGGTTATTTAATGCCAAATCCTCATTATACATATATTTTAGAGATATATGATTTGGTTTGGTTTGGTTTTATGGCATATCAACCATTGTAGGTTATTTAATGCCAAATCCTCTTTATACATATATATTAGATATATATGATTTGGTTAGGTTGGGTTTTATGGCATATCAACCATTGTAGGTTATTTAATGCCAAATCCTCTTCATACATATATATTAAATATATATGATTTGGTTTGGTTGGCTTTTATGGCATATCAACCATTGTAGGTTATTTAATGCCAAATCCTCGTTATACATATATTTTAGATATATATGATTTGGTTTGGTTTGGTTTTATGGCATATCAACCACTGTAGGTTATTTAATGCCAAATCCTCTTTATACATATATATTAGATATATATGATTTGGAAACACATTTTATTGATAATATTTTAAAATGAACCTGAGTTCATTTTTTGGCACACAGTTAAAAGGTTTCAAGTTTTTCTATCTAATGCAAATAGTTCTATTTATGATTAATCATTTGTTTGCACACAGTTAAATGGTTCCAAGTATTACCATATATCACTAACAATTCAATTTAGCATAAGTCATTTGTTTGCACACAGTTTAATTGTCAAACAGTTCTATTAGGTGATAACCTCTCTGACTCAGAGTGGAACTGGGAGTAATGGTAATGAAGGAGTACTTCACATTGCTCAAAGCTCCAGCATTACTTGAGCCTGATTGTCTAGTGTCTTTTTCAGGAGAAGGTGGGAGGGAGGGTCTCCCCCCCCCACCTGCAAAGTTGCAGTCGGTGTATTCTACAGCCCCAGCTGACTGAGCTGTGAAAAATAGGGTTTGGTTTCTTTGTTTAATAGCATATCAACCTTCCTGGGTTATTTAATGTCAGAATCATCCTTTAGATGTACCATGCTCTCTAAATTTCTTAACCCAGTCAAAAATTCTGCTTTTTGATGGAGCATTTCGATACCGAAACTCTCTCCTAAAATTTGCTTGCACGACCGTGTATGATTTGTTGGCAAAATAGGCTTCCACACAAAATGTCTTTTCCTTGGTAGACCAGGACATGTTGGTGAATACAATGGTCCCAATTTTTCATGCACAGAATCTACTTCATTTCCTAAAAAAAAGAAAAGGCTTGAATTCAATTCATGAATTTCAGTCAAAAATATATGGGTTCTGTTTTTTGGGGAGGTCACCCTGTAGCTTCAAGTAAGTATTCTTAATACAAATAATTTACTTGACTTTAATTTACTTTAATTGACTATGCACCTGGGCTCTTGATAGTTCAAAGCCCAACCAAACTGAATGATAAAATATAATTAACGAAAAAGGATTAATTTAAAAAAAAAATTCCTTAATTATATAACAAAGGAATTTGTTTAAAAATGAATGTAATTGTGTGACTGGAATGTAAATTCAATTAATATGATATCACAGTCCAGTACTTCATCCACTACACCACAGAAACTTCTCCCGTAGAAAAAGATGTACTGATCACTATTCAAAAGCAATGATAGCTGACCATCATCATTTAAACATCTTGCCCAATTGGCTGGAGCTGTTGAATACGCTGACTGCTTCTCTGCCATGAGTGTCCTGAATGTGACACTAAACAACCTGATGGTGGGGTTCCAGTGATGTAGGATCTTTGGGAAACGCAGAGTACTCCTTCATTGCCATCGCTGCCAGGTCTACTCTGGCCCAGAGTGGTAGCACCTAATAGGGTGCTATCTATGGGTCAAATAGAACTAAACTGTGTACTTGTAATATATGTACTTGGGTTATGTTATTTGAGATAATAAATGAGAAGTACAAATATTAACTTTAAAAGAGGAATTTTATTCTTCGTATACAACACCACATGTTGGCTAGAAAATGTCCGGCGGTCAACACGTGTGTTTATTGTTTGGAATCTCTTCAGCAACTGCCTCCTCTTCTGTCTTGGGTCGTCTTCAGCAACTGCTACTATCCCCGCTGATTGGCCAGAGGGAGAGGGAGAGCGAGAGAGAAAAGGAGAGAGAAGGGAAGAGAGAAGAGTGAGAGGCGATGGATTCTGGGATAGCATTCCTTGGCCGAGGTGGAAGTAAGGACCAAGATTTCTGTTAAGGTAGTATTGACTGCCCATTTACTGACCTTAGTAAGGGAGGTGATACTACATACTTATGCTAAATTGAATTACTTAAAATAGGACTGTTTTGACATTTAAACTGTGCACTAATGTTAAACTAAATTGCTTGAAATAGAACTGTTTTTGACATTGAAACTGTATTTATGCTGAACTGAATTGTTTGAAATAGAGCTATTTTGACATTTAACAAGATGTAAACAAAAACTATACTTATTCTAAACTAAATTTTTTTTAATAGAACTTTTTGACTAAACTGAATTGCTTGAAAAAGAAATGTTTTTGACAATTAAACTGTGTACTTATGCTAAACTGAATTGTGTGAAATAAAGCTATTTATCGGTATTAAAATGAATTTGGCATTAAATAATCAACGAAGATTGATATGCCATAAAACCCAAACAAATAAACAAACATTTAATCATCTTAATTATTTATCAATTAATAGAAAATCTTTGTGTCATTTAAATGTTAACATCCTCTGTTTTAATCTGTGGTTTCTGGAAGAGTGGCTGTTCTTGTAAAATTTTGTATATGATTAAAATTTGAAGAGAAAGTATTCAGTCATTTACTAATGTTTCTCTCCTTAAGCTTCATATGAAAATGTATTTTTCTTAGTTGTCTAAATTTCTGAGACAAAGCTTGATAATTTTTATCATTAAAGGTTTTTAAAAAAATCTGAATATAAGCACAGGTAAAAAATCATACATAATAGTAGTAATTCTAGTCAAGTAAAAACATTAAGTTTATAAGTCCCAAAAATTCACTCTGAATTGTTCAGCAGGACACATGGCGTAATGGTTATTAAGGAGCTTCTAAGGACACAATCATTTGGAAGTTCAATCCTGGCTGCAGGCGAGTAACAATACACGTTATGGCTAACAGAATCAGAACAGGCAACCACTGTAGATTCAATAAAGCACGTAGTTTGAAGTTCTGTGAAGGTTCCTGAGTTCGACAAACACCTGAAGAAGGCCAGAGGACATATCGACTGAAACATTGTGGAAATAACAATAAAGATGTAGACAATGGTCTGAAAACCCTTAATGATAAAAATGCATTTTTCTTGCTTCAGAATTTGTAAGGCTTGGTGCATAGATAATAAAGAGCAGATACTTCTAAGATATCTTTATCATTGTCCAGAAAGATTGTTTTCCTTGTATAGGCACAGATTTCTGTGTGTCTAAACAGCAAAACTATTCTCAAGTCAGTCGACATTATTTCAGCTTGACATAAGTGACCGACAGTCTTCCAAATGTCATCATATTATCTGCGCTTACATTCTTATGAAACCAATCATCCAATATCAGGATACGTGGTTGTAATCTTCATATCACTTTTAAATTGTTAAGATTGTTTGCCTGTTTATCATGCTTCTAAAATACCAAGCTTCACATCCTGAGTTGCTTAAACAAGTGAAGGCTTCAGCTAAGATTGGTTGGTTTGATAGTTGAATTTATGGAATGTCAATCCCTGTTGGGTTATTTCATGTTTGTCTTTCTTTGAAAGCAATAATATAAAGAGAGAGATAGTGATAAACAGAGAGACAGGAAGGCAGACAAAGACAGAGACAAAATCATCGTAAGATAGTTGAATGGTTTAACGGCATTTCAAACTTTGTTGGGTTATGTCAAGCCAAATCTAGACTATTTTTATAAAACATTTGTATATATATATATATATATACAATGTATCACAAAAGTGAGTACACCCCTCATATTTCTGCAGATATTTAAGTATATCTCTTCATGGGACAACACTGACAAAATGACACTTTGACACAATGAAAAGTAGTCCGTGTGCAGCTTATATAACAGAGTTAATTCATTTTCCCCTCAAAATAACTCAAAATATAACCATTAAAAACTAAACCCCTACCAACAAAAGTGAGTACACCCCTTAGGGAAAGTTGTCAATATTAACATACACCATGTCAATTGTCAATATTTTGTGTGGCCACAATCATTATCCAGAACTGCCTTTACTCTCCTGGGCAAGGAGTTTACCAGAGCTTCACAGGTAGCTACTGGAACGCTCTTACCCAAAGAGAATATTAACCAAGAACTAAGCTGGTGGAGCAGAGAGCAGCAGCAGCTGTAGTAAGCACCTTGCCTGTCTTCGTGTACGTTGAACAAAGGAGAACCCTCCTCAGAGACTAGGATATATTTGTGTAGCACCTCATATCTCCGTGTTGAGTTATTTATTTATTGATCCCTAATATTCGGTCATAACATATATATATATATATAGTTGGAGATGGAGAGAGAGAAAGAGAGAGAGAGAGAGAGAGAGAGAGAGAGAGAGAGAGAGTTGTTTTTTTGCTATGTCAACCTTTGTGGGGTTATTTAATACCAAAATTATTTTTTGCAAGCAATTTGGCATAATGGTTAGAGAGTTCAACGATGGCCTGGGAGACTGGGGTTCAATCCCAGGTCAAGTCATACCAAAGACTCAAAAAATGGTACTTGATGCCTCCTTGCTTAACATTAAGCATTATAAGGAATAGATCTAGGGTAAGTGGGTTAATCTAGAGAAAGGAAGAGTGCCCTCCCCTACACCTTGGTGCAATAGCTTTTGGAAAGGGAACCTTTGGGTCATCCAACTTACTAAATATTTATACATATATATATATATAATATATTTTGGAAAGATATGTATCCAACTATTCTCCTTCCAGCAGTGAGTAAATTGTTGAGCAGATTGGGCTCTTAAGCCTTGGTATGGCAACTGGTCTAGGAGAATGAAAACTCTTAAATCGGACTGGTTAAACTCTGCTTAAAAATTGACCTTGTGTCACATTCTAATCTTGGCATAATGGTTGGTTAAATGCCTATATATATCA
The DNA here is from genome assembly GCA_963585895.1 of Sepioteuthis lessoniana. Taxonomy (NCBI): domain Eukaryota; kingdom Metazoa; phylum Mollusca; class Cephalopoda; order Myopsida; family Loliginidae; genus Sepioteuthis; species Sepioteuthis lessoniana. Next base: position 40,331,695 of record OY757944.1, on the reverse strand, counting down.
AGAAAGAAAGATAGAAAAAAGAAAGAAAGAAAGAGAGGGAGAGGGAGTCTTGGCTAGTTTTATGGCATGCCAACACTTGTTGGGTTATTTAAAGTCAATTTAGCAATTCGGGTACTCATTTATATACACAGCAAAAATGTATCTTCACAATCATTTTAAACATGAAAATACTTCTTTATGTAAAACAGATCTACTTGGATACCCATGAATAAACCTGAGCAGTTTCTACCACTCCAGGTCAGATGTTTGTTTGTTTGTTTGGGTTTTATGACATATCAACCTTTGTATGTTATTTAATGCCAAATCCATTTTTATACAAATAAACAGTTCTATTTCAAACAATTCAGTTTAGCATAAATTTACAGGTTAATGATAGTCAAAAATATTTCTTTTTCAAGCTATTCAGTTTAGTCAAACAGTTCTATTTCAAACAATTCAGTTTAGTATAAGTATGGTTTTTGTTTAAAAATTTAACAAACAAAAACAGTTCCATTTCAAGCAATTCAGTTTAGCATAAGTACACAGTTTTGTTCTATTTGACCCATATATAGGACCCTATCAGGTGCTACCACGCCGGGCCAGAGCGGACCTGGGAGCAATAGCAATGAAGGGGAACTCCGCATTCCCCAATGCTCCAGTATTACTGGAACCTCACCATCAGATTTTTTTGTGTCATATGCAGAACACTCATTTGAAGGAGGGTCATAAGCCTCTGCAGAGAAGCAGTCTGTGTATTCTATAGCCCAAGCTGACTAGACAGCCCCAGGTCAGAGTAGCGATGGTACAAGTTCACGACATATGATCAGAGGGATTTTAGTGGTTTATCATCCGAGTACCCAGGAAATTCATCTAAAGAAAATTAAGATTTAATTCATTGTTAATTTCTGTCTTGGTAAATACAGCTTCAGTCTCAATACTTTTTACACACTGCTCATATTTTGGTTTGGTTTGGTTTTATGGCATATCAACCATTGTAGGTTATTTAATGCCAAATCCTCTTAATAGATATTTATTAAATTTATAGGATTTGGTTTGGTTGGGTTTTATGGCATATCAACCATTGTAGGTTATTTAATGCCAAATCCTCGTTATACATATATATTAAATATATATGATTTGGTCTGGTTTGATTTTATGGCACATCATCCATTGTAGGTTATTTAATGCCAAATTCATTTTTATACATATAAACAGTTCTATTGGAAGCAATTCAGTTAAGCTTAAGTACACGATTTAGACCCATAGATAGGTCCCTATCAGGTGCTACCACTCCGGGCAACAGTGGACATGGAAGCAATAGCAATGAATGGGGTTCTCTGCATTCCCCAAAGCTCCAGAATTACTGGAGCCTCGCCATCAGATTGTTTAGTGACATTTTCAGGACACTTGTTGGGGGTGGGGGTCTTACCCCTCCACAGAAATGCAGTCAGTGTATTCTGCAGCTCAAGCCATCAGGGCCAAACTTGTATTTTGAAGAAAATTAACGTTTCATTCATTCTTCATTTTTTGTTATGGTAAATACAGCTTCAGTCTCAATACTTTTTAACACAGCACATATTTTGAAGAAATTAACGTTTCATTCATTCTTCATTTCTTGTCTTGGTAAATACAGCTTCAGTCTCAATACTTTTTAATACAGCACGTATTTTGAAGAAATTAACATTTCATTCATTTTTCATTTCTTGTCATGGTAAATACAGCTTCCATCTCAATAATTTTTAATACAGCACGTATTTTGAAGAAATTAACGTTTCATTCATTTTTCATTTCTTGTCATGGTAAATACATCTTCAGTCTCAATACTTTTTAATACAGCACGTATTTTGAAGAAAATTAACGTTTCATTCATTCTTCATTTCTTGTCTTGGTAAATACAGCTTCAGTCTTGATACTTTTTGAACACATGTCTTATTTCAATAATTGTATTTCTATTGATCATTTCTGCCTCAAGGAATACACATTTAATCTTAATGTTTTTTTTTTTTTACACGCTTTGTTTATCAGTACAACACAAAAGCAAA
>OY757944.1:40134674-40327174 GCA_963585895.1 Sepioteuthis lessoniana | reverse complement strand
TTCTTCGTGTTTTTGGTTTACATCAGAAACACAAAACAGGATGGAAATAAATTTATAATCCTAAAATAACCGGTTTTTGTTTTTTTCTTTAATGAAAATATTGCTCTGTAATATTAGTTACATTGAGCTCTCTACCAGAAAAATTTAAATGTTCAGCTCTTGAATGATTTTCTTGTCCTGAAGGAATTACTTCTAACTCTGGTTTAACTGGACTGAATAATACCCTACCGGGACATTGGCGCAGCGGTTAGAGTGTTCGCCAATGGCCCGGGAGACCTGGGTTCAATCCCAGGTCGAGTCATACCAAAGACTTTAAAAATGGAACTTGATAGCACCTTGCTTAACACTCAGCATTATAAGGTACGGTTCAAGGGTAAAGTGGAGCAATCCAGGGAATGGAGTAGGGCCCTCCCCTACACCTTGGTGTAGTAGCTATCGAAAAGGGAGCCTTCGGGTCACCCTCGACTATGGTCGCTAACTTTACTTTACTTTACAATAGAAATGTTCTACGATGAATCTTCTTTTTGGAAAAGTCTTATAACTTTTTGAACAAATCTTGTAATGACTGAACTGTAAACAGGAATTTTGGACTTTCGACAACTGACCAAATTGTTTACTCTCGTAAGAAGAGAGTCCAACAGTTTGATTATTGGTTGAACTATCTCCGCAGCTGATCTATTTATTGTGGTGATGGCCTGAATTCCAATCAGATTCTAAAAATAAACCTGCATGCATGCACATATAAAGGTCATCCCAAAGGTTCTGTAGCAGAAAGAATTTTGAATTTTTGTTTGGTGCGTTAATTGATTTGACCGTTGTAGTCTCGTCTCATATTTTCACCCAATGAGGATGACTTATCCCATTCTGCCCAGATGACTTTCCGGGGCAACATAAAAGGCGGCAAAAGCACGCACACATTCTCTCCTCAGCATATCTTTTGAGCAGGACGGATTGATCCTCTTTAGCTCTCTCTAACTCTAGCAGCAGACTACAACACCATGAGGAGAGCACATCTAATTTATGGACCGTTGGTTCCTAAGAATTCAATCTTTCATCATTCGTTCAACCCTCCTAGACTAACGGCTTCCAGAAGCATTAAATTGGGTGTTTAATTCCGCCTCTGACGTCAACTATTTCAATTCCTGCTCTGATATCAGCAACTCAACTTTAGCTTTGACAACAGCAACCCGATTCCTTGACATCAGCTACTTTATTCCTGTTCAACTATTTACAACTGTTTGCTTCTTCATGCGACTTACAGCACAAGGGTTCTTTCATTCAGGCTGCCATTAAAGCATTGTTGAAACTTATCAATATTTCCGCCTTCATTATTTACTCTCTTACTTTTAATATAACAGGAGTTAACTTCAACTGCCTTCTTGTTATAGTTCTAAGCCTCGTCCTGATTTTGCATTGGTCGTTCACCTCTCCCTTTTGTATGCCCAGAAATTAAGACAGAAATCCGTTTTAGTTTTTCTGGTTTTATAAGAAGTGACAGTCATTAAATCCGTTGTATGGTGTCTTAATTGTGATTCTGGCGAGTTCATTATTGGGTGTTTTTGGTCGTGGATCGTTAGTAAAAGAGGCGGCTGCTACTAGTGGAAAGATTAGCCAACGCGTCGTCTACAGACGGGCGCATGGCGCCTTCCACCAAAAGCAAGAAATATTTAGGTGTTGTCACTCCGCTGGTCACGGCTGAGAGAGAACCAGATTCTTTCTTTTGTCGGGACGGTTCCTTTTCTTTGCGCATGCGTCGCCCCTCTTCCTGCCTGGGGCTTCTGGATGTTTCAGCATATTTTTAATAATTATTTTCAATTTAATCTAATTTTTTTATTTTTGTATTCCCTACAAATTCATTAATCATAATCAGAGTTATTGAATGATGACATCAACACAAACAATTAGATAATATAAACAGAAATTATGGTTTAAACTTTTTTGAATTGGGAAAATTTTGTTTGAAAATTTGTGTTTGGAAATTAATTCTAAAGACAAACACTTGAAAAAATTCCCTTGACATTTCGAAGGTCATTTGATGTATTTAATTGAATCTTTAATTGAATCTGTTAATTATTTTTAATACAACCTGCAAGGTCAGGATAGCATTATTTGGTGACCACTGTTTCATTTATTATTCAGATAGATTGGTTAAGATGTTTCGATTTTGAATTAAACTAATTGATTGACTCTTAAAACTTTATTGATACATTGGCTCTTAAAACATTGATATTGCAACGAAGTATGAAGTGTTTAGCTGTTTAAAATGATTGTGAACTTTATAAATATATTGGCTCTTAAAACATTGATATTGCAACTAAGTATGAAGTGTTTAGCTGTTTAAAATGATTGTGAACTTTATAAATACATTGGCTCTTAAAACATTAATATTGCAACGAAGTATGAAGTGTTTACCTATTTAAACTGATTGTGAAAATACATTTTTGTCGTGTTTATTACAAGAGAATATAATTTTTAAACTGATTTTAGTATAAAGTAACTTAACATGGGTTGACATGTGTTTTTAGGTTTTAATTTCCAAGCATTTTACCCAAATGTAGTGACTCATCCAAGAACTAGTGTAATATAATTGCGGAGGGATTTCGTTTTGTATATCTTGCCTTTCAGTTTAGTTAGGATGAGGACCTTTCGCTTAACGCATGGGTTAGTTAGGTGCAACATTAACGCAGGTGTTCACGCGCGCGCGGAGAGGATGTGTCATTCAGAGATGTCAAAATAGAAATCCCAGATAGGAATTAGGACCAGGGGATGTGAGTGACGTCACGTACCGGAAGCGTGGGCTGAGGATTCTGAGATTTGAGAAAAAGCAGTTAGTTGAGTTCCTGCCTCCGAACGAGAGAGTCGACATTCAGAGCTCGGCGAGGCCAGACGAATTTGTGCGCTACGGGCGCCGTGCGTTGGTTGGGTTGAGAGCTGACGATTTAAAAGCAGTCAGCATAGAAAGATTGTGTCTCTCTCTCCTCATGTCGAATTACCTTTAATTCAAAGGTAATAAAAAGTTTCGTACCTGTAGGAGGAGATATTGTGTTTTTGATATTTAATTTCCATTTTGTAGTGGTAGATTTTATTTGTTTTTATATGTGGTTGCGTGTTCTCATAAGTTGGAAGGTCGTCATTTATAGCGATGGAGATAACATTATTATTATTTTTATTATTGGGGTTTTAGGTTTAGGGTTTAAGTTGGTTTTGTTAGGTATTACTTTGGTGGTGTTGGTATTTTGTTGGTAGTTATCCCCTCGCTAAATGTTGATGGAAAATCAAGGTGGTGGAGAAGAACAAAGACGTCGTTAGGTTTTAAAGGAAGGTTTTAATGGCAGCATGAAGTAAAGGGTTTTACGCTGGTATGCTGCAAGCCTCGTAGTAAGGAAAGAAGGTAGGAAGTTGTTAGAGTGTATCATCTAATTTGTTTTTAACTAGAATCCCTTGGTTTAGAAGAATAGACCGAAGGGATCCATAAACTAGATGGCTCTCATCATAATGGTTGATGAGGCTACTACTATTCGGGAACAGACGTTAAGACGTCCATTCCCTTTGGGGATTTCTGTCGGAGAGGCAGATTCGCGGGCTCTCTTCAATTTTTAGTGCTGCTAGGAAATATGGTTCGGACTGAATAGGACAAGTCATCCTGATTGGGTGAAAATGTTCGGCGACTCTAACGGTCAAATTAAATTACGCGCCAAACAAAAATTTCAATTTTCTTTCTGCTACACATGCCATAACTTCAGTTAACCAACTGGTAATCAAAAAGAGGCTAGTAATTATAATTAGGTTTGGTTTGATTTCTTAATTTAATGGCATATCAACCTTTGTGGGTTATTTAATGCCAAAGCCATCCTTCTAGAAGAATAGTAGAGGTACTATTTAACCCAGAGCTGGGAGGATAAGGGGGTTCATACCTTTCCCAAAGGTATTTGTCCAAAAGTGAACCTAACACTGCGACTGGAGTTCAAACTCAATTACTACGATCCCACAGTCCAGTGCTTTAACCATTACACCGCGAGGAGACCCCTGAGAAATAATTACTTGGTTTCCTTGTTTAATGACATATAGAGGATTGGATTGGATAGGATTCTTCCAGGCAGCGGTTGTGTCGATACTGCTATATGGATGCACCACATGGACGCTTACGAAGCGGCTGGAAAGGAGGCTGGACGGAAATTATACAAGAATGTTGAGAGCAGTATTAAACAAGTCCTGGCGACAACACCCCACGAGACTCCAACTATACGGACACTTGCCCCCCATCACAAAAACTATACAAGTTCGACGAACCAGACACGCAGGACACTGCTGGAGAAGCAAGGACAAGCTCATAAGCGATGTACTCCTGTGGACCCCCACACATGGATGTGCAAGAGTGGGACGACCAGCACGAACCTACATACAGCAGCTGTGTGAGGACACGGGATGTAACCCTGAAGACCTGCCGGAGGCGATGAATGATAGGGAGAAGTGGCGAGAGACGGTCAGGGATATCCGCGCAGGTGGCGCGACATGATGATGATGATGACTTGAAACCAGGGGAGAACTTTCAGAGTTCATCACTCTCATGCCAAGACACAGGCTTTTCAGAAGCTCCGACCAACCAAATCATTTTAAAAAAATTTTTCTATTAGCATTCGCTTTACCCAAATAATTCAATAACTTTATTTCTTTTTGTAAATATCTTCATGCCAAAGCACAACAAAAGGGTAGACAATGAAGATGCTTCACTCAATTGAATTTCTTTCTGGGATATATATGATACTTCTGTTTCTTTTTAATTTGATTTTTTTTAGTGGGGGTATGTATTGGCCGAAGAAATTTTGATATCTCTAAACCAAGTCTTCATTTCCTCAAGTATAGACATGAAAAGTTTTTTTGAAAGAATCTTTTTTTTTTATCATTTATGAGGTCAATCTAAAAGGCTGGGAGACTGAATTTTGTTTTTAAAATTTCAGATTGGCAACCCAAATTGAAAATCAGCGAATCAATCTTGTCCTCAAACATGTGAAAATAATAAATTTCTGCCCCCGGTTGGGCTTAGAATATGTTAATTGTATTGTTTGCAGAAGAATACGACCTCACCTCCCCCAAAAAGTGGTATTCTGAGTCTTTCATCAAACTGCATCTGATAGTGCGGCTCCAGTTCTTAATCACCATTACTCCCAGTTCCACTCTGAGCCTGAGTGGTAGCATCAATTAGGGTCCTATCTATTGATAAAATAGGTCTGTTTGAAAATTACTAGAATTGGATAGGAATACTTGAAACCATATCACTTTTTGTAAAGAAATGACTATCATTAAAAAGAAATAATTAGGTTTGGTTTGATTTCTTAGTTTAATGGCATATCAACCTTTGTGGGTTATTTAATGCCAAAGCCATCCTTCTAGAAGAATAGTAGAGGTACTATTTAACCCATAGCTGGGAGGATAAGGGGGTTCATGCCTTTCCCAAAGGTATTTGTCCGAAAGTGAACCTAACACTGCGACTGGAGTTCAAACTCAATTACTACGATCCCACAGTCCAGTGCTTTAACCATTACACTGCGAGGAAACACCCGAGAAATAATTACTTGGTTTTCTTGTTTAATGACATATCAACCTTTATGGGTTATTTAATTCCAAAGCCATCCCTGTAGAAGAACGTAGATACTATTAAACTCATAGCTGGCGTAATAAGGGGGATCATAACTTTCTTGAGGGCATTAAAAAAGTGTTATGGTCTTCAGATAAGACCACAACTCAAACAACAGGTGATAGGTAAACATTGTATTAGCAGAAAAAGGAATTCATACAAAGGAAGTACTAGCCGTGCTCGGCTTGCAGTCCATCTGTCAAATGTCTCGTAAGGAATGAGTTGTCTCCTCCGAGCAAGCTAAGCTCGGAGTATATGTTTAGGTTGGACGAGTCCATCTTTGGGGTATGGTAGGATATGTCCCCATAACAAAAAGTGAATGTAATTTTGCCACTGGTGTTTGAACTCACTTTGTACAATGTGACAGTCCAACACACTAACCACCACACCAAAGACTTGAAGCGATATAGTTGTTAGAATTTGATAGGAATACTTGATATCATCATCAGCATTATCAAGTCACACTGACAGCACAGATTACCCTGACTCTCTCTCCCCATCAGTCCCTATCATTCATTGCTCCTGGGAGGTTTTCCAAACTACATCCTGCATATGCACAAAGCTGACGTAAATAAGTTCTTACTGGTTTTCTGAATTTCTGAGACGAAGCTTGATGATTTTTATCATTAAGGGTTTTTGGACTATTATCTTCATGTTTATTGTAATTTCTACAACCTTTCAGTCGATATGCCCTCCGGCCTTCTTCAGGTGTTTGTCGAACTCGGGAACCTACACAGAACTTCAAACTACGTCCTTTATTGAATCCACAGGAGTCACCTGTTCTGATTCCATTAGCCATAACCGGGTACAAGTGTTAAGTATTCCTTTATTGTTACTCGCCTGCTGTCAGGATTTAACTTGCAACATTGTTGGTTATTTAATTCCAAATCTTCTTTATACATATATATTAAATATATAGGATTTAGTTTGATGGGTTTTTATGGCATATCAACCATTGTAGGTTGTTTAATGCCATATCCTCTTCATACATATATATTAAATATATATGATTTGGCTTGATTGGGTTTTATGGCATATCATTCATAGTAGGTTATTTGATGCCAAATCCATTTTTATACATATAAACAGTTCTATTTCAAAAAATTCAGTTTAACATAAGTATACAGTTTAAATGTGAAAACAGTTCTATTTCAAACAATTCAGTACACTGTTTAGTTTTATTTAACCCATAGATTGGACCCTATCTAGTGCTAGCACTCCAGGCCAGAGTGTACCAGGGAGTGATGACAAAAAAGAAGTACTCCACATTTCCTGAAGCTTCGGCATTACTGGAGTCTCGCCATCAGATTGTTTAGTGTCACATCCAGGACATTCGTTAAGGGAGTCTTACCCCTCTGCAGAGATGCAGTGGGGGTATTCTACAGCCCAAGCCGACGGAGCCAAAATGTTTTGGGTACTTTTTTTACTTTAAGAATGAATTATTTCCTAATTACTTTAGCTTAAAGTAAACAGAAAATACAAGTTTTTCGCTTCAAACTTTGCTTTTGTGACCTGAGAAATGAAATTTAAAAATTTTTGCATTTTCTTGAACATTCTGATGATAGATATGGAAAATATTGTCAGATCACTGAAAGTACTTTACTCAAATATTAAAAAGAAAATACTTAATTTTTCTCGTTCCTGTCTAGAAAGTGTTTTTTCCCAATCACTTATACTTGAAGTGAAAGGAAATATGTGGCGCCTTCAATAAGTTTCCAAACTTTTTTGTACAGGCATTTAAAATTGTCATAGACTCTTGAAAATTCAGTATGTTATTGCTATACATCTTATTAGATGACTGACCAATTTTTATGATTTCAGGTTCAAATGAACAGCTACAGCAGCAACTGAAATACACCCTACTAAAACCTGATTGTCACAGCTGGTGAATTTCAAAAACGCAATCTGGACGTGAGGACACACTAGAAGAACAATATGCAATAAAATTCTGTTTTAAACTTGGAAAAAATGCCACAAAAACATATGGAATGCTTCAGACTGCTTTTTGACCATCTTGCATGAATCGAGCATCAGTTTTTGAGTGGCATAAGAGATTCAAGGAAGGCAGGGAGTCTGTGAGGGATGTTGAGAGGTGTGGGAGGAGTAAGGAAGTCAATACACCAGAGGTACTATTTACCAACCCCTCCGCTCGGGCAGGATATGACACAAGGTCAATTTTTAAGCGGAGTTTAACAGGTTTGAATTCAGAGTTTTCCTTCTCCTAGACTAGTTGCCTCACCAAGGCTGAAGAACCTAGTCTGTCCTACTATTTACCCATAGCTGGAGGGAGAATAAGGGGGTTCATACCTTTCCCAAGGGTATTTGCCCGAAAGTGAACGTAATAGTGCGACTGGAGTACGAACTCGCGTACTACGATTCCGCAGTTCATCGCTTTAACCATTACACCACGAGGACACCCCAGAGGTGATTGGCCAAATGGCTAGGGTTAGGGTTACTATGTTGAGGTTTTAAGGAAGTTCAGGAAGAGATTCCGTCGGAAGAGGCCACCAGCACTCTTCAAATCGGGTCAGTGGCATTTCCACTAGGACAATGCACCAGTCCACAACTCCATCCTTGTCACAGCCTATTTGACCAAGATGGGCGTCAAGACAGTTCCTCACCCTCCCTGTCGTCCAGACCTTGCTTCCTGTGACTTTTGGTTTTTCCCTAAGCTCAGAGGCTGTCGTTATGAAACAATTGAGGAGATGAAAGAGGCTGTGACAAAGGTCATTGACATGCTCACACAAGAGGACTTTGATTGGGCCTTCCAGAAGTTGTTGGAACGGTACAACAAGTGCATTGCAGCCAGAGGAGATTACTTCGAAGGGGACAAGAGTTTCATGTGTGTACTATCATTAAAAGTGCCCATACGAAAAAACTCTGAAAACTTATTTAATGATCCTCGTATCTAGTTTTCTCTTCAAACTTTGTTTTTGGGATCTGCGGAAAGAAAATTTTAAATTTACTGATTTTCGAGGATATTCCAAGCAAAATATGTGCTGAGTAGCTGAGTAGAGAATTTTCTAAAACTTACAAAACATCTTTGTTTATTTTTACAAAACTTTAATATAAATACGTGAAGTTCTTGATTCATAAGTTGTTTTATTCACGCTTTATATAAATGAAAATGAGCAAATTTACACATTTTGACATCGAAAATAGGTTAATGTTTAAATTTCATTATCCAAGGCATAAAAGCAAAGTTTCAAGAGAATAATGGCCATTTTCTAAACTTTTACAACATAAGAAATAAAGAAATAATACATACAATCAAGGAACAAAATTTCTCTTACTTAGTATTTTCCAGGGAGAGAAAACTAAGTTTGAAGGGAATAATGGCCATTTTCTATACTTTTACAGAATAAACAATAAAGAAATAACAATTTCTGTCCAGGAAGACAATTTCTCGCACATAGTGTTATCCCAGACAGAAAAGAACATTTTTAAGGGAATAATGGCCATTTTTCTAGACTTTTACAACATCAACAATTAAGAAATAACACTTTCTATCCCGCAAGACAATTTCTCTTACATAGGGCAGAAAAGCAATGTTTCAAGGGAATAATGGCCATTTTTCTAGACTTGTACAACATAAACAATTAAGAAATAATACTTTCTATCCAGCAAGACAATTTCTCTTACATAGTGTTTTCCCGGCCAGAAAAGCAAAGTTTCAAGGGAATAATGGCCATTTTCTAGACATGTACAACACAAACAATTAAGAAATAGTACTTTCTATCCAGCAAGACAATTTCTCTTACATAGTGTTTTCCAGGGCAGAAGAGCAAAGTTTCAAGGGAATAATGGCCATTTTCTAGACATGTACAACACAAACAATTAAGAAATAGTAAAGAAATAACACTTTCTATCCCGCAAGACAATTTCTCTTACATAGGGCAGAAAAGCAATGTTTCAAGGGAATAATGGCCATTTTCTAGACTTGTACAACATAAACAATTAAGAAATAATACTTTCTATCCAGCAAGACAATTTCTCTTACATAGGGTTTTCCAGGGCAGAAAAGCAAAGTTTCAAGGGAATAATGGCCATTTTCTAGACATGTACAACACAAACAATTAAGAAATAGTACTTTCTATCCAGCAAGACAACTTCTCTTACATAGTGTTTTCCAGGGCAGAAAAGCAAAGTTTCAAGGGAATAATGGCCATTTTCTAGACATGTACAACACAAACAATTAAGAAATAGTACTTTCTATCCAGCAAGACAACTTCTCTTACATAGGGTTTTCCAGGGCAGAAAAGCAAAGTTTCAAGGGAATAATGGCCATTTTCTAGACATGTACAACACAAACAATTAAGAAATAGTACTTTCTATCCAGCAAGACAACTTCTCTTACATAGTGTTTTCCAGGGCAGAAAAGCAAAGTTTCAAGGGAATAATGGCCATTTTCTAGACTTGTACAACACAAACAATTAAGAAATAACTCTTTCTATCCCGCAAGACAATTTCTCTTATTTAGTGTTTTCCAGGACAGAAAAGCAAAGTTTCAAGGGAAATATGGCCATTTTCTAGACTTGTACAACACAAACAATTAAGAAATAACTCTTTCTATCCCGCAAGACAATTTCTCTTATTTAGTGTTTTCCAGGACAGAAAAGCAAAGTTTCAAGGGAAATATGGATATTTTCTAGACTTGTACAACACAAACAATTAAGAAATAACTCTTTCTATCCCGCAAGACAATTTCTCTTATTTAGTGTTTTCCAGGACAGAAAAGCAAAGTTTCAAGGGAATGTGGATATTTTCTAGACTTTTACAACACAAACAATTAAGAAATAACACTTTCTGTCCAGGAACAAAATTGGTGTAAATTTTACACTTTTGTTTAAAGGAATCCATGGAAATATTGTTGGTATGAATAGTTTTTAAAATTACATTTAATCTTTTATATATTCAACTAAAAGATTGCAGTCAGCTGGGGCTGTAGAACACACCGACTGTACCACTGCAGAGAGGTAAGACTCCACAACGAGTGTCCTGGATATGATACTAAATGATCTGATGGTGAGGTTCTAGTGATGCTGGAGCTTTGGGGAATGTTGAGCACCCCTTCATTGCCATTGCTCCCAGGTTCACTCTGGCTCAAAGTGGTAGCTCCTGATGGGGCCCTATCTATGTGTCAAATGGAACTAAACTGTGTACTTATGTTAAATTGAATTGTTTGAAATGTAACTGTTTTTGACTTTGAAACACTACTTACATTAAACTGATTTGTTTAATATAGAACTGTTTTGACATTTAACTGTGTGTAAAGAAAATCTATACTTATACTAAACTGAATTAGCTGAATTAGAACTGTTTGACTAAACAGAATTGCTTGAAATAGAAATGTTTTTGACAATTAAGCTGTGTACTCATGCTAAACTGAATTGTTTGAAATAGAACTGTTTATTTGTATAAAAATGGACTTGGCATGAAAAGGTTGATATGCCATAAAACCAACCAACCAACTAACCTGAATTGTTTGAAATGGGACTGTTTTAGTCTGCTAAACTGAATTGATTGAAATAAAACTGTTTTTGACATTGAAACCGTACTTACTTTAAAGTGAATTGCTTAAAATAGAAATTTTTTATACAATTAAACTGTTTACTTATGGTAAACTGAATCATTAGAAATAGAACTGTTAATTTGTATAAAAATGGATTTGGCATTAAATAACCCTCAAAGGTTGATATGCCATAAAACCCTAAGAAACAACTTACCAATCAACTAAAAGAAGATACATTCCTAAATTTGGTTCTAGAAAAAAGGCAGATCTAAATCATGTCTATTTCTCATGAGATGATCAGGAATTTCATCACATATTTCTAATTTTTGAATTTACCCAACCCCTCTGCATGAGCAGGTTGCGACACAAGGTCAATTCATTAAACAGAGTTTAACAGGTTTGAAGCCAGACTTTTCTTTCTCCAAGACTGGTTACCATACCAAGGTTAAAGAGTCCAGTCTGTATTAGCACTATGGAAAACACAAACAACTTTGATCAGGATTTTAACTCAGTCTTCTGCGTCTATTTCATATGATGACAACCATTGTACCATAAACACCTCCTTATTTTCTAATATAGTTACACAAATAATTTTGTATAACCGTTATTGTCAGAAATGGCACCCGAGTTCAAGTTCTAAATGAAACTGCATGTGTTTCACTTTGCGCTAATACCCTTAGGAAAGGCAAGAATCCAACTATTTTGCCCCCAGCCATGTTTAAATAGTAGGGCAGACTGAGTTCTTTAGACTTTGTAAGGTAACCAGTCAATATATTTACTTAACCCCTCCTCATAAGCAAGATCCGACACAAGTATTTAAGCAACGTTTAACAGGTTTGAGGTCAGAGTTTTCTTTCTCCTAGACTGGTTGCCATACCAAATTAAAAGAGCCCAGTATGCTAAACTATTTACCCATAGCTAGAGGGGGAATAATTGGATTCATACATTTCCCAGGGGTATTAGTGCAATGTGAAATGCAAACAGCCTTGTTCAGGATTTTGCACTCAAGTCACCATGTCCATTTCCTACGATGATAGCCTTTACACTAAGGGTACCTCCAAACTAGTAACCAATTCGGGAGAAGGAAAACTGAATTCAAACCAGCTGTACTCAGTTTGAAAATTGACTTTGGATGACATCCTGCTCTTGGTGGAGGAGTTGGGTAAATACTATGGTGTGTCAAATGTTTCACAATCTTTTGATAATGTGAGGCACAATTCAGCAGCTCCAGAGGTTTTTGCCTAGGTCATGAAAATGATGAACAACAGTGGACCGTTAGATGGCGAACTTAACTGATACTTGTCAGATTTGCCTCTATGGCTTGGAGTATGGTCTTGGAATTCAAAAGTATGGTTTTGGAATTTAGGAATATGGTCTTGGAATTCAAGAGTATGGTCTTGGAATTCAAGAGTATGGTTTTGGAGTTTAGAAATATGGTCTTTGAATTTATGAGTGTGGTCTTGGAATCTAGGAGTGTGATCTTGGAATTCAGGAATATGGTCTTGGAATTTAGGAATATGGCTTGGAATTCAGGAATATGGTCTTGGATTTCAAGAATATGGTCTTGGAATTTAGGAATAAGCTCTTGGAATTCAGGAATATGGTCTTGGAATTTAGGAATATGCTCTTGGAATTTAGGAATATGCTCTTGGAATTCAGGAATATGGTCTTGGAATTTAGGAATATGCTCTTGGAATTCAGGAATATGCTCTTGGAATCTAGGAATATGCTCTTGGAATTTAGGAATATGCTCTAAGAATTCAGGAATATAGTCTTGGAATTTAGGAATATGCTCTTGGAATTCAGGAATATGGTCTTGGATTTCAAGAATATGGTCTTAGAATTTAGGAATATGCTCTTGGAATTCAGGAATATGGTCTTGGAATTTTGGTCACCTTAATTCTACCTGATTTTCAGATTTCTTGCAACCCCGGTAAAATATTTTGAACCATCTGGTTACTGTCCTGTGATCAACAGCACATTCAACTTTTATGCAACAAATGTTTTTGGCTGCTTCTGCAACATTATGGCCTTAAAGCGTAAATTTCCAAATCTGACTTTATTGCACATTCCTTTGTGCAACTTTCAAATCGCAAATGGAGTGATGTTTGAACTCCTTTGCTTACTGGATATATAGACTTTAAACTAGCATGTAACAAAATATTGCAAAACTTTTGACTCACTCTAGTACGTACTCAAAAGATTTTGCACTATAGGATACTTGTATTAAACATGGAATTAATATTTAAAATCTTACATAACTTTTTTTTAAAGATGTGAGCAAAAAATGAAGAAATACAATGTCAAAAGTGAAAGAACGTAATTCAATTATTTACGGTATGAATAATGGGAAATAACTAGTAAAAAGGTGTGTCTTTTAAGATCAACAACATTTTGAAAATCTCTTTAAAGTTCTTTTCTTTTAATAAAACCCTCAATCGTGCTTGTAAATTTAACTAATAATAACTGAGTGACACAAATAACCAGAAAATTTAACAAAATTCAATTAGATTCAGTAAATTATAAAATCAGCGAGTCGTATTCCAAAGCCCAAAATACTTGTTGATATTTATCATACATTCAACATTGAGGACTTGATCACATGGTTTAGTTGGTTGGTTGGTTGGATTTTATGGCATATCAACCTTTGTTGGTTATTTAATGCCAAATCCATTTTTATGCAAATAATCAGTTCTATTTCAAACAATTCAGTTTAGCATAAGTAAGTTGGCGACCATAGTTGAGGGTGACCAGAAGGCTCCCTTTTCAATAACTACTACACCGAGGTGTAGGGGAGTGCACTACTCCATTCCCTGAATTGCACCACTTTACCCTTGGTACATACCTTGCTCCACTTTACCCTTGATACATACCTTGCTCCACTTTACCCTTGATACATACCTTGCTCCACTTTACCCTTGGTACATACCTTGCTCCACTTTACCCTTGATACATACCTTGCTCCACTTTACCCTTGATACATACCTTGCTCCACTTTACCCTTGGTACATACCTTGCTCCACTTTACCCTTGATACATACCTTGCTCCACTTTACCCTTGATACATACCTTGCTCCACTTTACCCTTGATACATACCTTGCTCCACTTTACCCTTGGTACATACCTTGCTCCACTTTACCCTTGATACATACCTTGCTCCACTTTACCCTTGATACATACCTTATAATGCTGAGTGTTAAGCAAGGAGATATGATGTACCATTTTTAAAGTCTTTGGTATCATGCAACCTAGGATTGAACTCAGGTCTCCCGGACTCTTGGCGAACACTCTAACAGTTTAATTGTCAAAAACATTTCTATTTCAAGCTATTCAGTTTAGTGCAAGTGTAGACTTTGTTTACACACAGTTAAATGTCAAAAACAATTCTATTTCAAGCAATTTAATATAGCATAAGTACTCAGTTTGCATGTCAAAACAGTTCTATTTCAAGCAATTCAGTTTAGCATAAGTACATAGTCTAGTTTGACCCATAGAGAGGACCCTATCAAGTGCTACTACTCTGGGTCAGAGTGGAACTGGGAGCGATGGCAGTGAAGGAGTTCTCCACATTCCCCAAAGCTTCAGGATTACTGAAGCCTCACCATCAGATTGTTTAGTGACATATCCATAACACTGATTGGGTGGGGGGGGGTCTTACCCCTCTGCAGATGTGTAGTCAGAGTATTCTACAATCCCAGTCGATGGTGCAAATCACATGCATGGGACACACTGTAAGAACCAAACTCAGTAAATGTCTGAGAAACTAACTTGCTAACCACTCTCTCAAGGCAAGGTTAGCCCAGTCAGCTGGGGCTGCTGAACACACTGCCCGTATCTTTGCAATTCAATGAGTGTCCTAGATAAGACACTAAACAATCTGACTGTGAGATTCCGAGAATGCGGAGTACCCCTTTATTACCATCACTCCCAGGTCTACTGTGGCTCAGAGTGGTAGCACCTGATAAGGTCCTATCTATGGGTCAAATAAAACTAAACTGAGTACTTATACTAAACTGAATTGCTTGAAATAGAACTGTTTTTACATTTAACCTGACCAAATCAAATCATATATATTTAATATATATGTATAAAGAGAATTTGGCATTAAATAACCTACAATGGTTGATATGCCATAAAACCCAACTAAACCAAATCATATATATTTAATACATGAATGTATAAAGAGGATTTAGCATTAAATAACCTACAATGGGTGATATGCCATAAAACCCAACCAAACTAAATCATATATATTTAATATATGAATGTATAAACAGGATTTGGCATTAAACAACCTACAATGGTTGATATGCCATAAAACCAAGCCAAACCAAATAATATATATTTAATATATATGTATAAATAGGATTTGGCATTAAATAACCTACAATGATTGATATACCATAAAACCCAACCAAACCAAATCATATATATTTGATATACATATATAAAGATGATTTGGCATTAAATAACCTGCAATGGGTGATATGCTATAAAACCCAACCCAACCCAACCAAATCATATATATTTAATATATATGTATAAAGAGGATTTGGCATTAAATAACCTACAATGGTTGATATGCCATAAAACCCAACCAAACCAAATCATATATATTTAATATATGAATGCATAAAGAGGATTTAGCATTAAATAACCTACAATAGTTTATATGCCATAAAACCCAACCAAACCAAATCATATATATTTAATATATATGTATAAAGAAGATTTGGCATTAAATAACCTACAATAGTTTATATGCCATAAAACCCAACCAAACCAAATCCTATATATTTAATATATATGTATAAAGAGGATTTGGCATTAAATAACCTAAAATGGTTGATATGCCATAAAACCCAACCCAACCAAATCCTATATATTTGATATATATGTATCAAGAGGATTTGGCATTAAATAACCTAAAATGGTTGATATGCCATAAAACCCAACCAAACCAAATCATATATATTTAATATATGAATGCATAAAGAGGATTTAGCATTAAATAACCTACAATAGTTTATATGCCATAAAAGCTAACCAAACCAAAATCAAGGCAAGGTAATCTCCCATTCGGTATTTGCTAAGTTAATCAAAATATACATATACATACACACATACACATATATATAGATGTGTATGTATGAATGTATGTATATAAGTAAAATTCTTATCTTCTATATATTCTTCTCCTGTTTGTCCTTCTTCCATAAAAGTAGATTGTGTTTGTCATTTCATAATTTGCTTGTCTGAAGACGACTCCTGTTGGAGCCAAAAGTACTTGAGAAACATCTTGTACACTTCTCAATTCACAAAATCAAACCTCAAAGGACTCCTTCAAAGGCCTGAATTAATCAAAGATAGAATACTCTAACACAAACCGCCAGTCCTATCTAATAAAACATGTTTAAAAGAGAAAATGCTGCCAAGATCTCCATATATATATATATATATATATATATATATATATACCTTTAAGAAAAACAAAATTCTGTCATGTTAGGATTATAAATTTATTTCCATCCTGCTATGGGTATTGATATGAACCAATAACACCAAATTTAACAGGACTTCTTCAGATCCAATGGATATAATTAATACTGCCAGAATTATATAATCATATCTATTGGATCTGAAGATGTCCTGTTTAATTTTGAGTTATTGATTCATTTCAATACCCATAGCAGGATGAAAATAAATTTATAATCCAAATGTGACTGGATTTTGTTTTTCTTAAAGGAATTGTTGCTCTGCGATATCAGTTACATTGAGCTCTTTAACAAGAATATTTAAATGTTCATAGTTGAATAATTTAATCATCCTAACGGAATTATTTTCAATACTGGTTTAACTTGACTGAATAATACATATATATATATATATATATATATATATATATATATATATCCAAGCTATGGGTAGACTGAGCTAATCTTGGTTGAGCAAGCAGTTAGGAAGAAGGAAAGCTCTGATTTCAAAACATGACTGATGTAGGGGAGTGAACCCTGAAAATAAATCCTGCTATCCATAGAATAGCTGTAATTCAGAAGACATATGTCAACAGACTAACTGTCTAGCAAAAGAGTTTTTTAGTCTCACAGAGGAACATGGCTATTAACAGGAGAGAACAGCAGCTCAAATTGATAGATGACCATAGTGAGAAAGAAAACTCCTAATATCTTGTGGAAGTTTCCAATTACTGGTTATCTTGTCTCGGCTTGTCACTGGAGTTTAATCACAATCACACGAAGAGTGGTAGTTGTGTTGCACAAGAATTTGCCACTTTAATCCTTTGTAATACAGATGTGTCTTTCTGTAATCTAATTGCAGAGGAATTTCATTTTATATATCTTGCCTTTCGGTTTAGTTAGGCTGAGAACCTTTCGCTTAGCGCATGGGTTAGTTAGGTGCAACGTTAACGTAGGTGTTCACGCGCACCTGGAGAGAATGTGTCATTCAGAGATATCAAAATAGAAATCCCAGATAGGAATTGTGACCAGGGTATTTGGGTGACATCACGCACCGGGACCGTGGGCTGAGATTTGAGAAAAAGCAGTTAGTTGAGTTCCCGCCTCGGAAGAAGAAGGTTGACTTTCAGGGCTGGGCGAGGCCAGATGACTTTGTGCACTACGGGCGCCATGCGTTGGTTGGGTTGAGAGCTGACGATGTAAAAGCAGTCAGCATAGAAAGATTGTGTCTCTCACTCCTCATGTCGAAAAACCTTTAAACTCAAAAAGGTGAATAAAAGTTTTGTACCTGAACCAATTTCGTGTTTTCGGATTCCTATATATGTTTATGAACATTTTATGAACATTATGTCTATTTGACATATCCGTATCATGGGTATGTAACATTTCTTGCCCTTTTATGAGAATTAGGAGATGTCAGTCATCTGCAAAGGACAGAGAAATCATCGTATGTACTTGTATATATATAAGTAAAAGTAAAGTTGGCGACCTTAGTCGAGGGTGACCCAAAGGCTCCCTTTTCAATAGCTACTACACTGAAGAGTTGGGTAGGACACTACTCCATTCCCTAGATTTCTCCACTTTACCCTTGATCCATACCTTATGATGCTGAGTGTTAAGCAAGGGCACATCAAGTACTTTTTTTTTAGTCTTTGGTATGACTTGACCAGGAATTGAACCCCAGTCTTCCAGACCATTGGTGAACACTCTATCCACTTGGCCAATGTCCTGGTATATATATATATATATATATGTGTGTGTGTGTGTGTGTGCTCATAGTGTAATGCTTATCATCCTAGGAAAAGGATTTGCCCACCCAAGTTCAAATCCTGGACAAGGCTGATTGCATTTTCCATAGCACGATTATCCTTGAAAAAGGTATGAATCTAACTATTCTCTTTCGAGCTATGGGTAAATAGTAGGGCAGACTGTGCTCTTTAAAATTGGAATTGCAATCACTCTAGGAAAAGGAAAACTCTGAACTCAAACCAGTTAAATTCTCTTCAGAGAAAAATACTGCTAACTTAGCATATCTATCTATCTATCTATCTATCGATAAATGGCTTTTAAGCTTATGGAATTTGAAATACTTTAAAATTCTAAAAAATTCTTCTGAGAAAACTACTGTGATAGCCAAGTAATGATGATATAGACTTGGGGCAGTGACTGTGAAAAAATATGGGGAGGAAGAAAACAAAGCCAAAAGATTAAAAAATATGCATATATATATATATAAATATATATATATATATATATATATATATATATATATATGAAGGATTTGATATCAAATACCCCATAAGGGTTGATATGTCACCAACCATGAAACTTTAACTTTGGAAAACCACTGTTTTTGGAATGTTTTTTTGTGGAGTGAGAAGAATTATGTACCATTGGCTTAATGAGTAGAGTTTTCGCCAATGTTCAGGGAGACTGATGTTCAATCCCAGGTCGAGTCATACCAAAGACTCAAAAAATAGTTCTTGATGCCGCCTTTCTAAGCACTCAGCACTATAAGGTGAGGATCAAGGGTAAAGAGGTGCAAGCCAGGGAATTGAGTAGCGCCCTCCCCTTACACCTAGGTTTAGTAGCTATTGAAAAGGGAGCCTTTGGGCCACCCTCGACTAAGGTTGCCAACTTTACTTACTTGTTGATTTGTGACCAATTTAGTCTTGCTTAGGACCAATCTTAATTTTTTTAAATATTAAAATCAACTGGTTATATATGGAATATATTAATAATTATTTACAAACAATATTTTTAATTGTTTCATTCTGACTGACCATATATCTAATAAATAGCACTGGGTAGGGTTTAAAAAATCTAAATGGAGAGTCTCTGTAGCGTAATGGCTAACGTACTGGACTGCGAGATCAGCGTAGGTGAGTTTGAACTCTAATCATGTTTTTGCAGTTACTTTTGGGCTAATTCCTTTAAAAAAGATATGAACCTTCTTTAACCAACAGCTAGAGTTAAACAGTACCACTATTGTTCCACTACAAAGAAAGCTTTGGCATTAAATAACCCATGAAGGTTGATATGCCATTTAACAAAGAAACCAAACCAAACCAAACCTAAAATTCTGAAGTGATTGATCCATTCATTCAAAGAAATACTAAACCAACATTCTTAACATATTTTTCACACATCTACATGAGACATGCAACAGTAAACATTTCCTTTAATATAAGCAATATATATATATATATATATAGATATATAGTTCTTTTCTGGTGGACTAAGATTTATAAATGTATATATTTAAAAAGTTTTGGTTGAATGCTCAAAATGTATGAGAAATTATCTTTTAAATTGATCAATGCTCTTAAAATTTAAAATATATTAACAATATACATTAACAATTTAATATCATATATATATATATATATATATATATATATATATATGCATGCGTGTGTATGTGAGGGAGAGTGGGTCTATATATATATATATATATATATATATATATATATATATATATATAGGCAGGCAGACAGATAGATAGCTAGATAGAGAGATGTGTACATATATATATATATATATATATATATATGTGTGTGTGTGTGTGTGTGTATACATATATATGTAAATTTATATATGTATACATATGTAATATCTATCTATCTATCAATCTATCTATTTATACATATATATATATGTTTGACTGGTGCATTGGCCTAGGAGACAGGGGTTCAGTCTCAGGTTGAGTCATACCAAAGACTCAAAAAATGGTACTTGATTTCTCCTTGCTTAACACTCAACATTATAAGACACGTATCAAGGGTAAAATGGAACAAACCAGGGAAAGAAGTTGCGATCCCCCCACCTGACACTTCGGTGTTGTAGCTATTGAAAAGGGAGCTTTCTGGTGGCCCTCGACTACAGTTGGCAACTTTACTTACATTTATGTGCGAGGGGATAAAATAAATCCGACAAAATATATGAGGAAAAAAATTCAAACGGATGAAAGATATATTTTTGGTGTAGTTGATGGTATATTTTTATAATGTATTTATTTATTTATTTTTGCCAATACATTTTGACTTCAAAATTTGCCTGCATACAAATCTTTTATACACTAAACTTTATTTTATATATATATATATATATATATATATATATATATATATATACATGGGGATTAAAAAGGAACTCACTATTATATAGGAATTACTTTTTAATTGCCCAGTATGCAAATACATACATACATATATATATATATATATATATATATATATATATATATATATATATATATATATATATATATATATACACACTGGGGATTAAAAAGAAACTCACTATTACATAGGAATTACTCTTTTAATTGCCCAGTATGCAAATATGTATATATATATATATATATATATATATATATATATATGCACTTCATGTGTTGTATTGGTTAATGAGCCAGATTAGAAAATCCTTTTGAGTCTCAATGGGCACCCCATACATCTGACCTTATGCCAAAACTAAGCAAATTTTAGTAAATAATAAATAGTTAGCTCCTAGAATAGCAGGTCATTGTTAAGGATTTCAGCTCTCACTGAGTGCCCCATACATCTAGTAAAGTTCCATAATGAATCAAGGTTAATAACTATTGTTAGAGAATTCGATTCTCACTAGATACCCCATACTTCTAGTATTGTGCCACAACTAAGTTAACCTCAGTAAATAACTATTTCTATGGAGTTTGTTTCTCACTGAGTGCCATATACATCTCGCCTTATTCTAAAACAAAGCTACGTTAAGTAAATAATAATTGTTTGTGAGTTCCATTGTCATTAGGCGTCCTAAAATTTTAACCTTGCTTAGCTTTGTTGGTAATTGTGTGTTCAATTTTCACTGAGTGCCCCATACGTCTGGCCTTGTGCCACAACTAAGCTAAATTTAATAAATGATTTGTTGTGAGTCCGATTCTTACTATGTGCCACATACTACCAGCCTCGTTCCACAACTAAACTAAGCATAGTAAATAACTATTGTTTGTGAGTTCGATTCTCACTGGGTGCCCCATACATCTGGCTTTGTTCACAATTATCTAAGAGGAAAGTAATCCAATGTTTGGAATGCTAGATTTGTTTCTGGGTGCCTCGGGTGGTGTATTGGTTAGCAAGCTAGACGAGCAAACCTTCACAAGTAATATCGAGTCTTATTGAGTACCCCATTCATATGGCCTTGTGCCACATCTCAACAAAAAGCTCAATAAATTTCAAAATTTGTTTTTGTCACTAGAAACGACGGTAACCATTTTTGTGGGTTTTTTTTTACCTGTGGTAATTTTAACCGAAACACACCCAGTTTTTATTTTTATTTATTTTTGTAACCTTCGAGAGACATAAACAAATGAAATTTTTACAATTTTTTTAAATATCTAACAGGTCATTGTTGGCCACACTCACACACACGCACCTGCAATCTTCCCACTAACATTCACTTCTCTTTCTGCCTCACGAAATAAGTTTTTTGTTTCATCTGGTCAGGCAATGAATACTAGAGTGAAATATACTTCCTCGTCCCGTTGCGTGTCTAGACAGGTAGAGACTGCAAAAAATGTGCACCCAAGAAGATCCTTTCGAATCAACCTTAAAAATGCCCCATTTTAATTGTAGATCTTTGCCATAGTTTGGTGTAGAACAGTTTATATTTCTTTCATTTTTACAAACATCTTTTTTTTTTTTTTTTACAAAAGTGAGACCAAACCCAGAGACTACCCATATTATGTACGTATTTTTGTTAGTCGGTCACGATTTATTTAACAAACAGAAGTGGGGTGACAAATATTGTATGGGCACACCTTTGGCAAAATATTGCTTTTAAAATTTGAAGCAAGCTTTAAAAGATACAAAAAAAACCTACGCATTCACCTTTTCTAAGCACCCGGAGTTGAAGTTTAACTTATCTGCGGATCGTATATGAATAGATAGATATATATACCTATCTATCATTAGTTGTAGTTGTAGTAGCAGCTCCAAACGGCCAACAGGGATTTATTTACATATTTTTTTTCTCTCTCCATTAGGAGAAGTAAGAAGTCTTTTCTTGACTATAAACTGGTGACACACAACAACAAAAAAGTCTTGGTGACAACTTTAATTGTAGGTTTCGTAGCCACTTTCATTAAGGTGTAAAAGAAAGTGTCAGCTACAATTTGGTGGGGAGAGCAAGGGAAAAAAAAGGAGAGCTTCAGGCTGATTGTAATGGATAACGAGCACCCTAACGGCATTAATGTGGATTACATAGAGTCGTCTGTCGATATGGACCCTTCTTCCAACAATGAAACAACAGGTAGGCCGGTATATATTTAAAAAAAAAAAAAAAAGTAAAAAGCCATTACAAACTTTTTTCTTTGTAATAACAAAATGTTTTGATTTCACGTACTTGATACACACTCTCACTCTCTTTTTAAACAAGACAGTCCACACTAAAAATTGCATTAACAAAAAAGGAACTTGTAGAAAGGTGTAGAATGTTTTAAAGATTATTTATTCATGAACTGTTTTAAAAGCGCCTAATATTGAAAATGGTTTGTTGTTTTTACGTAGAATTATAAAGCGCCAAATCCTTTTGTAACTTCTTTTAAAGACTATATTTATAAATTTATTTATTTAAAACAAAACAAAACAAAACAAGGTACTTGTCCATAATAGAACGCTGTGGAAATTGTTATGAAAGTTGGCCATTGTACATTACCGCAGACATTTTCTCAACGGGCTATACTGGACAAAGAAAAACAGAGTCAAAGATAATTTCATATTAAAAGATAAGATACTTGTCTGTCTTTTATGGGTCAAGCTAAGTAATTTACTGGGATAATTATCTTATTTACAAAACTTTGCTTACTGTGGCATAAGGCCAGAAACATAGGGCACCCAGAGCTTATGTATAAGAGTTCAATTGTGAACTTTTTCATGCCCCCCTTAAATTTTTTTTTTTTTTTTTTTTTTTTTTTTTTTTTAGAATCTACAGTGTTATTCTGCGTATTGTATATTTAGCAATTTGCTCTGATTTGTTGTGGCACAAGGGTAGAAGTATGGAGCACCCGGATTTTATATAGTGTTGAATTAGAGAGCTTCTCCCTAAACTTTTTTTTTTTTTTTTTTTTTTTTTTTTTTACTACGATATTTAAAAATGCCACATTTGTGTCTTTTACGGCTACATTGTAGACGAGTTGTAAATCCATTGGGTTCTCGTTGTAACCGTGGTCTATGATTATATTGCCACTTCACTTTAAGGAAGAGCGGAGGATTCGGATTAGATTATTACATCCGTTATTTCGAGAATTTAGATTTGCAAAAAAAACCCAAAAAAAACGTTCAGCTGACCTCCCACCAGTTATCATTCATTTCGCAAATATGACGAGAAATTGGTTTATTCCTTTAGTTTGAGCTGAGTCAATTGTGCTGATAAAAAATCTTGCTAGAATGGGTTACGGTTAATTATATATATATATATATATATATATATATATATATATGTGTGTGTGTGTCTATGATGAGGAATTTAGCAATTATAAACAAACATGAAAGTTTTAAGAATTTGGGGAGGATGAACTACTTGCTCCCAAATAAAATGGTTAGTGGGTCTTTAAAAAAAAAAAAAAAAATCATTCTCAAATTTTAATTGTTGTTATTTTCATATCTTTAGATTTTTTTTTTAATCTTCTAAGACATTCAAAACTGATAGGTTGAGAAATTCATCTTTAAAGATTTCTCATGAGAAAATAAAACACTTTGATTTTATGTGCGATTTTAGGATAAAGCTGTTCCATAAAAATAATCTTATAAAACATAAAGCGTTCTTTTATTATTCTTTTTTGGGTGCTTGTAGAAAAAAGCGCTGATGAAATATATACATATATATGTATATATCCATAAAAAAAACATATCTGAGTGAAATATTGGTATTCACAATGTAGATAAAAGTAGTAATTTACAAAGCTCTTTGCTTTGATGTGGCACAAGGCCGAATGAATGGGGCGCCCAATGAGACTCGAACTCACTCGTGTAGGTTTGCAAGTGTATTAATTAACTAAGCTTTTTACTTAGATGTGGCACAAGGCCATATGAAAGGGGCACCCAATGAGACTCGAACTCACTCGTGTAGGTTTGCTAGTGGAGCTTGCTAACCGTTACACCACCAGAATTTCCCCAATGTAGATAAGAGTAAGTTTATTTTTTTTTAAACTGAGCAGTTAAAAAAAAACTACGACTCCAGCTAGCAATTCTGTCATCGGCCATATTTTTTAGATTTTACCCTCCCAATCATCAAGATACTGACCCACCCACTTATCAGGGCTTAGAATATGCCGAGCAGGGAGGGGTAAGATCGTCCCGCCTCCCCTGGCCTAGTGCTGTGTGAAGTACCCATTCATTGCAATTATTCCCAGGTAAAAGTAGAAGTTGTTAAGGCCCCATATATGTTAGAAAATTATCCGTTTATTTCCTTATAAGGAAAGCATGAAGCCTTAAAATTTTATTGGGGTGCGGTCATGCATTTCTATATATTCTAAGGGAACCTTAGCTTGCCGCATACGCTGACCCATTCAACAGAACAATATAATCCATAACCATGCGCGCTGCAACCACCAAAATACCACATTTGCTCTATGAAAAAGACCCACTTAAAACCCCCAACGGAATGTGTGATTTTATTTACAATTGATGATTTATTTACAAAAAATGTTAAATGATGGGGATGGGAGAAAAAACCCCGAAATACAATACCAAGGAAAAAATTCCCCGTTTGGTAGCCCTCCCATCCCCCGGTCTACGAAATGGGGGCCGACTGTTTTCAGGTGTCCGAAAACAAGCCGAACCTACCCCAGGTGGGAGAGGGATCCTAGTCCAATGGGGCAAAAAAGACAGGGTTGGGCGCGGTGTGGACAGTTAATGACAGATTGTTAGAAAATTATCCGTATTAGATAGGAATACTTGAGGCTATATGACTAAAAATTATTTGTATCAAGAATAGTAAGTTGAAACTATAATTGTTTATTTGTCTAGTTGGCTGAGGGGGGTGCTGTAAAAAAAAAAACATCGAGTACCCTGGATATGAGACTAAACAATCTGATGGTGAGGTTCTAGTAATACTGGAGCTTTAGGGAGTGCAGAGTACCCCTTCATTGCCGTCGCTCCCAGGTCCACTCTGACCCGGACTAATAGCACCTGATAGTTTTTGGTCAAATAGAACTAAACTGTGTACTCAGACAAAACTGAACTGTTTCAAATGGAACTGTTGTGACATTTAACTTTTTTTGTAAACAATCCTATAATTTTTACTAAACTGAATTGTTTGAAATTGAATTCGGCGTTGAATGACCCGAGAAGGGTTGATGTGCCGTAAAACCAACCAACATTATTGTTTGTAAAGATTATAATTTTTAGTTATTCAAAATGTTATCATCTCAGTCGGCTGGGGCTGTAGAATACACCGAGTGTATCTCTGCAGAAGGGGGTAAAATTCCCCACCTCAACGAGTGTCCTATATATGATATTAAACCACGTGGTGTACCTTCATTGCCATAGCTCCCAGGTTCACTCTGGCCCGAAATGGTAACACCTGATTGGGTCCTATCTATGGTTCAAATAGAACTGTTTGACCATTTTAAACTGTGCAAACAAATGACTTCAGCTAAAGTGACTTGTTTGAAATAGAACTTTGATCATTTGTGTGTAATGAAATGACTGGTGCTTAATTGAATTGTTAGTATTAAACTACAATACTTGAAATCATTCAACTGTGTGCAAATAAATGAGCTCAGGTTTGTTTAATTATGTGACCTACAAAATGGGTTTACACATCCTATATATTTAATATATATGTATATAAAGGATTTGGCATTAAATAACCTACAACGGTTGATATGTCATGAAACCAAACCAAATCATATATATTTAATATATATGTATATAAAGGATTTGGCATTAAATAACCTATAATGGTTGATATGCCATAAAACCCAACCAAACCAAAATCATGTAAATGTATAATACTTATTAGTATTAGATAGGAATAATTGATACCTTTAACCGCTTTTTCGGTTGAGTTTTGAATACATTGACTGTATCATCTGCAGTGGAATAAGACTCCACACCCTCCCCTAAAAAGTGGGGGATGTCCTAGATATGTCACAAAACTGTATTTGATGGCGAAGCTTCAATTTTGGAGATTGTGAAGTACCCCTTCATTGTCAGTACTCCCATGTCCACTCTAACCCGATGTGGTACTACCTGTTAGGGTGTCATCTATAGGTCAAAAAATGTGTATAAAAATGATTCATATTCATTCCAACTGTGTGGAAAATCTCTAAAGAAACAATTGCACAAAAAGAGTGAATATGAATGCACTTTCCAGACCTCAATGCAAAAAATAACCCTGGTCGTGTTGAAATGTCTTTAATTATATATTTGATACCATGTATAATTGTTCACGAGTTATTAGTATTAGATAGGAATACTTGAAACCATACAACTATCTGTAAATTATTTGCATGTAACTGCGAGCCAAAAAAAAAAAATTCTTTACAAACTGCACAAAAAAATGTAAAAATATGAGGTGTCTGAAAAGTAACAGGGCAGATGTCTCAAACAGTTTATTTCGATTCCAAACAACATAGATTCCCCTTCGAAGTACCCCCTATCGAATCTAAAGCACTTCCCCATCCTTTTCTACCATGCTTGTATGCCCTGCTGGAAGAATTATTCTGGGATGCTGCTCTGCTCCATCGTTTCGGCCCCCTTAAAGGTCACCGCTCCTTCAAAACGGACCCTACTTGAGCTTTGGCAAAAAAGTATTTTTAGTTGGCGACCAAGATGTCACAATTGTGGTTGTAGACAGTTTTAGAAAGTTTCCACTTGATGTCGTCCGAAGAGGGGTAGTTCGCACCGATAAAGGCACTTCCGCTCGTAATGAACACAGCAACTCCAAAAATTCTAATAAATAAATATAAACTTTTTTTTTTTTTTTGTTCATCCATGAATCAGATTAATTGTTCATGTAATACGCTTTAGCTCATGTAATTTCTTTAAAGTAATGATTAAATTCTCAATTTAACCATAAATAATTTCCAGACGATAACCTTTTCCAGACACACACACACACACACACACACACATATATGATTAGAGAGAAAAAAACGGCCATTTTGTTTGTTGTCCTTTTGTGTTTAAACTTTTTTTTTCACGTCAGACAATAATTTCTTTTTGGAAAAAAAAAATTGCCTGATGACGCAACTTCTACGAAAACAAAACCATACCAAAAAGCAGTTTGAGTCGTCATTTACAAATGAAAATGAAGATTCGTAAAATTAGACGAAGGTTTAAAATTACGACGATTAACATTTCGTCTCATCAACCTTGAACTATTTTCATTTTTTTTTCTTTTTACCCACCCCCCACCTCATTCAAGTCGAGTCTCATTTCAAATTTTCCTTTTCTTTGTTTAAATAAAACAAATGAAATTTCGTTCAAAAAGGTCATAAAAACAAAATAATTACAAATCTCTCTTTCTCTCGTTTTTAAAGTTTCTTCAGACATTCTGTTTTTCTCGTGAAAGGTTCATGACGAAATATTTTATCGCGTAACCCCCCCCCCTCCAGCTCAATCGGCTGGGGCAGTAGAATACACGGACTGCTAATGAGTGTCCTGTATATGACACTAAACAATCTACTGCCGAAGCTCCAGTAATGCTGGAGCTTTGGAGGAATGCGGAGTTCCCTTTCACTGCCATGGCTCCCAGGTTCACAGTGGTAGCATCTGAAAAGGTTCTATGTATGTGTCAAATAGAATTGTTTGACATTTAAAATGTGAGCAAAGAAATGACTTATGCTGAATTGAATAGTTAGAAATAGTTGTTTGATCGTTTAACTGTGGAAGCAAATAACTGATGTTTAATTGAATTGTTTGGGATACATAGGAATACTTGGAAACATTTAACTGTGTACCAAAAATGAGCTCGGGTTGGCTTAAAATATTATCTACAATGTATTTACAAATTATACATATTCTTATACATACGTATAGAGAATTTGACATTAAATAACCTATAATGGTTGATATGCCATAAAACCAAACTAAATTTAAAACTGTATTTAATATACATGTATAAAGAGGATTTGGCATTGAATTACCAACAACGGTTGATATGCCATAAAACCAAACCATATATATATATATATATATATATATATATATATATATGTGTGTGTGTGTATGTATACCGGCCATTAGCCTAATGAGTAGTGTTCCCCAATGGTCCGTGAGACCAGGGTTTATACCAAAGACTCAAAAAATGGTACTTGATGCTGCCTTGATTAGCACTCAGCACAATAAGGTTAGGGTAAAGGGGAGCAATCCAGAGAATGGAGTAGCGCCTTTTCCTACACCTTGGTGTAGTAGCTATTGAAAAGGTCACCCTCGACTAAGGTCGCCAACTTATATGTATAAAGATTTGTCATTAAGTAACATACAATGGCTGATATGCCATAAAACTAAACCAAATCATATATTGAATATATATGTTTAAACAGGATTTGGGATTAAATAACCCACAGGGGTTGATATGCTATGAAACCAAACCAAAGCATCTAACCTCTTGGCATAAAATAACCCTTGATGGATTGACATCGATCACACGAAAGATGGTATATTTAATGACGTAAGACCCACTTGTCTTTGGCTTTCCAGTTCCTTCATTTTTGTTTTTTTTAGGGGGGGGTCTTTTTCAAATGCAATGCAGTTGGAAGACCGAAACTGCTTCAAACCCTTCTGAAAATGACTTCTCTCAACCCCAGCCTGATTCCAAATGAGATGTCAACAAATTTTCATGTGTTAATCGTTCAGCCTTTCCTATTAGAGTAATAGTTGTTTAGCCCAGTTGGCTGGGGCTGTAGAATACACCGACTGCATCTCTGCAGAGAGATAAGACCCCCACCAATGAGTGTCCTGGATAGACACTAAACAATCTGATGGTGAGGTTCCAGTGATGCTGGGGCTTTGGGGAATGCAGAGCACCCCTTAATTGCCATTGTTCCCGGGTCCACTCTGTCCCGGGGTGGTAGCACCTGATAGGGCCCTATCTATAGGTTAAATAGAACAAACGGCATACTTATGCTAAACTGAATTGCTTGAAATAGAAATGTTTTTTAAAATTAAACCGTACTTACATTTAGGTTTGACTGAACTAAATCGCTTGAAATAGAAATATTTTTCACAATTAAACTGTACTTACATTTAAACTGCGTACTTATGCTAAACTGAATTGTTTGAAATATATCCATTTTCATAAAAATGGATTTGGTGTTAAATAACCTTTTAAAGGTTGATATGTCATAAAACCCAAACAACCAACATAATACTTGTTTGCTCAACTTTGCTTTGTGGTACCACAAGCCCGTATGTATGGGGCGCCCAGCGAGACTTTAACTCACTAGTAATGATCTGTCAATCTTGCTTACTTACCATTATACCACACGAGATACCCAACTTGGTAAACTAATTGCAAGTTATTGAATGGGAAAAATTGTCGGTTTTTCAGTTCAGACGTTTTCATCATCATCCTTATTGTTGTTATTATAATTATTATTATTTATTCATTAGAGTTTTTCACATCAGTTTTAGCTGATGGTCTTTCACTGGAGCCTGAGGGACAACAAGTCTCCTCAAGTCTCCAGGACTCTTCTCAGTATTCTGGCCGTTCTCAATAATGCTGTAGTTTGGCTAGTCTCCACTCGTCTGCCAACTTTCAAATCCTCCAGTCCCTTCAATAATCCGTCGTCGTCGTAGTAGTAGTATTTTAGTATTATCATTTTTAGTATTTTAGTATTATTTTATTATTAGTCGTATTTTAGTAGTCATTAGTATTATTTTATTATTAGTAGTAATAGTAATAATAATAAACTGTATCGATATTCCGCGAGTAAATCTCACCAGTGAAAACCTGGACATGGCTTAGAAAGGGAAACCTTGAGAGAGAAACTGAATCTCTTCTCATACTAGCGCAAAATAACGCCATAAGGACTAACTATGGTAAAGAAAAAAAAATAGATAAGACGCAATAAAATAGCGCATGTAGTTTATGTGGTGATAGACGAAACCATTAATCACATAAGCGAATGCAGAAAATTAGCGCAAACGGAGTATAAGACTAGACACGACTGGGTGGGCAAGGTGATCTACAGAGAATGGGGAAAGGAATTGAATTTTGACTATACGAACAAATAGTTTATGCACAACTAGGAATCCGGCTAGGAGAATGAGATGCGCAAAGTTAAGGATTTTGAGAGAGAAACAGATAACCTGATCTCAGACCAAGTGATCGTCAACAAAAAAGAAATCCAGCCAAATACTGGACTATTCCGGTCCAGCTGATCACTGGGTAAAATTGAAAGAAAGCGAAAAGAGAGATAAGTACCAAGACCTTGCTAGAGAACAATAAAAACTATGGCGCATGAAGGTGACGGTGATACCAATTGTAATAGGTGCACCCGGAACAATCCCTAAAGGATTGGTTAAGGGACTGGAAGACTTTGGTATAAGAGGAGACCATCTCGATTACGGCATTATTAAGATCGGCTAGAATACTGAGAAGGGTCCTGGAGAATTGCTGCCACTCAAATTACTGTGGAAAACCATCAGCTAACACGGGAATGAAAAACTCTGAGTAGGAGGAGGAGGAATAATAATAATTATTATTATTAATTTTTCACTGGAGTTCGAGTGACAGCAAGTCCCCTTAGTTCTTCAAATCTCTTTTAAACATCCTGGCAGATTTTAGTATTATTATGGTCTGGATGGTTTCATTTCTTCCTTGGAGGATCGTTCCGAGTACGCAATCAACAACTGGTATCACTGTTACGTTCACGTACAACAGTTTGTTTGTGTGTTTTTTTTGTTTTTTTTTTTTTTTTTTTTTAATCTTCTCGCTTTGTTGTGTGCGTGATCCACCGGAACAGGAAAATCCACAAGAAGACATATTTTTTTTTTTTTGTTGATTTAACAAAAAGTCTGGTCTTTTGGCTGGGATTCGGTGATCCGTTTTTAGCTTATTCACATTTTCTGGGTCGGATTCTGGTTAGGTTGGCTTCTTTGTTTAATGGCATATCAACCTTTGTAGGTTATTTAATGCCAAAGCTATTCTCCTAGAAGAACAGTAGTGGTACCAATGTAACCCATAGCTGGGAGGATTAGGGGGTTCATACCTTTCGCGAGGGTATTTGCCTGAAAATGAACGTAATAGCGTGACTGGAGTACGAACTCGCTTACAACGATTCTGCAGTCCATTACTTTAACCATTAACCCCCGGATTAGTGCATATACTATTTGGTTGTATGATCAAATTTTAATCCCTTGCACAGTTCCCAGTGGATCACCTTTCTCATCCAGTTGGGTCTTGTCTTGATTTCCTCTTGGCCTTGATTTTTTTTTCCTTTCGTATTTGTCATTAACTATCTCCTCTCTGTCTCTACAGGTCTTCTTCTGTTGCGCATTACCAATTTTGGACTTGATATAAATGGTCCTTGTGGCATTATTTTGTGCTGCTATTAAAAGATTAAGTTTCTTTCTCAGAGTTACTCTTTCTTAGCCCTATCCTAGTTATCCGATATGCACTTTCCTTAGTTTGTCTTTTGGTGTATCCATATCGTTGTTATTCTTTGCACTTTTGGTTGCTAGTTTTTGTTTTGACCTTCTGTTTCCATTGCTGTTAAAAGCTGTTGTAATTAGTCCTTCTTTGCTCTATTTACGGTTTCTCGAGTCCTTGACTTGTTGTATCTCGGCAATCCTCAAAGCTGGCGAGATGTTCGTGTTAATATTTGAGAATTAAAATGTTGGGAGGGCGGGGGTGTTGACTCGGGTCTTCACCTGAAGATCGGGTGCGTGGAACTCGGTGAGTTTTATCCAATTTTACTTTATTTTATTGTGTGTGTGTGTGTATGTATATATAGGTGTGTGTGTATGTATGTATGTATGTATATATATATATGTGTGTGTGTGTGTGTGTGTGTGTGTGTGTAACAGTTTTGTCATTTTCTTTGTGGCTCATTTCTTTGTAATCGACTGTTCCAATGACATAACAAAAATAAAAGTCGATGTTATGTCAAACTTGATTCACAAAGCTCTAAAAACTTTCAATGGGAATAAAAGATTTCAATTCACTGACTACATGACGGCGTCAATACGCTGTTAAACAATAACAAAATCCTAATGTCTTTAGTTTTGAAGAAAATTAACTTATCATGATTTTTTTATGGGTGTACTTATTTATGAGCGGTAATTGATAATGTGGCCTGGTCGTATTTGCCATCAATCCAAATAAGCTAGTTCTATATGACCTTTTTAAGCTATCATGTGTGACCTATGACCTTGTCGAATTAAAACTGCGTCCCTCCATATTATAAATTGAAATCCCAGAGCTTTTCTAAGAAAAAGCATTTAGAAAACAGCGACTGCATCTCTGCACAGGGGTAAGACTGCCCTCTCAACGAGTGTCCTAGATATGACACTAAACTATCTGCTCGTGAGGTTCCAGTACTGCAGGAGCTTTGGGAAATGCGGAGTACTCTTTCATTGCAATTACTCCCAGGTCCACTCTGAGTGGGTCCTATCTATGGGTCAAGTAAAATTAAACTGTACTTATACCAAACTGAATTGCTTGAAGTAGAACTGTTTTGACAAAAACTATACTTAAACTAAACTGAAATTGTTTAAATTGGAACTGCTTGACTAAACTGAATAGCTTAAAATAGAAATATTTTTGACAATTAAACTGTCTACTTATGCTGAACTGAATTGTTTGAAATAGAACTGTTTATTTGTATAAAAATGTATTTGGCATTAAATAACCCACAAAGATTGATATGCCACGAACCCAAACAAACAAAATACGAAAAAGCAATCAAAAGATTATATTCATCTTTTCTGTAGTGTGTATTTATTAAATCCAACTAGCTTTCTTCCTGCTCTGGGTAAATGGTAGGGAAGATCGAGCTCTTTAAATTTATGGCAACCAGTCTAGGAGAAGGAAGACTTTGAATTCAAACCTGTTAAAGTCCGCTTAAAAAATTGACACTGTGTCACATACAGCTCGTACGGAGGGGTTGGGTGTATAAAATATATAAAATATCCAGTCAGTATCCAAGGACAGTAGGTGGGGATCATTCGTTACATAGAATATATGAGGGTAATCATATAAATCTATGAGAGTGCTCAATGTATGGCTATTGTTAGTTCCCTATTTATTCACTGGGGTATAACAAAATTCACATTCAGAGCGTATATAGTACAATTTGATGGAGACTCAAACTCGGTTAAGTCGTCATAATAAATTTATTTCGGCGGAGAATATTACTATACTCTCCGTCTCGTCAGATGACTATTTACATGCTTCTCTCTCGTCGCAGTTACAGTTCGTATTCAGAAGATAAAATAAAGGGATTAAAAAATTAAAAAATAAAAATAAAAAATCAACAATAAGAATAATGTGGAAATCAAATTACAAATTATTTCATTCATAGGCGTGGGCAGAAGGGGTTAACATGTTATGTGTTAGAACGATTAAGAAACAGGAGTGGAATTAATCTACTGGTCAACCTTTTCTAATTTTGCGATCTTGTAGTGGTTTCTTCTTCTTAGCAGGTGTGAGTTTCTAAACAGACTAAGATCGTTTAACTAATGGCTATCTCATACATGATTTACGATTTATTTCTAATATGTCTGTTAATTAACTCAGCTGTTGCATATATATATATATATATATATATATATATATATATATATATATATATATATATATATATATATAATGTGTGTGTGTATGTATAAAGTTGAAGTAACGATACTTTAATTTCTAATTTTTTCACGTTATCTCGTTTTTTCCTAACTGTTTTTGTTTCTCTGGAATACACGTTTACTGCGACCGATGTCAACTTAGATATAGGTAAGTTATGGACTGACATTACAATTAACAGGTTATCTATCACAGGGATATAATCACTTTGATAAAATAAAACTAGAATTCTTATGTCACTAAACAATGTGATGTTGAGGCTCCATTAATGCTGGAGCTTTGGGGAATGCCGAGTTCCCCTTTATCATCATCGCTCCCAGGTCCAATCTGGCCCCGGAGTGTTAGCACCTGATAGGGTCTTATCTATGGGTCAAGCAAAACTAAATTGTGTATGTATGCTAAACTGAATTGTTTCAAATAGAACTGTTATTTGTATAAAATGATTTGGCATTAAATAACCTACAATGGTTGATATGCCATAAAAGAAACCAAACCAAAATCGTAGTATTAAATTGAGTGAAAACCATATAGCTCTGTACAAAGATGTTTATTATTTATTAAATTGGGCAAATCCTCGTAGTGTAGTGGCTAACGTGCTGGACTGTGACATCGTAGCATATTAGTTCAAACGCGAGTCGCGATATTACGTTCACTTTCGGACAAAGACTTTGAAGAAAGGTCCGATAACCCTGATCTTCACAGTAAGGATGGCTTTGGCATTGAATTAACCCAAAAAGGCTGATATGCCATTCAACAAGGGAACCAGAGAACCCTCTTATACCTCCCGCTATAGACTAAATAGTATCCCTACAGTTATTATACAAGGATGACTTTGCCATTAAATAACCAACGAAGGTTGATATGCCTACAAAAAAAAAAAGAAAGAAAAGAAACGACCCCGTCGACTGGGGCTGTAAAATATACCGACCGCGTCTCTGCAGAGGAGTAAGACCCTCACTAACGAGTGTTCTTGATATGATGTCGAGGCTCTAGTCCTAGAGCTTTGACGAATATAGAGAACCCCTTCATTGCCTTTGCTGCACGTCCACCCTGCCCCTGAGTGCTAGCACCTGACAGGGGCCTATCTGCATCCCTACGACCGATTTATTTCACCACTCCCACGTTGTGTGTCCTGTATATGACACTGAACAACTGATGGTGAGGCTCCAGTCTTAGAGGTTTTAGGAATGTGGAATACCCCTTCATTGACATTGCTCCCAGGTCCACTCTGGCTCTGAATGGTTGCACTAAATTGAATTATTGGTATTACGGAGTAATACTAGGAACCATCTGACAGTGTGCAAAGGGGGGTGTCCTCGTGGTGTAATGGTTAAATCGATGGACTACGGAATCGTAGTAAGCGAGTTCGTACTCCAGTCGCGCTATACTTTCGGGCAAATACCCTTGGAAAAGGAATGAACCCCCTTATCCCCCCCAGCTATGGGTTAAATAGTACCACTGTTCTTCTAGGAGAATAGCTTTGGCATTAAATAACCTACAAAGGTTAATATGCCATTAGATGGAGGTACCCGTGGTGTAATTGTTATCATCGTAAGAAATGGACACGGCAACACGAGTTCAAATCCCGGACGAGACTGATTGCATTTCACATAGCACTAATAGCCTTGGAAAAGATATGAATCCAATTATTCTCCCTCCAGCTATGGGTAAATAGTAGGACAGACTAGGTTCTTCAGCCTTGGTGAGGCAACTAGTCTAGGAGAAGGAAAACTCTGAATTCAAACCTGTTAAACTCCGCTTAAAAAATTGACCTTGTGTCATATCCTGCCCGAGCGGAGGGGTTGGGTAAATAGGATAATATGCCATTAAACGAAGAAACTAAGAAACCAAACAGTGTGCAAATGAATGAATGGTGTTGAATAGAATACTTCGTTAAATAACAATAATTGTAACCATTTCAATCTTCAAGCAAATGATTCATTATCAATAGTCATTAGTTTTAATTCAATGATTTCGAGTATTGCTATCCTTGAGCAAAAATGAGGTCAGACTCATTTAAAAGTGTCATCTACAAAATGCGTTTACAAATCATGTGTGTGTGTGTGTGTGTTTAAAGAGGATTTGGCATTAAATAATCTACAATGGTTGATATGCCATATCACCAAAGTAACTAAAATAAACCAAACAAAATTATTCGTATTACATAGGAATACTTGGAACCATATTGCTAACGAATAAAAATGACTTGGGTATTAGATAAATCAACAAGTAGCCCATGAAGTAGACACCATCTTGGAAACATTTCATGGACGAATTCCCTGTGTTGTTTTTCTGAAAGGTTCATGTCTTAAAATTACAAAATGTCTTTTCAAGTATGGCAGCTGTTTTGGTGAAAAAAAAAAGTTACTGATTCCATGCCAACTTAAAAAATAATCTATTTTCAATGTGAAATGCCTAAAACCACCGTAAAAATATGTAAAAATAAAGTATCCAAATATTGTTAATTAACTATTTCTTGGAGCTTTAAACCAAATCCATTTTTATACATATAAACCGTTCTATTTCAAACAATTCAGTTTAGCATAAGTACACAGTTTAAATGTCAAAAATATTTCTATTTCAAGCAATTCAATGAGGCGTTTTCTACAGCCTCACCCGATGTAATTAGTTTAAAATTTTTTTTTTTAATTCGCAATATAAGTAGCGCATATATAAATAAACAAATCTTTGACTTGATATTAAATGTTGTGTTGTTTACTATCGATCAATAAGTTACTATGGCAACTGAATCAATAGAAAAACACTGCTGATGACGACATTAAGGAAATTTATCGAAAAACAGTGAGGTCTCTATTCACCCCCAGTATTAGGTAACCGTTCCTTTCTTCCATGGTGACTGGCTGGTCAGGTTCGACTTTTCTGAATGTTCTAAGTTCTTATCCGGTTCTCTCCGAGCAAGCTGTACATGACACCGAGTGTCAAATTCTCACTCGATAAGGGATTTTTATCAAACAGGAAAATTGAATTAAATAATCACATCACCAAGTTCTGACCACACAAATTCTCTCTATTGGCCATCAAGCTTATTAGTTCCGCTAGACTGCATCCAGTGTCCGTACAGAGCTAATTAATGTAACTTTTACTTGTCGGTCAACGCTGGTATGTCCATCTGTAGGAGTCCATAGACACGGGAAAATTTATCGACTCCCCCGTATGAGTCGTAAGAAAGAAAAAAAAAACACAAAGCAAATTGTAAAAAATAAAGTTGGCAACTGTAGTCGAGGGCTATCCGAAAATCCCCTTTTCAATACCTACTATACTGAAGTGTAGGAGAGGGTGCTACTCCTTTCCCTAGATTGCCCCACTTATCCTTTAAACGTACTTTATATTGCCGAGTGTTAAGCAAGGAGATATCAAGTAACATTTTTTTGAGTCTTTGATATGACTCGACCTGAGATTGAACCCTAGTCTCCCGCCCCATTGGCGAACACTCTACCACTAGGCCAACAAGGCAAATAGATGTGTCAAAAACGTTTATGTATTGTGCGTAATTGCTAAACATATTCTTTTCACGGTCAATAAAATTACAAAGGTAACAAGTTCAAATAATCTTATTAAGCACTTATCTTTATAGGTGGCGTGGTTCAGATTTCTCAACGTTAGGTTCGTTTTAGGTCGGCGTACCCTCCTGGTTTTCCGTCTGTTGCTATGTTGTTTTTCAACGAGTGGGATTCAGCCGTCCTTCTCGGCTTCTTCTCTGCCCTGTTCTCTACGAAGGAATTTAATCAACCTGCTGATTGCGTTCCTGGTGTATAATTGCCCTTGCTACTTTTGAGTACTTGTACCCAAACTTCATTTCTCAGGGTTATCAGGTACAATTGTAATATAATGGCCGAGGGATTTCGTTTTATATATCTTGCCTTTGGGTTTAGTTAGGCTGAGAACCTTTCGGCTCAGTGCATGGGTTAGTTAGGTTCAAACATGAGCGCAGGTGTTCACGCGTGCGCGGAGCGGACATGTCATTCAGAGATGTCACAATAAAAATCCCAGATAGAGGATGTGACCGACGTCACGCACCGGAAGCGTGGGCTGAGATTTGAGAAAAATCAGTTTGTTGAGTTTTGCCTCGGAAGAAGACGGTTGACTTTCGCTTGCTCGCCGAGGCCTGGCGGCGGTTGCCACACGTGGTTTGGGGCAGATGGAAAAGTCAGCATAGAAAGATGGTATCTCTCTCCTTATGTCGAAAAACCTTTTAACTCAAAGGTAATAAAAAGTTTCGTGCCTGAACTAAGAAGTCGTAAGTGTTTTTCGTGTTTCGGGATTCTTATGTTATCTATATATGAGTTATGAACATTATAAACGTTTTGCGTACCAGTATGAATATGTCTATTTCACACAATGTTAAAAACCTATGTTTTTATATAGAATAACGACGCTTCCAAGCACGTCCTTACTTCTCTCAGCGGTTCCCAGCTCGCTTTGCTCGTCTTTCTTGAATGGTTTGCGAGATCGGAGGTGAATGGTTGAACAGCTGCTTCTTTCTTGATTTGTTCAAAACTACACGCAGCATCCTAGAGCAGATCCTATCTAGCTTTTCATCCAAGCGTTTCGTTAGTGTACGAGTGGTGCATCCTTACAGTTGTACTAACATAACTACAGCTCGGAAGAATTCAAGTCTTATTTTATTGGAGACATCAAACTTCCATTTAGTCGATAATCTCTCAGTCGCTGTCCACGCTTAACCAATGCACGTGTTGACATTTCTTTCGGTCGATGAGATGTTACTACCGAGCTACATCTACTGATTTCAGACGCTTGCCATTTAAGGAAGAGATAGTATTATCTGGATTAAAACTTATGAATTTTGTTTTATCTGAATTCTTGCAGACCGATGCCACTTGCTGGCTGCCCCGGGCTATACAGCAAGATTTGGCTTGAGCTGATGTATTTGATAAATAAATCACCACCACGAAACAAATTACCAAACACTGACCATAATGAACGGATTATCAACAAACTAGTCACAGATCGGCGCTGGTGTTGTGAGTTGAAGTTTCGTGAGGTGCTCCAGGAGTCGGGGGGGTAATTACCGGGAGTTAGTAGGCTAAAATTACCGGGTGTTTAACCCTTTGATCTTGTTTGCTAGATATTTCGGGAACAGTGAGAATATGCAAGAAAATAGCACAAATAAAAACTTAATAATAGCAACCAATCACAGCTTTCTTTCTTTCTTTTTTTTTATTTTTATTTATTTTTTTATTGAATTATGGGATTGCGTAAACGAAGATGGCTGCGTCCTGAAGTGTATGGGTGTTAGTTAAGCTTTGCTTAGGTACACGCGGTCGAGGAAGGGGTTTCTGTGGCAAAGAGTTCAAAGGGTTAAATATATACTCTTCAACGGTAGAGTTAGAAAAAGTAGTCTAAGATTATGTGTAACCCGGATATAAGATAGTTGTAGGAAACGGAGACGAGGTCTCTTATATCCGGGTTTTGTCTATTATGTTTCGGTACGTATGGACTCTAATTTGGGACCAGAGGAAACCTCTCTTATATCCTGGTTACACTGTAATTGTTTCAACCTAACTTGTTTTTGCTTAAACATGATTTGTGATTATTTTTATTTTTTTAAATTATTTATTTATTTTATTTATTTTCTTTTTTTTAATTGAAGAAAAAAAAATTTTATGACTTTTTTTTTTTTTTTTTTAATTAAAAGAAAGTCAAATTTTTTAAAAAATATTGCTGTATGTTTATCAGACCATAAAGAAATGTAATGTTGATTTGTGTATCAAGTTCAGAACTTTTTCAAAATTATAAATTTTGCCTTTTTTCTTTTCTTTTTTTTTTCTTTTTTTTTTTTTCTTGATAATCTTTTTTTTTTTTTTTTTTTTTTTTTTTCTAATAATTATCATTTTTAAATAATGACTAATTTGGAAAAAAAAATCGTAAATAATTTGAGAAATAGTAAATTATTTTTTTTTTTAAAGTTCCATTTTTGTTTGGTTTTATTGTTTTTTGGGTTTTTTTAAATATTTATTTAAATTTTTCTGAACATTTAAATTGCAACAAAAATATTGGTAAGATGGTTGTAAAATTTCATATTAGGTTTATTTTATTTTATTTGTTTCTCTAGAATGAATAAAAAATACACCATAAAAAGACATGAAAATTATTTTATAAACAGTAGCTATATATATATATATATATATATATATATATATATATATATAATCTTTTTACTTAAAAATAAAAAAATCCTGACGTCGATAGCCATTGACATTCAGCATTAAAATTAGATACTCCTACCTTGGATTTCCTCCTCTGATTATATAATATATATATCGACGTAACCAATTTTTCTACGACGTATATTTTTTAATACATAGTTTTATTTTAAAAAATCATGAATCAAGAGCTTAAGTCGAAATGAATTATTTCCAACTAAGTTTGAATTAATTACAACTTTGATTTTCCTGAAATTTTTTTTAGACTACCTTCAACTGTTTTAGAAATAATAGAAACTGATTTTTATCAACCTTATGTTACTATAGCAAGTCAACCACTTTCAGTAAGAGTATTTGACGTGGCAGTCTATAAATGTATTGATATTTTGTGAGTAAAAGTACAAACAGTTCAACTGGTTAGATTAACAATATTTACCCATACAGCAATTATGTTTTAAGATGGTTGTTAATGCTTATAAAATCCTTGGTTTGATATATAACTTGGTTATATCTGAGCTCAGTCGAAGTGAGAGAAAGAACTCTAAAGTTGGGGGTCGATTTACAACGTACGGATAATGTTAAAGTGGATCTCGACTTTGTGTCAATCTCACAAAATCTGTTTTCGTTTGATTAAAAAAATCCGACCATCTGTTTTTATGGAGCTACTAAAATGGGACAAAAATAATTTTTAAAAAATCCTGGCCAAATACAGTTTAATATTTTTTTCAGGCATGATCCTAATAATTCCTGAAAATGTGGTTGAAAATAGTGCTACTGATGGTCACTTAGAAAGAAAGAGTTCTTATTTTTACCTGCGGGTTTCACATTAGCGAAAAGTGAAATAGAAGAATCTTCGCCCAAGACTTGATCTCTGTAAGACGAATTGATTTTCTACAACAGTAACCTCTACTCTAGTGTTCCTTCTAAATAAATAAATAAAATCAGACAAAATAACAATGTTTTTTTTTTTTTTTTTTTTTTTTCAACGTGATATCGAGGCTCTCATTAGTTGGGACCAGGGAGAGAAGTTAAGGTGACGCGAATAAGTCCAAGCAGACCTTTTTAGACCTCGCTTGCCTTTGATTCAACAAGCTTGTTTAACTACCCGACTACTTTCAACCCCACCCGTTCTGTTCACGATCTGTATATTACAGAACCACTCTACCCTAAACCCCTATATATAATTTCTTTTCTCACGGTAAAACATAAATAGATACTACTATACTCGAACGCGCGTCGATGTTCGGGTTGCTCAGAGACCTGGGAACACTAGTGACCTAACCGCTAGTAGTAGGGTCGAACTAAGCTTGGTGAATATCTTCATCGATAATATTCGCCTATCGATTCGGTATCAGTCATCAACTAAGCTTCGTTGTTAAATTAGAATACCCTGACTATTAACTGCTAAGTGGGTAAGAGCCCTACAAAAAAGGGGTATCGTTTTGGGTATGATACACACATATATAAAAACATTTAAGATTACGAGTATCTTTTTGTAATGATATTTATTTCAGCAGACCCTATATTTTTTTAAAATGTTAGATCTGCATCTTCAGACAAAGAAATAATGAGAAATTTCTAATGAAGATTTAGGAAAAAGGCCCTTTTTTTTTTATATATGGACTTATTTGCTCAGAACGTTAATTTATAATTATTTTATATTGAGCTCTTTTGGATTTTTAATTACATGAAAATTGTAGAAAGAAAACCTGAAAATAGAATCGTTCCAACCATTGGCTGACTTGACATATATATATATAGCACTTTCTCTTTTTAAGCATGTTTATTCAAGTGTCTGTAAGTATGTCCTGGTCACAATTATTGGTATCGATGAAATTTCAGTATATACTATAGAATATCTCCTGATGGGGGTGAAAAGAGGTGTAGTGGTTAACGAGCTAGACTGCGACAACATAGTAAGTTAGTTGGAATTCCAGTCGTGTTACGACGTTCACTTCCGGATAAATACCTTTTGGGGGGAAAGGTATGAACCCCTTCTCCTCCCCCAG
Source organism: Sepioteuthis lessoniana (assembly GCA_963585895.1). Taxonomy (NCBI): domain Eukaryota; kingdom Metazoa; phylum Mollusca; class Cephalopoda; order Myopsida; family Loliginidae; genus Sepioteuthis; species Sepioteuthis lessoniana. Next base: position 40,284,571 of record OY757944.1, on the reverse strand, counting down.
CCATGGGTTAAATAGTTATGGCACTGACATTAAATAACCCCTCGAAGATTGATAGGCTATTGTACAAAGACCCCCGCAAAAAAAAAAAACAAAAAAAAAAACGAATCGAATGAAATAAGTTGGATCTACTGAAAACTGATGGTTGATAAAGAACAGCAAATGGCGAAACTAGTTTATATTCGGTCATTTTTCGTTTATTTATTTTTTTGAATGCAAAAAAAAAAATGAAGGGTGTCAATAATAGAGACCAGGACTGTGTGTTATACATATGTGTGTGCATATATATATATATATATATATATATATATATATATATATATATAATGTGTGTGTGTGTTTGTAGGGGGTATTTAAACACAAATCTAAAATACGGAAACTCCATTCTACTAGACGTCATTTTTCCTTAAGTAGTATTCATAGAAAATATATGAAACACGCCTTTACGATGCCTCCGATCACGCTAAGGCCACCCGGTCGGGGGCGTTGGCTGTAGTACACACACCGGCCCTGTTCATTGGGAGTGCATACACATATAGATGTTTTCTCACCGGCTATGGGTAAATGGTTGGGCAGATTGGGCTCTTTGGCCTTGGTACGGCAACTAGTCTAGGAGAAGGAAAATTGAATTCAAACCTGTAGTACGCTGCTGAAAGTTTACCTTGTGTTGCATCCTGACTGTGGCTCAATGGTTGGAGATATATATACTCACACTCGTGTGTGCGCAGATAGTAGACGTATGGTTGTTTTATTGATGTATTTTTTTTCCTACGACCTTGACAAAAGCTATTCACTGGAAGTGATATACACAATTGTATATATTTCGCTTTTGTCTTGAAAACAATGGTGAATTTTCTTTTTTTATTTGTATTTTATTTATTTTTTTATTCAAACATCTCTACGAGCGAGACACAGACAAATCAAAAAAACGTACATTTCAAATCGGGTTTTGTTCTTCGTAAAGCTTTGAAATAACAATTTTGATATTATTTATTTATTTATTTATTTTATTTTTTTGTTTTTTTTGTTTTTGTTTTCCTCGACTGACAATTTTATCATCAGTTGACTTGTATTTGAAATACAACGTTGCTTGACGTATCACGCACGCCATCTGGTGTCACGATATCCAGTAATGAAAAATTCGGTCTTTATGGTGACGCGGTTTATTACTCAATCTGGAGTAAATGTTTGTAAATATTTACTTTTTTTTCCTAAACAAATTATTTCATAGAAATTCAACAATAGCAGTGATTTTTTTCTCCCACGGGTGATAACAAGTTAGACTACACTATTTTATATTAATTTTAATAATGGTATTAAAATACTTTTTATCACTTTTTTTCTATTTCTCTTTCCTTCTCACTATCCTTTCACCTTTCTTTTCTCTCTCCTCAACTTTTTTCTCTTTTTTTCTCCTTTCTCTTCTCTTTTTCTCCTTTCTCTTCTCTTTTTCTCCTTTCTCTCTCTTTTCCCACCTTCTTTCTCGTCTACTTTCTCTTTTCTTTTCTATCTCTTTTCTTCTCTTCTCTTTTCTCTTCTCTTCTCTTTTCTTTTCTTTTCTCTTCTCTTTTCTTTTCTTTTCTCTTCTCTTTTTTCTCTTCTCTTTTCTTTTCTCTTTCTTCTTTTCTCTTCTCTCTTCTCTCTTCATCTTTCACTCTCTCTCTCTCTTCATCTTTCACTCTCTCTCTCTCTCTCTCTCTTCATCTTTCACTCTCTCTCTCTCTCTCTTCACCTTTCACTCTCTCTCTCTCTCTTCACCTTTCACTCTCTCTCTCTCTTCACCTTTCACTCTCTCTCTCTCTCTCTCTCTTCACCTTTCACTCTCTCTCTCTCTCTTCACCTTTCACTCTCTCTCTCTCTCTTCACCTTTCACTCTCTCTCTCTCTCTTTCTCTTCACCTTTCACTCTCTCTCTCTCTTCACCTTTCACTCTCTCTCTCTCTTCACCTTTCACTCTCTCTCTCTCTTCACCTTTCACTCTCTCTCTCTCTTCACCTTTCACTCTCTCTCTCTCTTCACCTTTCACTCTCTCTCTCTCTTCACCTTTCACTCTCTCTCTCTTATCACCTGATAGGGTCTGATCTGTGGGTTAAATATAACATTAACATTTAAACTGAGTGCAAACAAATGACTGATGCAAAATTGAATTGTTAGAAATATAAATGTTTTTACATTGAACTGTGTGTAAACAAACGACTGATGATTAATTAAATTGTTGGTTATATGTAGCAATACTCGAAACAATTTAAGTTTGTTGACTTATGCTAAATTGAATAGTTAGAAATAGAACTGTTTGATCCTTTAACATTTAATGTGTGCAAAAACATGATTCGGCATTAAATGACCAACGATGGTTGATATGCCATAAAACCAAATCAAATCTCTCTCTCTCTCTCTCTCTCTCTCTCTCTCTCGTAATGTTAAAAGGATATCGCTCACTTGAGATTATCATCAGGAATATAAATTTTCTTTTGTAAAATTTTACTCCAAACTAACAAATGTAATATAATGGCTGAGGGATTTCGTTTTATGCCTTTGGGTTTAGTTAGGCTGAGAACCTTTCGGCTCAGCACATGGGTTAGTTAAGTGCAAACTTGAGTGCAGGTGTTGACGCACCCGCGGGGAGGATGTGTCGTTCATAGATATCAAAATAAAAATCCGATGGAAAGGTTGACCAGTGGATGTGAATGACGTCATGCACCGGAAGCGCACGCGCGGAGGATTTTGGGGATTTTGAAAAAGTCAGTCGAGTTGAGTCTTGCGGTCCGAAGAAGAAAGGTGACTTTCGCTTGCTCGCCGAGGCCTTGGGCAGGTGTCGCACGAGATGGGGGGGGGGGGGGGCAGATGAAAAAAAAGCCAGAATAGAAAGAATGTGTATCTCTCTCCTTATGTCAAAGAACCTTTAAACTCAAAGTTAATAAAGTTTCGTACCTGAACAAAGAAGTCGCAAGTGTTTTTCGTGTTTCGAGATTCCTCTATTCTCTGTATATCTATATGAACATGATATGTCTATTTCGCATATCCGTATCATGGCTTTGGCACACAAACATTTAGATCTAATGTTGGTGATTGTTTTTCTTTCTTCCTTTTTTTTTTTTTTTTTTTTTTTTTTTTTTTCATGGCATGTCAATTCTTATTGGATTATTCAATGCTAAATTTGAATTTTTTTTCTAAGCAATTATATTGTTTCAGGCAACTAATAATACTAATAAGCAAATGATAGTTTCAAATATGATTCATTCACAATTATATGGTTTCAAGTAAATATTACCCTTTACTAGTTGGTTGGTCTGTTTTACGGCATATCAACCCTTTTCGGGTCATTTAACGTCGAATTAAGTTCTTTTGATTTGCCCAGTTGGCTGGGGCTGTAGAATACACTGACTACACCTCTGCAGAGGGGTAAGACCCCCCCCCCACAATGAGTGTCCGGGATATGACACTAAAGGATCAGATGGTGAGTCTACAGTGATGCTGGAGCTTTGGGGAATGCAGAGCACCCCTTGATTGCTATTGCTCCCGGGTCCACTCTGGCCCGGAATGGTAGCACCTGATAGGACCTATCTATGGGTTAAATAGAACTAAACTGCATACTTATGCTAAACTGAATAGTTTGAATTAGAACTGTTTGACTAAACTGGATTGCCTAAAAAAATGTTTTTGACAAATAAACAGTACTTACATTTAAATTGCGTGCTTATACTAAACTGAATTGTTTGAAATGGCACTGTTTTTAACATTGAAACTCTATTTACACTAAACTGAATTGTTTAATATAGAACTGTTTTGACATTTAACTGTGTAAACAAAATCTGTACTAATACAAAACGGAACAAGCTGAATTAGAACTGTTTGAATAAATTGAAATGAAACAGACTATTTCCATAAAAATGGATTTGGCATTAAATAACCTACAAAGGTTGATATGCCATAAAGCCCAAACAACCAACCAATCTTACAGTTTAATTCTATTCGACCCATAGATAGGACCCCATCAGGTGCTATGACTCTAGGCCAGAGTGGACAAGGGGGCGATGGCAATAAACGGTTACTCCGCATTCCCCAAAGTTCCAGAGCTAGAGCCACACCATCAGATTGTTTAGTATCATATCCAGGAAACTCATTGGGGGAATCTTACCCCTCTACAGAGATGCAGTCGGTGTATTCTACAGCCCCCGCCAACTGGGCCGTGCGCTTTAGTAATAATGATTTGTCCGTACGCAGTTCTGAGTTCAAGTATTCCTACCTAATACAAATAATTTTAGTACAGTTATAGTTTAGAGTAAGTAACATCATTTCCTTTAAATCTTAATATTTGCCCAGTCGGCTGGGGCTATAGAATACACTGACTGCACCTCTGCAGAGGGGTAAGACCCCCCCATGAGTGTCCAGGATATGACACTAAACAGATGAGGTCCCAGTAATGCTGGGGCCTTGGGGAATACGGAGCACCCTTTCATTGCCATTGCTCCAAGGTCCACTCTGGCCTGGCGTGGTAGAACCTGATAGGGCCCTATCTATGGGTTAAATAGAACTAACGGCATACTTACACTAAACTGAACTGTTTGAAATAGATGTGTTTTTGACAGTTAAACCGTACTTACATTTAAATTGCGTGCTGATGCTAAAATGAATAATTTGAAATTGAACTGCTTTTGACATTGAAACTGTACTGACACTAAACTGAATTATCATATATAACTGCTTGAATAGTTTGAAATAGAAATGTTTTTGACAATTAAACTGTGTACTCATGCTAAACTGAATTGTTTTAAATAGAACAGATTGTTTACATAAAAAATGGATTTGGCGTTAAATAACCTACAAAAGTTGATATGCCATAAAACCCACTAAAGCAAATCTTAATGTAGATAAGTAACACGGTTATAGAATAGTAATTTTTGAAGTTCTTTGCTTACATGTGGCACAAGACCGAATAAATGGGGCACCCAATTAGACTCGAACTCACTCTTGCAGGTTTGCTAATCAGGCTCGCTAACCATTATATTATCCGAGGTGCCCTTAGTAAATTACTTTGTGGTTTTCTCAGATGTAGCACAAAGCCGAATGAATGGGGCAGTCAATGAGACTCGAACTCGCTCGTGAGGGTTTGCTAGTCTAGCTTGCAAACGATTACACCACCCGAGGCACCGTTAAAAATTTACTAAGCTTTTTGCATAGATGTGGTACAAGGCCGTATGAATGGGGCACCCAATGAGACTCAAACTCACTCGTGAGGGTTTCCTAGTCTAGCTTGCAAACGATTACACCACCCGAGGCACCGTTAAAAATTTACTAAGCTTTTTGCATAGATGTGGTACAAGGCCGTATGAATGGGGCACCCAATGAGACTCAAACTCACTCGTGAAGGTTTGCTAGTGTAGCTTGCTAACTATTACACCACCGGAGATGCCCAATATATGCTTTTTAGTGCAAATAATTTTGAAATAGATCTAGGTACTCCCATTCCAGGTCTGAATGTAGAGGGGAATAATAGCAAATGAAGAAATGACTTTACACTCTCCAAAAGGGGAGCCTCACCACGGGATATAATCTAGCGTTTGGCGGAAATGACGTAAAACATGTTTCTGTAATCTTACTTAATAACTCTTAGAAAAACGCTTGAGTAATTTTGAGTTTGAAGCAACAGCTTATCAACGATTGTTTTTTTTTTTTTTTTTTTTTACTTCATTGACATCCCAGCTTTCTTCTGAGACCGACCCAAATAAAAAAAATGAATGTATTGACCGAATCCCTCTGCTGCAGGCAGGATATGATACAAGGTCAGATTTTTAAGACCAATAAATCTAGCTGGAATTCAGTTTCCCTTCTATACTGGTTGCCTGACCAACGCTAAAGAATCTAAGCTGCTCAACCATTTACCCATATCTGGGATTGGGGGAACAAATAGATTCATGCCTTTCCGAAGGGCATTATTAGGACGAAGTGAAATGCAAACAGCTTTGTTTACGATTTAAACTCTGGTCACCGATTTCATTTTTAACGACGATAATCGTTATGTTAAGCACGCCTCCAAAAAATGAAGTTTAGCGTCATCATCATGTGGTGCTGCTAGCACGGATTTCCCTGACTCTCTTTCTCTCTCTCGCCAATCATCCATCGCTTCAGGCAGGTCTCTCTCTCCTTCTCCTTTCTCTCTCTCTCTCTCTCTCTCTCCTTCTCCTTTCTCTCTCTCTCTCTCTCCTTCTCCTTTCTCTCTCTCTCCTTCTCCTTTCTCTCTCTCTCCTTCTCCTTTCTCTCTCTCTCCTTCTCCTTTGTCTCTCTCTCTCTCTCTCTCTCTCTCTCTCTCTCTATTTTTTATAAGATAGGGTTAAGGTCAAGAGGAGCCCTAGTGCTGCTCAGCCTAAAGGACTGGATGGAAGACAGTACACCACCGGTTAGACCCGATTGAGGGCAGGGCGGAATTACTAAAAAAAAAAAAGATGGATTGCTAATTTGATAAAATAATTTTCTATCATCAGTTTGAGTAATGAGAATGATTAATATTTACCTCCTCTCAAGAGGCTTGACTGACAGCATTCCAAAGAAAAAGAAAAGTTATTACAATACACCTTTTTTTTTTTTTCATTTATTTATTTTGTAAGGGTGGGTCAAATTATTAATCACTTGTTACATATTTTGGTCAACCTAATCTTTCCAGGTTTATCAAGTCGTGTTGATTGCACAAATTCTCTCTCCGTCCCCATCCTCTCTCATTCCTAAAAGGTCCTTTAGACTGCATTCAGTGTCCGCACAGAGCTTATATATGGGTAGGACGTGAGACAAGGTCAACTTTTAAGCGGGGTTTAACTGGTTTGAATTCAGTTTTCTTTCTCCTGGACTGATTGCCTAAGGTAGAAGAAATCAATCTGCCCTACTATTTACTCTTAGCTGGAGAGGGAATTACTTATGGAAGTCGTTGCTGGTCAGACAACACTAGTGGGTTCACGTGTGAGAGTCTATAAGAGAACGTTGCTTAGTTCGTCCTTATTTCCCTGACAATGTCAAGCTGTGAGATGGGTAGTAAGTGGTTGTACAGCTGCATTTTTGTAGTTCTCATCAAGTTTTTTTCCTCTTTGTCCAGGTGGTGCATACATACAGTAGTAACGACATGGCCATAGTTTGGAAGAAATCCCGTTTTATTTTTATCAAAGATCAGATTTCGATATGATCGAAAACCTGTCAATAACAGTCCATTCCTTCCCTGTGCGTATATTGATATCACTTTCAGTTGATGAGATATCGCTACCGAGTAAACAATGTCAGAATAACAACTTTTAAAGTTAGAACTTTCCTGTTTCGTCTATTCTAATGAGGTTCTTATGGCAGTGGATATCTCCTCCTCCTTAGATGATTCGACAGCTTTATGATTTTAAAGAGGAAATTAAATAAAATCATAATATATATAAATCTAATGCATTGTACTTTATAAAACAAATAACATTTGATAGTAATCCAGCCTCCCACTGGGTCGCATTTGACACAAGGTCATTTGGGGGGGGGTATGTACGAATTGAGACTCATGCTTGGCTGTCGGCATGTTTTCATTTTTATTTATTTATTTTTTTTTGTGCCAAGCGGGAAACTCAGCCCTTCCAAGGAGGTAGTGCCTTGTGGGGGGGGACCTTCTGTAACCATGTGGTTAGCAGAATAACACCAAATTGGAGTGAATGCCAGATGGACCCCCAGAAAACTAGGGATTGGTGCGAAAAACGAATAAGGTTTTATTTTTATGAAAAAAAAAAGAAATTAGCTATGAATTAAAAAAAATGAATTATGATGAATATCCATACACCTTTTTCAAGTTATAGGTTAAATAGTACAACAACTGTCCTAAAAGGATGGGTTCGGCATTGAATAACCCACAAAGTTTGATATACCATTAAATAAAAGGTATTTTTCTCTTGCTGGCTGTTGTAATCAATCTCTAGTTTATACAGGGTGGAACGATAAAATTGTCGTCCTAAAGAAAACAACACTACAGCTTTATTTTAAAACTTTTATTGAAAAAATCAATTCAGGTAAATTGATAATGTAGTAAAGCTGACATCTGTATATTCTCCGTGTGCTTGCATTGCCCCATCCACACAGTCCTCAATGTTTGCGAGTCTTTTGTCTTTGTTTGTCACCTCTTATTACATAGTCTATCAATACAACCTCTCTGAATAACGTGTTGCAGACTATTTTTTTATCGACTTTTAATAAGGTGGAGGGAGAAATCTATGAGTAAATGTAGAAGGAAGCTATTAGGACCCTAAATTTTGGCCATTTTTGAATTTGAAATTTTTAAATGAAACCAAGATATCTTATACAAGTGTGCTGAAAAAATCAGATCGATTCATTATTATTATTATTTTGACGGCATGTCAACTCGTATAGGTGTTAAAATTCTTGTCGCTATTTTGATCTTTTGTTCAAAGAATCCAGTGTTGGTTATCTAAACGTCTCTTCTTCCTGGCAGAAAGTTCAACCAGCAATTGAGTGGGGGGGGGTATTTGATGTCAAACGATCTTAAATCCTTTCAGTCCTCGTTTCTGATTGGCAGTTATTGGTGAGCAAAATTGATAAATATAAAGGAGGATTTTGCGCACAAGCTAGAATAGCAAACCTACACGAGTGAGTTGGAGTCTCATTGGGTGCCCCATTCATTCGGCCTTGTGCCACATCAAAGCAAAAGTGCTTTGTAAATTACTTACACCACTCGGATTCACTTTGGTATATGGGCATCAAGCTAGACTAGCAAACCTACACGAGTGAGTTCGAGGCTCGTTGGGTGCCCTATTAATTAGGCCTAATGCCACATCTGAGTAACACTAGGGTTATTTGATGTCAAGAAGTTAGGGAATCGCATTCATTGTATTTTTTATATTTACATTTTCTGTGAAGTTTTTCCTTTACTTTTTTGTGCACACGACCTTATCGAATCTTTAACCCTACAACTCCTGACTAGAGGTATTCTACACTCTCCAGATCTCTAAAACAAGAGCCTCACTATCAGATATGGTTTGCCCTGGACAAACCCATTGTCTCTATAGATATATATTAAATATATAGGATTTGGTTTGGTTGGGTTTTATGGCATATCAATCATTGTAGGTTATTTAATGCCAAATCCTCTTTATACATATATATTAAATATATATGATTTGGTTTGGTTGGGTTTTATGGCATATCAACCATTGTAGGTTATTTAATGCCAAATCCTTTTTATATATATTTCTGATTTGTAAATATATTATTTGTAGATAACATTTTTAAACGAACCAGAGCTAATTTGCTAGCATAAAATTAAATAGTTAGTCAAAGCTAATTAATTTCCACACAAGTATTACTATTGTTTGCACATAGTTCAATGGTTTCAAATATTCTAACAAGAATAGTTCTATTTAGTATTAATCATTTGTTTGCACTCACTTAAATGGTTCCAAATATTACTATCTTGCATAAATCAGTTTTATTTGCACACTGATAAATTGTTTCATCATCGTTATATATCACTAACAATTCAATTTAATATGAGTCATCTGTTTTCTTTCAGCTTAAATGTCAAATAGTTCTATTTGACCCATTGATAGGATCCTTATCACGTGCTATCACTCCGGGTCAGAGAGGAGCTAGGAGCAATTGTAATGATGGGATATCCTACATTCCCTAGTGCTCCAGGCCTCATCATCAGATTGTCCAGTGTCATATCTAGAACACTTTTGCCCAGGGGCTGTAGAATACACCGACTGCACCTCTGCAGAGGGGTACCCCCCCAATTTGTGTCCTGGATATGACACTAAACAATCTGATGGTAAGTTTCCAGTGATGCTGGAGCTTTGGGGAATGCAGGGTACCCCTTCATTGCCATTGCTCCCAGGTCCACTCTGGCCCGGAATGGTAGCACCTGATAGGGCCCTATCTATGGGTTAAATAGAACTAAACTGCGTACTTATGCTAAACTGGATTGTTTGAATTAGAACTGTTTTGACAAAATTGAATAGCTTGAAATAGAAATGTTTTCGACAATTAAACTGTACTTACATTTAAAGTGCGTACTTATACTAAACTGAAGTGTTTGAAATGGAACTGTTTTTAACATTGAAACTGTACTTACACTAAACTTAATTGTTATGTATGGAAATGTTTTGACATTTAACTGTGTGTAAACAAAATATGTATTTATACTAAATTGAATTAGCTGAATTAGAACGGTTTGAATAAACTGAATAGTTTGAAATAGAAATGTTTTTGACTATTAAACTGTGGACTCATGCTAAACTGAATTGTTCGAAATAGAACTGATTATTTGCATAAAAATGGATTTGGCGTTAAATAACCTACAAAGGTTGATATGCCATAAAACCCAACCAACTAACTAGGGTGGGGGAGTCTTACTTCTCTGCAGAGATGCAGTCGGTGTATTCAACATCCCCTAGCTAACTGGGTTGATATTTGTAAATCAAGCTTAGCGGAAGATATCTGGTATACATTGGCAATGGAAAATCAGATGGTTTTTATAAAGTATTTAATTTGTAAATAGCCCCCCCCCCACTTCTAAAATAGATAAAAATCAATATTTTTCGAAACGAACAAATCGAAGGATTGATTTGATTAATTGATTTTAACAGCATGTCAATCTAGATGTTGCACACTGTTATATCGAGTATTCCTATCTACAACAAATAATTTGCACACAGTTTGGCCTAATGTGTAGTGTTCGCTAATGGCTCGCGTCCTACCAAAGACTTTTAAAATGGCACTTGATACCTCCTTGCTTAACACTCAGCAATATAAGGTATGTATCGAGAAGCTAGGCGGCAACTACACAAGAATACTGCGAGCAATATTGAACAAGTCCAGGCGGCAACACCCCACAAAGCACCAACTATACGGCCACCTGCCTCCCATCATGAAAACTATCCAAGTTAGACGAACCAGGCACGCAGGACACTGCTGGAGGATCAGGGACGAGCTCATAAGTTATGTACTCCTATGGACCCCGACATATGGACGAGCATACAGCAGCTATGTGAGGATACGGGATGTAGCCCAGAAGACCTGCCAGAGGCGATGAACGATAGGAAAAAGTGGCGAGAGAGAGTCAGGGATATCCGTGCTAGCGGCATGACATGATGATGATCGAGGGTAAAGTGGAGCAATCCAGGAAAAGTAGTAGCGCCCTCCCCTACACCTCGGTGTCGTAGCTATTGAAAAGGGAGTCTTCTGGTCGCTCTCGACTATGGTGGCCAACTTACTTACTTATGGTTTCAAGTATTTCTATGTAATACAAATAATTATATATTTCAAGTATGTATTTATATTTAATTAACCATTGCTTCGCACACCTGTATATGGTTTCATGTAACTAATAATTCTTTCTAACCGATCATAACTTCATGTAACGATTCTTAATACAAATAATTTACAATTACATGGTATTAGGTATTCTTATCCAATACTAATAATTTTAAACTGTAGACCCCAGAGTAATGGCACTGAACCGGAGCCTCACCATCAGATACAGTTTAGTGCCATACCCAATATACACAAAGGCTCATGTCTTGGAGTTTTGGGGAATTTGAAGTACGTCTTCATGGCCATTACTCCCAGCTCCACTCTGACTCGGGGTGGTAGTTGCTGTTAGGGTCTCATCTAAGGTTGCCCAGTCGGCTGGGGGGTGCTGTAGAATACACTGACTGCATCTCTGCAGAGGGTTAAGACCCCCACCCACAAGTGTCCCGGATATGACACTAAATAATCCTATGGTGAGGTTCCAGTAATGCTGGAGTTTTGGGAAATGCAGAGTACCCCTTCATTGCCATCGCTCTCAGGTCCACTCTGGCCCGGAGTGGTAGCACCTGATAGGGTCCTATCTGTGGGTCAAATAGAACTAAACTGTGTACTTATGCTGAATTAAATTGTTTGAAATAGAACTGTTTTTGATATTTAACTGTGTGTAACCAAAAGCTCAACCAATATTAAACTGAATTGGTTGAATTAAAACTTTTTGACTAAACTAAATATCTTAAAATAGAAATGCTTCTGACAATTAAACTGTATACTTATGCTAAATTGAATTGATTGAAAAATCATCATCATCATCTTATTGTGCTATCAGTACGGATATCCCTGACCCTCTCTCGTCACCCCTCCCTATCGTTCATCGCTTCCGGTAGGTCCTCAGGGATACCCCACTATATCCTCACAGAGCTGCTGTATGTAGGTGCGAGCTGGTCGCCCTGCCTTTGCTCGGCCATGTGTCGGGGTCCATAGGAGAATATCATTTTTGAGCTCGTCTCTACTTCTCCAGCAGTGTCCTTCGTGTCTGGTTCGTCTAACTTTGATAGTTTTCGAGATGGGTGATAGGTGGCCGTATAGCGGCTGTTTTGGGTGTTGCCTCCAGGGCTTGTTCAATATTGCTCGCTGCTTGGCATTAAAAAATCTACAATGGTTGCTATGTCATAAACCCAAATATTTACAAAAGATTATTGTGCAATCCTGAACAAGTCCTGGCAGCAACACCCCACAAGACACCAACTGTACGGCCACCTGCCCCCTATCACGAAAACTATTCAAGTTAGGCGAACCAGACATGCAGGACATTGCTGGAGAAGCAGAGATGAACTCATAAGAGATGTACTCTTATGGATCCCCACACACGGCCGCGCAAAAGCAGGACGACCAGCACGAACGTACATTCAGCAGCTATGTGAGGATACAGGTTGTTGTCCTGAATACCTACCTAGGGCAATGAACGATAGGGAGGAGTGGCGAGAGAGGGTCAGGGATATCCGTGCTGCCAGCACGAGATGATGATGATGATGATTTAAAACCATACATTAAATTGGAATAATTGATAAATTTAATCACTTGTGTTGAATAGCAGTACTTGAAAACATTTAACTGTGTGCAAACAAATGAGCTCTGGTTCGTTTAAAAATTAGTCACTTACAAACCATTTGCTTAAAAATATATATATACCGGGCCATTGGTATAATGGAGTGTTCGCCAATGGTCCGGGAGACCGGGGTTCAATCCCAGGTCGAGCCATACCAAAGACTCAAAAGATAGTACTCGATGCCGCCTTGCTTAACACTCAGCATTATAAGGTAAGGATCAAGGGTAAAGTGGAGCAATCCAGGGAATCGAAAAGGGTCCTCCCCGACACCTCGCTGGGGTAGCTATTGAAAAGGGGGCCTTTGGGTCACCCTCGACTACGGTCGCCGACTTTATTTTCACTTATATATATAATTTGGCCATAAATAACCCACAAGGATTGCTATGCCATAAAACACCAACGAATCGAGAAAGTAAACGTCGGAATTCTGTAAGACAATATTTTTCATTTCCTTGGTTTAGGATATATAATTTTTTTTTTCCAAATAGCTAGTCATTTTTATAAGTCTTCTCAGCCATTACTTAAAGAGCATCTCGGGTAGTGTAATGGTTATCAAGCTGGACTAGCAAACCTTCACGTGTGAGTTCGCGTCTCACTGGGTGTCCCATGCCTACGGCCTTGTGCCACGTTTAAGGAAAAAGATCAGAAAAAATTACTCAACCACAATTTCACCTTGTCGGTTTGGCTTGGAAATCACTGATTATATCCTCTGTGGAGGGGTAAGATCCCCACCCCACAAAAAACAGATGGTTTCCCGGGTGTGACACTAAACTGCATCTGATGGTGAGGTATCAGTTCGTGAGATCTGTGGAATGTGGAGTCAACCCTTTATTGCCATTACTCCCAGGTCTACTCTAACCCTTAGTGATTGCACTTCTTAGATCTAATTGACCCATAGATGGGACCCTATTTGAAAAAAAAAATCTATAAATGTACAATGACCACAATTCCTTAAGCACAAGGTATAAAATAACCCTACACGGGTTAAAACATGCCGTTAAAATCAATCTCGCTTCCAAAATCGATATTTTTCGATACCTGCAAATCGACGGAGTAGATGGGTTTCAGTATGCTAAGCAATAAAAAAAAATTTTTTTTTTTTTTTTTACACTCGAGCTCCAAGGTATTGTCCAAGTGAGAAAGAGTTAATTTTACTAAGCCTTTTGCTTAGGTGTGGCACAAGGCCATTTGGCTAGGACAACCATGAGACTCTAACTCACTTGTGAAGGTTTGCTAGTCTACCTTGCTAACCATTACACTACCTGAGGCGCCCTGTTCCAGTGATGAAGTGACTCACCAACTTAGACCATTTCCATGCACTGCAATAAAAAAATGTTGCAAAAAGCTAAATTTGTTTTATTGCACTGGTTATCCACCAACTAGATCCAAACGTTTCTCTAAAAACTGGTTTTTAACCAAAACAGTATTCGCTTCTTTTCTCAAGTACCTTTTTGACAGGACAACGTTCTCTATTTAAAAACAAAATAATCTCTATAAATATTATTGACCCATTAAAGGGAAAAGAAAACACACAAAAGAAAAAAAGACTGACGAGTCAGATGTCATGTCTTCTAGGCGACTATAAATATGCTGAACGCTATTTTCGTAACCATTGGTTCGAACTGTTGTTTACAGACAACCAATGGGTCTCCCAAACGGGTAATCCAAAAAGAAAAAAAATTAAACTAAATAAACTAGGTAAAAAAACTGCAAATGTACAATGTGTTTAAGAAAAAACATGATTTCGTAATCTAGTCATCATGTCGCGCCATCAGCATGGAGATCTCGCCACTCCTTTCTATCGTCCATTGCTTCCAGTAGGTCTTCAGAGCTTCATCCCGTATCGGCACAGAGCTGCTGTATGTAGGTTCGAGCTGGTCGCCTTGCCTTTGCTCGTCCATGTGAAGGGGTCCACAGGAGTGCATCACTTATGAGCTCGTCCCTACTTGAACAATTATCGTTCAAATGATCTCAAATCTAAACAGAACGTGGAGAAACAACTCTTAAGCTCTTAGTTTGATTTTATTTTTTCATATATATGATCTCATCATGTCGTGCCGCTTGCACGGATATCCTTGATCCTCTCTCGCCACTTCTCCCAATCGTTCATCGCCTCCGGCAGGTCTTCAGGGCTACATCCCGTAAGCTCACATAGTTGCTGAATGTATGTTCGAGCTGGTCGTCCTGCTTTTGCCCGGCCATATGTGGGTGTCCATAGGAGGAGTACATCAGTTATGAGCTCGTCTCTGCTTCTCCAGCAGTGTCCTGCATGTCTCGTTCGTCTAACTTGGATAGTTTTCGTGATGGAAGGCAGGTTGCCGTAGAGTTGGTGCTTTGTGGAGTGTTGCCGCCAGGACTTGTGTACTTATGCTAATCTGAGTTGTTTGAAATGGAACTGTTTTTTACAATGAAAGTGTACTTACGCTAAGCTGAATTGTTAATATAGAAATGTTTTCCCATGTAACTGTGTGTAAACAAAATCTATATTTATTCTAAACTGAATAGGTTGAATTAGAACTGCTATGACGAAACTGAATAGCTTTAAATAGAAATGTATTTGACACTTAAACAGTGTACTCATTCTCAATTGAATTGTTTTGAAATAGAACTGATCATTTGTATAAAAATGGATTTGGCATTAAATAACCAATAAAGGTTGATATGCCTTAAAACCCAACCAACCAATCAACATAAGAGATACGAAAGTTTGTGAGAGACTTACATGCTTGAGAAGTGTTTCTTAATTGTTGGTTGTGTGGATTTACGAGGATCATTAAGAAAGTTTCCAGACTTTTTTCGTATGGGCACTTTAATTGATAGTACACACATGAAACTCTTGTGATCTTCGAAGTAATCTCCGGCTGCAAAAAAAACACAAAAAAGTCTGGAAACTTATTGAATGCACCACGTCGTATGCCTTTCTGTGAATAAGTAAGATTAGGACATTACAAATTGTGTAACATTCAGTGATGTCATGTTTAATGATGTTAGCCGGGGGTGAAAACGTCCCTGTCCCTTGAGGCCGAGGCAATGCCCTTTTTGGGGGGTGAAGAGGATGAGATGTTCATGCCTCCTTCTAGCGGTCATTTGCAGAACTTTTTGTCATCCAAAGGACTTAATCCCTCATCATATTGGTTATCATTTTCTAATGAAGTAGGCTTTTAATATATACTACATATCCATGATCAGGGCCGAAGGTTTTATTTAGATTTTCCACCGGGAGTAGCTGTCTGTCGGGTAGGTTTTAAGCTCAGTTTGGTTATTTCCTTTTATGGTATATGAATCCATGATAGTTAATGCCCCCACAGACATACACACAAGATCTTTAGAGGATGATTTTATTAATAGTTCGATTTATTTGACAGCGTTTAACGTTTCGGTTTTTAAATGGGAAAACAAACCTTCATCAGGGCATATGAATTGTTACCTGAATCATCTACGGAAAACTGTTTGGTTTTTTTTCTCATACAGTCGGATTTATTTCCAGCTTTTCCAGATAAATGCAATTTTTTAACGATTAGTTTATCAGTAACTTAAAAAAAGAGTTAGAGCATATTTGTTTGTACATA
The DNA here is from genome assembly GCA_963585895.1 of Sepioteuthis lessoniana. NCBI lineage: Eukaryota > Metazoa > Mollusca > Cephalopoda > Myopsida > Loliginidae > Sepioteuthis > Sepioteuthis lessoniana. Next base: position 40,268,123 of record OY757944.1, on the reverse strand, counting down.
GTTAAATGGTTTTAAATATTACTAACACTTGCCCAGTCGGCTGGGGCTGTAGAATACGCCGGCTGCATCTCTGCAGAGGGGGTAAGCCCCGCCCCAAAGAGTGTCCTGATATGACACTAAACAATCTGATAGTGAGGTTCCAGTAATGCTAGATCTTTGGGGAATGCGAAGTATCCCTTCATTGCTATCGCTCCCAGATCCACTCTGGTCCAGAGTAATAGGGTCTTTTCTATGGGTCAAATAGAACTAAACTGTGTACTTATGCTGGACTGAATAGTTTGGAATAGAACTGTTTTAGGTTATTAATGCCAGATCCATTTTTAAACAATAGTTGATGTGCCACTAAACCAACACTATTTAATATTAATCATTTGTGTGCACACAGTTAAATGGTTTCAAGGAATTTCTATCTCGGCACAACTGACGCTCAATCACCAACACTTAGCATTTTAAAAATAAAATTGGGTTGGGTACTTGTTTGCAACAAGACCAATTTGAAGAATAAGGTTTGACTTGACCAATAGATTGGTCGGATTGGGCCTCTTCGACCGCTCGTCTAGTCGAGTAAAGGCCAAAGTGAAGTGTTGCAAGTTACCTGACCACTCAGTTGCCAAGTCACAAACTGCTTAGCCACCAAGATCCGGCATAACGGGTCGCTCCCCACAGCTAACAGGTTGGGGCAGAGTTACCTCTCTGAAGTGGTGCAGTCGGTATATTGTAAAGCTCTAATCGACAGGGCGGGTTTTCTGCTTGTAATTTTTTTTAATGAATGAAATATATAGTCAAATCAATACCATTTGAAGTCTCTACATAAAAGATTTTTCTAAATCGTTTTCGTCTTATTGCTCCAATTTTGTTGTTTGATTTCTGTTTATTTTCTTCTTTTTTTATATATTTGCAGGTGAGTTTTTTTATTCACTCCAATTGGTGAGTTTTTTTTTATTTATTATTTATCTTGACTAATTTCTAGACAAAGTTACGATCTTTGATGTCTTTAATAGTCACCTGGTATGTTTCTCTTTGTTTACCCCCTCATTTCTTTGTTAGCACAAAATTTTAGTCACAGCTGACTGGGAGCAACCAACGTCTTTCGCCACACTCCATTGTGGAATGTCACTTTGAATAAAATTTACAATCTTTTTCCATTGTTTCAGTTGACAGTTTTGTATGAGCCGTTTTTCCTTTCAACAGTTGGGATCTGCCGTACGTCCATACCAAGCGGACGAGTGCGGCACACGGCCTTCTTTTTAGGTGAGTCCGAGCCCCAGGACCACAGCCCAGACACGCTCTACATTTCCAAAAATGCTTCAAGCCCTGTCAGCATTTCCCTTTGAAGGGGCGCCTCAGGCGCCAGGTGATAAATCTAGCCCCACCGGAAAGGGTTATAGCTTAAGGGAACGACCCCCTTCCCTGAGGCTTGAGGAGAGCGGGTCTTAGTATGCGTGACATGTATGCCGGTGTTCATGTCTGGTGGCCTTGACCCAAGTGACGAAGCTGCACAAACCGATCTGTGTAACGAGAAACACAGCCGGAACGTGACTCAATTTGCGAGGCTTGTTAAGTATGATTAACCTTCTGCTGAGATGTGTAAGAACTACCTTTTTAATGTCGACCGATTTGCATATCTAGGCTCCTGTTGGTATGTGTTTTTACAAATTACAAGATCTTTTCATAAATTTTCCCTCGACATCAAGTTATTCCATAATACGAGGTTTGGTTTGATTTTATGGTACATCAACCATTGTAGGTTATTTAATGCCAAATAGATTTTATACACATAAACAGTTCTATTTCAAGCAATTCAGTTTAGTATAAGTACACAGTTTAGTTGATCCATAGATAGGACCCTATCAGGTGCAACCACTCTGGGCCAGAATGGACCTGGGAGCTTTGGTAATAAAAGGGTACTCTGCATTCCCTAAAACACCAGCGTTACTAGATCCTCATCAGATTGTTTACTGTAATAAGCAGGACACTCGTTGTGGGACTTACCTCTTTGCAAAGAAGCAATCGGTGTATTCTACAGCCCCAGCCGACTGGGCAGCATAATACCAGAGTCGTAGTCTCCCTTGTGGTCCACATACGTCTTCAGTCGGTGTTGCAGTGCTTGGATCTGACTGGTAAATAAATTCTTCAATAGCAGATACCATATCATCTTATGAACTTTTCAGCCTATGAAAATTTCCACTGCATGAAAAGGAAAAAAAACGATGGCATTAATTTAATCAATTTAATTTAGTTTGTTTAAGAAATATTTTCTGAGGCCAAAATGTTCAGTTACTGAAGGAAGTGTTTTACGTCTTTTTTGTTATTTGTTTATTTACTGCTGGATGATATATATATATAAAAAAAGATGAATATACTCTTTTCATGACTCATCTGGCTATGATCGCTTTCTCCCAAGTAGTACCTGCTTGGCCCAGTCGGCTGGGGCTGTAGAATTCACCGACTGCATCTCTGCAGAGGATAAGATTGTTATATTGCCACATACATATACAAGCGGAAACATAAATGACGAACTTCAATGAAAGAACGAACACACTTCTTTATAAAAAAATATCTCTCACACTTTATTCTCGAAAGGGTTGATGTTTCTGTGTTGTGTGAGAGATGGGTGGAGAGACATATACTCAGAGAGAGAGGACTTCTTCCAGGAGCCAGGGGGTGCCAACGCTTGCACCCCCTTGCAAGCTCATCTGAGACGCCTCAGTTCGGTTGCGCGTCCCTCGCTCGACTGCGATTCTCTGCACTCTCTCTAAATCTCACCGCGTGGTTCTCATCACGTGATCTCCTTCCGGTTACACACCTGTTCGACCTGAGTGCGCTGACCGTGCTGTCCTGTTTACTAATCAAAATGTGACAGCTTGCCAAGCACATGGGGTCACTAGAAACGAAGCGAAGATCCATGGCATATGTTATATAACAAGATCCCTCCTAAAATGAGTGTTCTGGATATGACATTAAACCATCTGATGGTGAGGTTTCAGCCTTGGAGATTTGAGGAATGTGGAGTACCCCTTTATTTCCATTGATCGCCAGTCCACTCTGATCTGGTGTGGTATCACCTGATAGGGTCCAATCTATAGATCAAATAGAACAAACTGTGCGTGCGTGCAAACAATTGGTTGGTTGGGTTTTATGGCATATCAACCTTTGTAGGTTATTCAATGCCAAATCCATTTTTATACAAATAATCAGTTCTATTTCAAACAATTCAGTTTAGCATGAGTACACAGTTTGGCAAAAACATTTCTATTTCAAGCTATTCAGTTTCGTCAAACAGTTCTAATTCAACCAATTCAGTTTACTATAAGTATAGATTTTGTTTACACACAGTTAAATGTCAAAACAGTTCTATTTCAAGTAATTCAGTTTAGCATAAGTACGCATTTTAGTTTTATCTGACCCATCGATAGGACACTATTAGGTGCTACCACTTCGGGCCAGAGTGGCAATGAAAGGGTACTCCGCATTCCTGCAACCTCATCATCAGATTGTTCAGTGTCATAAACAGGACTTACTCCTCTGCAGAGGTGCAGTCTGTGTATTCTATAGCCGACTGGGTAGGTGAGTAAACAAATGACTATTTTTAAGTTGTGACTTAATATACTCGACTCCATTTAACTGTGTGTGTTGAGGGAGGGAAAAAAATTCTGACTCGTTTAAGAATCTTATCAATAAAATGTTAACAAATCATATATTTTTGCATAAAGAGTATTTGGCATTAAATAACCTACAATGGTTGATATGCCATAAAACCCAACCAAACCAAATCCTATATATTTGATATTTTTGCATAAAGAGTATTTGGCATTAAATAACCTACAATGGTTGATATGCCATAAAACCCAACCAAACCAAATCTTATATATTTAATATGTATAAAGAGGATTTGGCATTAAATAACCCACATGGGTTGATATGCCATAAAACCAAACCAAATCTTATATATTTAATATGTATAAAGAGGATTTGGCATTAAATAACCCACAAGGGTTGATATGCCATAAAACCCAACCCAACCAAACCAAATCTTATATATTTAATATGTATAAAGAGGATTTGGCATTAAATAACCCACAAGGGTTGATATGCCTTAAAAACCCAACCCAACCGAACCAAATCTTATATATTTAATATGTATAAAGAGGATTTGGCATTAAATAACCTACAATGGTTGATATGCCATAAAACCAAACCAAATCTTATATATTTAATATGTATAAAGAGGATTTGGCATTAAATAACCCACAAGGGTTGATATGCCATAAAACCCAACCCAACCAAACCAAATCTTATATATTTAATATGTATAAAGAGGATTTGGCATTAAATAACCCACAAGGGTTGATATGCCATAAAACCCAACCCAACCGAACCAAATCTTATATATTTAATATGTATAAAGAGGATTTGCCATTAAATAACCCACAAGGATTGATATGCCATAAAACCCAAGCGTAAAGGCTAATGCAAAGGTGAGCCAAGCACTTTTCGTGATGACGACGCTTGAGTCTCGATTCGTGTGTGGCCTCCCACTCTAAAATGAAAATTCTATTTTGGTTGGAAGTCAGATAACTCTAAGAGTGCAAGATGACTTGAGGCCGAAGAACCGTAACATCCACTGATGTACGCACTCGTTTTGATGTCTTGTGTCTTTAGAAAATGCAAACTATTTTAATATGTGCAAATTTATAAAGTGTATATTTTTATTTGTCAGTAACCAAAGCTGGTGAAGTGAACTTCACTGAATACGTTTGTAGCAGAAAGAAATGTAATATAATTACGGAATGATTTTTTTTTTTTTTATATAAATCATTTTTCTTTAATTATATTTTATCATTCAGTTTGGTTGGGCTTGGAACTATTCGGCTCTTAGTTCAGGTGCACAGACATTGGGTATAGTTTATGTCGCGCGCAGAAGAATATGACAATCACAATTGTCATAATAAACCCCAGATAAGAAATGGGACTGGAGTGTGAATGACGTCATGCCCGGAAGCGATGGGCTGAGAATTTGGGTATTTTGAAAAAGACGTCAGTTGATTCTCGGCTTTGGGCCAGTCCAGTTGGTTATCGAATGGAGACCAGTCGAGTTGGTAGTCGACTTGGGCCATGTAGACGGACAGTAGAAGTTGAGTTCTGACCATGGTGTTGAGAAGTTTGGGTTTTGACCGTTGAGGCATACGGTTAAGTTTTTCGGAGCCCGCCCAGTGAAAATGAAAGATCTAAAACTCCACGAGATGTGCCGAGCGTTTGTGTTTTGTTAGCATAGTTTGATACGAAAGACTCTTAAGAATTGTGTCTCTCTCTCTCTCCCCGTGTCGAAGAACCGAACTCAGAAATCAAGAAGTTAATAAACGTTCGTACCTGAACAACAGTGAATTCGCCTGTTAATGTGTTGTGTATTTCCCTGTATTTGAATTTGTGCATGTGCCGTTGGATTGAGATCTCATTGTGATTATATGATTATACAACAGAAAGAATTTCAAATTATTTAGTGCGGGAATTATTTTGACCGTTGAAGTTACGATTTTATATTTTCGTCCAATGAGGATGATTTAAGCCATTCTACTTGGATGACTTTCCCGGGTAGTATAAAAGGCCGTGCAAACGCTCTCTCACTCTCCTCCTCAAATATTTTCCGAGCAGAACAGACCGGCTCTTCCTCACTCATTCTAGCAGCAGAGCCCTAACAGTCAACACGAGGAGAGAGCATTCAACTATGGGCCATTGTTTGTTTTGGAGACTAGTCCTTTTTCATCTATTCATTTCTCCCAGACCAACAGGACCTCGAAACTTCAGGTTAGATGCTTAATTCCTGCTCTGACATCACCAACTGCTTACTTCCATTTTGTACGACTCACGGTACAAGGGTTATCTTTCTGGCTGTCATTAAAGTTGTTAAAACTCATCAATATTCTCGTCCACATTCCTGTATTTTCCTTTCTTCTTAATGTGATAGGGCAGACCACAATTTACTTTGTTGCCAAACGTTTCTCTGATACACTGGTTCTAAAATTCTATTCGAATCAGGCGTACTTGGTAATTAACCCATCCTTGTATGTAATATGATTGATCTTGAAGTTCTATCGATTATACGCAATATAATAGCAAGGGTAGATAATTTAGTGACTGACGAAACCATTAATCACCAATTTTGTTGCTAACGTGCTGGACTGCTGCCTCGAAGGAAGCTAGTTCGAACTCCAGTCGTTCACTTTTGGACTAATACCCTAATATTCCTCCAGCCATGGGTTAAATACTCCTACTGCTGATCTTTGACAAGGATAGCTTAAGAATTGAATAACCAACAATGGTTGATATGCCATTAAACAAAAAATCAGACTTTTTTTAAAAGTGTTTCTTAATAGGACTTTTTAACGTTATTTAGCCTTTAAGAGAGACGAATTGCTGAGTACAATTAGTGTTATATAATTAAGGAACAATTTTTTTTATTTTAATTATTTTTCATAAATCATATTCTATCATTCAGTTTGGTTAGGCTTTGAACTATTCGGGTTAAGAGTTTAGGTGCATAGTGATTAGGTACAGTTTTACGCTCGCGCGCAGGGGATATGGCAATCACCGTTTGTCATAATAAACCACAAACAGGAAATAGGGCTGGAGTGTAGATGACGTCATGCACAGAAGAGATGAGCTGAGAGTTTGGGGATTTTGAAAACGCACCTGTTGAGAGTGGACCATGGAGCCAGAGAATTGAGTTCTCTGCCATTGAGTTGAGAGTTGGATTTGGGCCGTTGAAGATGTAATTGGGTTTTTCGGATCTCTACAGACAGATCTTAAACTTCACGAGATGCACTACGCGTTGAAATGGGGTCAGATAGTATGGTTAGCATAGTATAATTAAGAAAGATTTTTAAGAATTCTCTCTCTCGTGTCGAAGAACCGAAATCAAAAAGTTAATAAGCCGTTCGTACCTGAAACGACAGAATCCGCCTGTTTTCGCCTGCATCTGTATCGTATTTTTATTAAGCTTTTATATATGTATTTTATTATAGCTGTGATTGATATCACCTAATTATACAACATTAGAGGTACGAGGATCATTTAAATAAGTTTTCAGACTTTTTTCGTATGGGCACTTCTATTGATAGTACACATATGAAACTCTTGTCCCCTTCGAAGTAATCTCCTCCGGTTGCAATGCACTTGTTGTACTGTTCCAACAACTTCTGGAAGGCCCCATGGAAGTCCTCTTGTGTGAGCGTGTCAATAACCTTCGTCACAGCCTCTTTCATCTCCTCAATTGTCTCATAACGACAGCCTCAGAGCTTAGGGAATAACCAAAAGTCACAGGCAGCAAGGTCTGGACTATCGGGAGAGTGAGGAACTGTCTTGATGCCTATCTTGGTCAAACAGTCTGTGACACGGATGGAGTTATGGACTGGTGCATTGTCCTAGTGGAAATGCCACCGAGCCGATTTGAAGAGTGCTGGCCTCTTCCCTAGGAATCTCTTCCTGAACTCCCTTAAAACCTCAACATAGTAACCCTAACCCTTTGGCCAATCAACTCTGGTGTATTGACTTCCTTACTCCTCCTACACCTCTCATCATCCCTCACAGACTCCCTGCCTTCCTTGAATCTCTTATGCCACTCAAAAACTGATGCTCAATTCATGCAAGATGGTCGAAAAGCAGTCTGAAGCATTCCATACGTTTCTGTGGCATCATTTTTTCCAAGTTTAAAAAAGAATTTTATTGCCTAAAGTGTCGTCACGTCCAGATTGCATTTTTGAAATTCACCAGCCGTGACAATCAGACTTTAGTAGGGTGTATTCCAATTCCTGCTATAGCTGTTCATTTGAACCTGAAATCATGAAAATTGGTCAGTCATCTCATAAGATGTATAGCAATAACATACTGAATTTTCAAGAGTCTATGACAACTTTAAATGCCTGTACAAAAAAGTCTGGAAACTTATTGAATGCACCACGTATGTTCATGCAGCCCTTAAAGTGCAAAAATTTTGTTTGTAATTTTTTGTTAAATAGACATTTCTTCTATACCACCAATACTTGTATTGGTTAAGTATCAGCAAACAAAATTCTGATGACTCATGTTTATTTTTATAAGCTAATGAAATACTAATATTTCAAATTAAAAAAGGAAAAAAAAACGGAAAGTGTTTAGTTTCTGGTGTCACAAAACGTTTGTTTTTGAAGAAAAAGAGTAAGCCATGACCATCAACCATCTCCCATCCCCATATTTTTTGTACCTGTTTCTGCTAGGGCGGGTTAAACAAGTTGGTTTCTTGTTTTAGGCGAACAGGAACTGGGGCACCTGTCGTCGAGCAGTGGTCAACAAACTAGTTAAACTTGTATAGCAACAGCCCATTCGACTGGGGCTTGCAGAATACACCGACTGCATCTCTGCAGGGGTGGGGGGAAAGACTCCCCCCTCCAAATAAGTTGTCCTAGATAGGACACTAAACAATCTGATGGTGAGGTTACAGTAATGCTGGAGCTTTGGGGAATGAGTAGTACCTCTCCATTGCTATTGCTCCCACGTTAAATATGTCTCGGAGTGGTAGGACCCGATAGGGTCCTATCTATGGGTCAAATAGAAGTTTTTGACATTTAAACTGAAAGAAAGCAAATGAGTCATGCTAAATTGATTTGTTTGCAAAGTAACTGTTTAATCATATAACAGTGTGTAAACAAACGAGTGATGTTTAATAGAATTGTTAGTGATACATAGGAATACTTGGAAGCATTTAACTTTGATTTAAAGCTAAATTGAATTGTTAGAAATAGAACTGTTTGATATTTAACTGTGTAAACAAACAACTGTTTTAATTGTTACTGATACTTGGTAATACTTGAAACTATTTAACTGTGTGCAAAAAATGAGCTCGGACTCGATTAAAAATGTTATCAAAATGTGTTTACAAATCATATATTTAATACATATGTATAAACAGGATTTAGCATCAAATAAATTACAATGGTTGATATATGTAAAACCAATCCTTCTATAGCGACTTTAATCCTTACTTCGTACTCCACTTACTCTGTCCCTATATATGACTAAGCTAAGTAAATATCTGGCAGCCTTGCCATGAAGCAATGGTTAACAAGGTAGTGTGGGATTTGAAGGTTTTGAAGGTCAGGGGCTAAGGGCAAGGCCGTGTTGCCGTAAGATATCTGACTCCATATTTTGGTTACACTGTTTCGCCCCACGTTGACTGGCTGGCGCAATGCCTTGCCCAAAAAAGGTCCCAAAAGAAATATAAAAAAAGAAAAGATAGAAACAGATAAGAGACGAAAACATTTCTTCCATACTTTCCTTTATTCACTTGGTGAAGGGACAGCAAAATGGTGTTGTTGGTTCGACGGACACTGCCTGAAAGAGAAAGAATCCTTTGCTCCCTTTATCAAGAGGAAATCCTTTTTTTTCTTTTTACGCATGCGTCATCTCCATTTCCGTTAGAGACCTCTGGGAGTTTCTTCAAATTTAATAGTTTTCTTTTTATCTATTTATTTATTTTTTTAAATTTAATTTTTTATTTATTTATTCGTTCCCTACAGTAGTTTACTCAATACTGGAACGATAGCAAAATCTATTCTCATTAAATGCCTCCCCAAAAAGTGGCCTTGTATCATAAAAAGTTATTCCAAGTTAATAAAGGTACTTTACTTGTGATCTAGACTACTTCAATTATAGTGAGTTGAAGCACCTTATTTGTGGCCTTGTGTCGGACTATGTTTATAATACTTAGATACCTTGCCATGGGACAGTGGTTAGAAAGCCATTACGCCCGCAATTAAGAGCAATAAAAATTATAATCGACGAGCATTAGAAGTGGTCTCTAAACATTGCGTAACGGTTATCGTCCTTAGAAATAGACTCGGTGGCTCAAATTCTAGATGAAACTGTCGATAGACAGATAATTATCTCCTTTGTATAATTTGCATATGCATTAAAAGTGCTCGTGGTGTAATGGTTATCGTCGTAGGAAATGGACACGGCGACACGAGTTCAAATCCTGGACAAGACTGATTGCATTTCACATAGCACTAATACCCTTGGGAAGGGTATGAATCCAATTATTCTCCCTCCAGCTATGGATAAATAGTAGGGCAGACTAGGTTCTTCAGCCTTGGTGAAGCAATTAGTCTAGGAGAAGGAAAACTCTGAATTAAAACCTGTAAAACTCCGCTTAAAAATTGACCTTGTGTCATATCCTGCCCGAGCGGAGGGGTTGGTAAATATGATAATTTGCATATGCATTAAAAGACCATTGTAGAAGTCAAATGACTCACCTTTTAACATGGCTGCCTTCTTGAATCTTCTTGGTAAAAGCAAGCCAGCTATTGGAGAGCACCTAATTCAGCAGGTGGGTTGTATCTGTAGTGCCAGGATTTAGGTAGTTTTGGAGACGGTCTACTGTTTTAGTCAGGGGGTGGGGTGAGGATATTAATTTCATTTTTTTTTTCTTTTTCTTGTCTCTTTTTTTTTTTTTTTTTTTTTTTTTTGCGGGGGGTAGCATTGGGTGTTTTAGGCTTTTACTTTTTCTTTTAAACTACTGTTAGGGCTTTCTTTAAGAATTTTTAAATTATATTATAGAAGAGATTCAAAAACGTTTTGCCGTGTTCGCTGACAATTGGACAGTCTTATAATCAATTTGGGTTTATAGTAGAGTAAGCGTGTCTTTACATTTAAAACGCATAGTTTAAGCATTATTTTACAAACAAAAATACAGCATAACATTTTGTAAAATTCAGCATTTTAAATTAATAGGACTTAAAGACATAATGACCAATATTGATACATTTTTTTTTCTAAAACATACGAGTCATTTAATAAATTAACGAATAATCTGGATCTGACCAAAAGGATCCTAATCTCAGATAATATTTTCACAATTTTAACTGTGTTCAAAAAGGTTCGGGTCTGAAGCTGTATTTACCAAGACTGAAATGAACAATGAATGAAACGTTAATTTCCTTCAAAATACAAGTTGTGTTCATTTTCTTTGTGTTAAACAACAATGAAATGTTTATTTTCTTGAAAATTTGAGGAGTGTTTAAAAAGTATTGAAGCTGTAGAGTTTTAATGAAGGCCAATTCATATAAAATATTTGATCATAAGTCTGGCCGTTGAAAGAAACATTTTTGTCTTCCTGGCTCGAATCTCAATCATACGTCATTTCACCGTGTTGTTCTTAAGTTTAGCACTTCTGTCTGGGGGATAAAGTTTCGTTCCACTCGATCAAGTCAAATGAATCGACTATATTGTCAGTCGGTCATTTAATATTGTTCAGTGTGTGCCACTCTAATATCTTTCTTAAATGATATTATTTCTATTTCGGTGCCCGTGGCGCAGCGGATAGAGGCGTTGGGTCTCTACGGTTCCAGGTGAGCATTGTCAGAAGATAGCGGTTTCAAATCCTACCCAAGCCAGAGGTTTACTTGGTCAAAAGTGGTGCGATAGACAACAACTATGGAAGGCAGTAATTACTGGTGATACGGTTATAAGACTCGGCATTCCTATCAGAGGTCGCGGTAAATCACCAGAGGTGAAATTTGGCCGAAACGTAGTGAAAGAAGAAATAGCCCAAAAACTACCAAGATGAGGACAAAAAGTCCGCAATAAATAAAAATTAATTCTCAGATTAAGAAGCCTCATCTCAAAATGATTCCAATTAAAGACAGTTATTTCTAGTGTTTAACTATTATGAATAAGCAACACAATCTTCAATGATTGTACAGAAAAGTACATCCACCAAGATTTACATTATTTTCGTTTTCATGCATGAAAAAGAATTATATGCAAATGTGATTCTAAGGGTTGGCTAAAAAGTTCATATGATGACGTCATATCTGCTGTTGAATTCTTTCTTTCTTTTTTTTTTTTTTTTTTTTTTTTTTTTTTTTTTTGAGGAATGAGATCCAGGCATTGTAAGGAAAAACGAAGAACTGCGTGGATTGCAAGGTAGACTGTTGAAAAATTAACCTCAATTGATCACACTCCAAGTGCGTATCTTAGTCAGCCTATGAACTTTTCAGCCGACTCCCTTATGCTAATACACACATATACATACACACACACACGCACATATACACACACATATGTATACACACTTGCCCAGTCGGAGGGGGTATCCTCGTGGTTAAAGCGATGGACTGCTGAATCGTAGTAAGCGAGTTCGTACTCCAGTCGCGCTATTACGTTCACTTTCGGGCAAATACCATTGGGAAAGGTATGAACCCGGAGTGGTAGCATCTGATACTGTCCTATCTATGGGTCAAATTGAACTAAACTGTGAACTCATGCTAAACTGAATTGTTTGAAATAGAACTGTTTATATGTATAAAAATGGATTTGGCATTAAATAACCTATAAAGGTTGATGTGCCATAAAACCAAACCAAACGAGGGGAGAGTGAAAAATTCATACGATGACGTCATATAAGCTGTTAATGACCTTTTACCAATGGGATCGATACACTGCAGCACCGATGGAAGAAATGTGTGGACCGCAGGGAGACTGTTGATATATAAACCTTATTTGTTTACATTACATGAATACGTTGATCAGTGGAGATGGCTCCTTGTTGTTTCAAACCAATGTAAAGTAATGTTGTCTCCCTTAGTCGAGGGCGACCCGAAGGCTCCCTTTTCAATAGCTACTTCACCGAAGTGTAGGGGAAGGCACAACTCTTTTCCCTGGATTGCTCCACTTTACCCTAAATACGTTGCCCAGTCGAGTTGAATACACCAACTGTATCTCTGCAGAGGGGGTAAGAACCCCCACAACAAGTGTCTTTGATATGACACTAAACAAATCTGATGGTGAGGGTCTGGGAATGTGGAGTACCCTTTCATTGTCATCGCTCCCAGGCACACTATGGCCCGGTGTGGTAGCACTTGATGGGGTCCTATCTATGGATCAAATAGAACTAAACTGTGATTTCTTGAGTATACTGTTTTTGCATTTAAACTGCGTACTTATGCTAAACTGAATTGCTTTTTCATTTAACTCCCTGATCCACACTGGCCCGGAGTGGTATCACTTGACAGGGCCCTATCTATGGCTTAAATACAACTAAACTGCGTATTTATGCTGAACTGAAGTGTTTAAATTAGAACTGTTTGACTAAACTGAATAGCTTGAAATAAAAAATATTTTTGACAATTAAACTGTGTACTTATGCTAAACTGAACTGCTTGAAATAGAACTGATTTGACATCGTAAATGCGTATTTATGCTGAACTGAATTGTTTGAAATAAAACTAATTGTATAAAAATGGATTTATCGTTAAATAACCTACAAGCGTTGATATGCCATAAAACCCAACTAACCAATACGTACCTGAGTGTTAAGCAAGGTTCTATATTTTGAGTCTTTCGTATGACTCTATCTAGTATTGAACCTCGATCTTCCGGGCCATTAGCGAACGCTCTACCCACTGGGCCAATAAGCCGGTAAAAAGTAGTTAAGAGTGACCCGAAGGCTCAGTTTTCAATAGCTACTTCACTGAGGTGGGGGGGCGCCACTCCTTTCCCTGGATTGCTCCACTTTACCCTTGATCCGTACCTTATAATGCTGAGTGTTAAGCAAGGTGGTATCAAGTTCCATCTTTGTAGGTCTTTGGTATGACTCGACCTGATCTCCCAGGCCATTGGCGATAGTTCTAACTTACTTAAAAATAAAATTACCTACAAACTATCCACTTAAAAACCATATTTGAATGTGTGCACAAATAAGTGATATCGAATTAAATTGTTCCTGTAACATAGCAATACTTGAAACCATCTAACAGTGTGCCAAAAAATGAGCCCAAGCTCGTTTAAATGTTACCTACAAAATGTATTTACGAATTATGTATATCTAATGTATATGTATTTACAGGATTTGGCATTAAATAACCTACAATGGTTGATATGCCATAAAACCCAACCAAACCAAATATTAAATATTTAATATATATGTATAAAGAAGATTTGGCATTAAATAACCTACAATGGCTGATATGCCATAAAACCTAACCAAACCAAATATTAAATATTTAATATATATGTTTAAAGAGGATTTGGCATTAAATAACCTACAATGGTTGATATGCCTTAAAACCTAACCAAACCAAATCATATATATCTAATATATATGTATAAAGAGGATTTGGCAGTAAATAACCAACAATGGTTGATATGCCATAAAACCTAACCAAACCAAATCATATATATGTATAAAGAGGATTTGGCATTAAATAACCTACAATGGTTGATATGCCATAAAACCCAACCCAACCAAATCCTATATATTCAAAGTATATTTATAAAGAGGATTTGGTATTAAATAACCTACAATGGTTGATAAGCCATAAAACCTAACCCAATCAAACCTAATCCTATATTCTTAATATATATGTATAAAGAGGATTTGGCATTAAATAACCTACAAGGGTTGATATGCCATAAAAACCTAATAAACGGTCAACGGTGTTTGGTGACTGTCAGTCTCATGTGATCATCAGTTACTAAGCACTGCTAATCGTTACAACGCTGTTCTTAGATATCCAAGGTTCGTTCAAAAAGTTCTAAGCCTCGCTCCGAAAGAGTCAGGGAACTCCGCTCTGTCAGTTGAATTTGATGATCATCTTGATCAGCCTATCAATTTTTCAGTCGACCCTTGTATATTACGCGAACACCAACCTCCTGATGTTGGCGTTGATGTTTTTGGCCAGATTTGATTTGCTAACTGGTGCGTAACTTCGTTTCTCATTAATCAAAAAGTATCTTTATAAGCCTTTATTTTTCTCACTCATTCGTACCGGAAATGGGTGTGTAGAGCAGGTTGAATTTCGGTCCGTTATTGTCATATAAGAGGTGGCTGTTTTAATGAACACTTCCGTTTTGTTTGTTGAGAGGAGTTCCGACAGGTTACGACACAGTTTTCCTTTTAAATTACATATCAGTGTTGCCCAGTCGGCTTGGGCTGTAGAATACACAGACTGCACCTCTGCAGAGGGGTAAGACCCCCCCATCCTCAATGAGTGTCCCGGATATGACACTAAACAATCTGATGTTGAGGTTCCAATGATGCTGGAGCTTTGGGGAATACAGAGCACCCCTGCATTGCCATAGCACCCAGGTCCACTCTAGGTCGGAATTGTAGCACCTGATAGGGCCCTATTTATGGGTTAAATAGAACTAATAGCATACTTATGCTAAACTGAATTGTTTTATTTAGAACTGTTTGACTAAACTGAATAGCGTGAAATAAAAATCTTTTTGACAACTAAATTGTACTTACATTTAAAGTGCGTGCTTACGCTAAACTGAATTGTTTGAAATGGCACTGTTTTTGACATTGAAACTCTACTTAAACCAAACTGAATTGCTTAATATAGAACTTCTGTACTTATATTAAACTGAATTAGGTGAATTAAAACTGTTTGAATAAATTGAATACCTTGAAATAGAAATGTTTTTGACAATTAAACTGTGTATTCATGCTAAACTGAATTTTTCAAAAATAGAACTGACTATTCGCATAAAAATGGATTTAAATAACCAACAAAGATTGATATGCTATAAAACCAAACTAACCAAACATATTTGAGTATCAAAGGTAATACTTGATAATTTTTATTTTTGCACAATTTATCAATGTCCATTTTGACTGATCTTCTGGCAACGTGAAACTGACTGGTCAGATGTTGTTGGTATCTGTTTCTAGGAAATTTCATTATATAAAAGAACTCTTTTTTTTTTTACAAGGGTGCTGTAAAAAAATTGATGTCATTTTCCTAGCATGATTCGACAAATTTGAATACTTTCAACACCGGTTATTTTTGTAGAAAGTTACCTGCTCTCAAATCAAATCAGACTGCAAAACTATCAGCCACATTTGATAGAACCTGACGACAATCCTGATTATTAAGTCAAATGGCTAAGAAAACAGCATCAGCTCAGTTTCACATTTACTGAAACTAGCATATCTTGTAAATTCAACACGCAACTTCCCAACACTTTTAGCATATTTAGAACAATCCAAATCTTCTATTTCTGCTTTCGACTGCTGGATCGGGAAAAGTGCTGTTCTACTTAGCCGAGTCCAACTCCAACTAGTAAACGCAGCCCCGCATACAACATTACTAGACTGAATTCTTGCAGGCCGAAGTAAAGTAAAGTTGGCGACTGTTATCGAAGGGCAACCTAAAGGCTCCCTTTTCAATAGCTACTACACCGCGGTGTAGGGGAGGGCGCGATTCCTTTCCCTGGATTGCTCCACTTTAATCTCGATACGTACCTTATATTGCTGAGTGTTAAGCAAGGAGGTATCAAGTGCCATTTTGAAAGTCTCTGGTATGATGGGACTGAACCCAGGTCTTCCTTGCCCAGTCGGCTGGGGCTGTAGAATACACCGACTGCTTCTCTGCAGAGGGGTAAAACTCCCCCAACGAGTGTCCTGATATGACGCTAAACAATCTGGAGTGGTAGCACCTGATAGGGCCCTATCTATGGGTTAAATAGAACTAACAGCATACTTATGCTAAAATGAATTGTTTGAGTAAACTGAATAGCTTGAAATAGAAATGTTTTTGACAATTAAACCGTACTTACATTTAAACTGCGTGCTTATGCTTAACTGAATTATTTGAAAAAGAACAGTTTTTCGACATTAAAACTGTATTTACACTTAACTGAATTGTTACATATAACTGCTTGAATAGTTTGAAATAGAAATGTTTTTGACAATTAAACTGTGTACTTATGCTAAACTGAATTGTTTTAAATAGAACAGATTATTTACATAAAAATGGATTTGGCGTTAAATAACCTACAAAGGTTGATATGCCATAAAACCCACCAAACCAAACCAGGTCTTCCGGACCATTGGCGAATACTGTAGCCAATGAGCCAAACAGTTCGTATCGCCTATATGGACTGTTTTGTTTATAGACGTTGTTTGGTAAATTTGCTAACGCATAATTAATTGCCATTCAAGTTTGAATTTTTAGATTTTTTTCGTGATATTTTGTTTAACAAAAATGGTTAACAAATATGTTCTATTTGGTTGTTCTCGTAGATATTATACCAATAGAGAAAAAGTATCGATATTTTCTTTTCCTCGTATAAAATCCGATCTTTTCAAGAAATGGGTGTGTAGAGCAGGTTGAATTTCGACCCGTCATTGTCATATAAGAGGTGGCTGTTTTAATGAACACTTCCGTTTTGTTTGTTGAGAGGAGTTCCGACAGGTTACAACACAGTTTTCCTTTTAAATTACATATTAGTGTTGCCCAGTCGGCTTGGGCTGTAGAATACACAGACTGCACCTCTGCAGAGGGGTAAGACCACCCATCCACCCTCAATAAGTGTCCCGGATATGACACTAAACTATCTGATGGTGAGGTTCCAGTGATGCTGGAGCTTTGGGGAATACAGTAATGACTGGTTTCCTACGAAAAATTCAGTTCTCTGTATCAAATATTTGAAAATGATAAAATTTGAAAATGATGGAGGTGGGAGATATTTTGGTAGTGTTTATGTTTGGGTCTTAGCATCTATATCTGACTCCATTTTGGTTCCTTCATCCCCCATCTTAACTGCTGGGTATTTTGTTTGTCTTCCTTCCTTTAGAGCCTTGACAAAGAAAATATCTTTTAATTTCAACTTTAATTTTTGTATGCTTATGTGCACTCAGTAGAGATGGAATTTCTTCCCGTACTATTTGAGAATCGTTGCTTCTCCAAATTAGACGTTGAAATTGGTTAGTCATCTCCGGTGGTTAAGAAGTCCAAATTCGGTGTGGTCATGTCCTGTTGTGTTTTCATATTGTTCGTTTAGGAGTGTTAGCTCGCTAGCAGCAGACACAACCTGCATGCGAAGTACATTGACTTTGGCAAAAACAGGTGGGCTACCTACTTGCAGCAGAGTGTAAAAAAAAAAGTGGTTTCGTCTCAAGGGTTCAGCTAAAGTGAGAGTGAATCTCTTTTTTCCCGCGTCTGCGTCGCCCCACTTCCTGTCTGGGGCTTCGGGGAAATTCTGTATTTCTTAAATTTATTTTTACTTCATTTGATTCTGTTTTTTTTTTTTTTTTTTTTTTTAATTCACAATAAGATAAAGTCCACAACATAATTATATTATTTTATCTGTTCAATTTTTAAAGTTAATTCTCTTGAGGTTAATTTCATATGCGGCCATGAAGGGGTTATTTTATTTATTTATTTTTTTTTTTTTATTTTTTTTTTTTTTCATAACATTGCCCAGTTAGAATTCATTCTGGTAATGTAACATACGGGTCCGTATTTACTAGTTCACCGTGAGTGGAGATATTTTGCCAACGAGAGATAAAAGTATGTCAATACTAAGCGTTTTCACTATGTTATATAATTGTGGAAGGATTTTTTTTAATATTATCATTTTTCGTTGGTTATATCTTATCATTCGGTTTGGTTAGGCTTAGAACTATTCGGCTTAGTGCACGTGCAGGTGCACACATTGTCACATCCTCCGCGCGCGAGCGTGAACTGCACTCAATCACAGATGTCATAATAAAACCCCCAGATGGGAAATGGAATTGGGGGGGGTGAATGACGTCATGCCCGAAAGCGAGGGGACTGGGAATTTTGGTGATTTTTTTTTTTTTTGAAAAAGAAGAGAGTTGAGATTTGTCTCTGGGCGAGGCTAGTTGAGATTTGAAGCTGGGCTACGGGATGCACGCGCGTTTGTTGGGTCAGTGAGTTGGGATTCTGACTCTGGGCCGGCCAGTTCACCTGGGGAGTTGACTGAAGGACGATGTCGGAACACTCAGCATGGTAAAAAAACTGTCTCTCTCTCTCTCTCTCTCTCTCTCTCCTCGTGTCGAAAAAAGTAAAAAAAAAAAAAAAAAAAAGAAAAAAAAGTTAAACGTTTCATACCTGAACTAAAGAAAGTCGTCAGTGTTTCGGGATTCTTATGCATATGAACGTTTTAAGTATCCGTATATTTGTATAGTTGTATAATGGCTATTGTGTGTAATTGCCATCTAGCGTCTTCTTCAGCCGTTTAGTAAGCGTCCATGTAGTGCATCCATATAGCAGTATCGATACGACCGCTGCCTGGAAGAAACTGCGTTTCATTTTATCGGTCAGGTCTGATTTCCATATGATCAATAGCTGTCCATACTTTCGTTAGCCGTGTGTCGATGTTCTTTTCGGTTGAGACGCTGCTTTCTAGGTAGGTGAATTTGTCTACTAGTTTCAGAGAGGTTCCGTCTAGTGTGGAAATGTCGCCTGTTTGGTTATAGCATATATATTCAGTTTTGTGTGCATTGACATGGAGGCCAATGCCCGCGGCGGCTCGTTCCAAACTAAGAATGTTGCGAGCAATATTGAACAAGTCCTGGCGGCAACACCCCACAAGGCACCAACTCTACGGCCACCTGCCTCCCATCACGAAAACTATCCAAGTTAGACGAACCAGACACGCAGGACACTGCTGGAGAAGCAAGGACGAGCTCGAACATACATACAGCAGCTATGTGAGGATACGGAATGTAGCCCTGAAGACCTGCCAGAGGCGATGAATGATAGGGAGAAGTGGCGAGAGAGGATCAGGGATATCCGTGCTGGCGGCACGACATGATGATGATCTTGGCTATACTACAACAAGAGAAGGCAGAGGCAACGTTTTTTTTAGCAGCAGCAGCAGCAGCAGGACTTACGAAATACAAATCCACCCCATTTAAAAGACTTGGGAAAACTATGAAATAAGTATGAAAGAAAATATGAGTCAAGACTATAAAAATGATTGAGTTTCGATCTTATGCCTCAATGTTAAGCAATGATGAGACAATTCAGTTTTGATATGGGTGACAAATTACTCACAGCGTTATATAATTGCGGAAGGATTTTTTTTTATATTATCAATTTTCGTTTTGTATATATTATCTTTCCGTTTAGTTAGGCTGAGAACCTTTCGGCTTAGTGCATGGGTTAGTTAGGTGCACACATTGAGTGCAGGGGTTCACGCGCGGGGGGGGGATGTGACAATCACAGATGTCACAATAAAAACCCCAGATTGTAAATGGACTGGGGATGTGAATGACGTCATGCCCGGAAGCTATGGGCTGAGGATTTTGGAATTTGAAAAAAAAAAACAGTTAGTTGAGATTTGGACTTAGTCAGGACGAGTTGATTTTCGGAGCTCGCCGAGGCGAGACCAATTGCGTCTACGGGATGCCCGCGAGTTGAGAGCTGACGATGTACGAACAGTCAGCATAGTAAGAAATCGTCTCTCTCTCTCTCTCTCTCCTCATGTCGGAAAACCTTAAACTCAAAAAGGTAAATAAGTTTCGTACCTGAACCAATTTCGTGTTTTTAGGGTTCCTATGCGTATGAACATTCTATTCTATGAACATTGTGAACATTTTACTGAATATTTTTCTGAATATTTTGGCCGTATATTACAACAGCAGGTACTGTAAAGCAAGCTGAGGCCTGGATGCCAAACTAAAAGTTTTTTTCCTCTTTCCCCAGCGGACTTTTACCTTTGCAATTCAACATTTAAATCTGAAAGATGTTGTATGATGTCAATTAGAAAAGCAATGTCACTTAACCATTTAAATAAGCAACAAGATGTTGTGTACCAAAACTATACTTATACAACTTTTTGACAAAACTGAGTTGCTTGAAATAGAAATGTTTTTGACAATTAAATTATGAACCTATGCTAAACTAAGTTGTTTGAAATAGAACTGTTTATTTGTATAAAAATGGATTTGGCATTGAATAACCGATAAAGGTTGATATGCCATAAAACCCAAACAAACAAATTGATTTCTCCTGCGTGACTGTAAACAATCTTGTGGTGAGGCTCCAACAATGCTGGAGTTTTGGTTGTTTGGGCTTTATGGCATATCAACCTTCGTAGGTTATTTGATGCCAAATCCATTTTCATTGAAATAATCAGTTGAATTTCAAACAATTCAGTTTAGCATGAGTACACAGTTTAATAGTCAAAAACATTTCTATTTCAAGCTATTCAGTTTTGTCAAACAGTTCTAATTCAATCAATTCAGTTTAGTATAAGTATAGATTTTGTTTACACACAGTTCTATGATAAACAATTCAGTTTAGCATACAAAAACAGTTCCATTTCAAACAGTTCAGTTTAGCATAGGAATGCAGTTTAAATGTAAGTACACAATTTGTCTAAAACACTTCTATTTCAAGCTATTCAGTTTAGTCAAACTGTTCTAATTCAAACAATTCAGTTTAGCATAAGTATACAGTTTAGTTCTATTTAACCCCATAGATAGGGCCCTACCAGGTGTTACCATTCTGGGCCAGGGTGGACCTGAGAGCAATGGTAATGAAGGGGTTCTCCGTATTCCCCAAATCTTTTGCACCACTGGAGCCTCACCATCTGATTGTTCAGTGTTTTATCCAGGAAACTTGTTGGGGGGTCTTACCCCTCAGTAGAGGTGCAGTCGGCGTATTTTACCGTCCCAGCCGACAGAACAAACTGGAGCGTTGAGGAATGCGGAGTACCCCTTCATTGCCATTGCTCCCAGGTCTACTCTGGCCCAGAGTGGTAGCACCTGAAAGAGTCTTATCTATTGGTCGAATAGAACTGTTTGACATCTCCACTGCGTGCTAACAAATGACAGATGTTAAACTGAATTGTAAGAAATAGAAACGTTTTCTTATTTAACAGTGTGCAAAAAAATGAGTAATGCTAAGTAGAATTAAAAAATGTCTTTAAAAAAAGAATTCTTGAAATACTTTTACCGTGTGCCTAAATTGAAGTATTGGTATCACGTGCCATTACTGGGAAACATTTGAATGAATAGTGTTAAATAGAATAATTCGTGTTAAATAGCAATACTTGTAACCACTTCACTGTGTGCAAGCAAATGATCAATTGCCCACTCGACTAAGGTTGCAGAATACATCAACTGCACCTCTGCTGAGAGGTGAGACCCCGCCCCAACGAGTGTCCTAGATATGACACTAAACAATCTGATATTGAGGTTCCAGTAATGCTGAAGCTTTGGGGAATCTGGAGTACACCCTTCATTACCATCGCTCACAGGTCCACTCTGGCCCGGAGTGGAAGCGTCTGATAGGCTCCTATCTATGGGTCAAATAGAACTAAAGTGCGTACTCATGCTTAACTGAATTGTTTTTGACTTTGAAACCGTACTACGCTGAAATGAATTGTTCGAAATAGAACTGTGTAAACAAAATCTATACTTATACTAAACTGAATTGGTTGAATTAGAATTGTTCAACTGAACTGAATAACTTGAAATAGAAATGTTTTTGACAATTAAACTGTGTACTTATGCTAAACTGAATTGCTTGAAATAGAACAGTTTTTTTGTATAAAAATGGATTTGGCATTAAATAGACCTACAAAGATTGATATGCCATAAAATCCAAACAAGCACATGATTATTACTGAATAGAATTATTCATGTTTGATAGCAATAACTGGAACCATTCAACTGTGTAGAAACAACAGTAATGTCTCCAAATTAATTTCAAAGTGAAATTACAGATAAACTAATCTCTTACATATCATATCTATTTAAATGTGTGCAGAAAAGTAAGTTAACTTGTAACTGTTACATCGCAATACTTGAAACCATTTAACTGTGTGCGACAAAAAATAAGGTACGTTTAAAATGTTTTAGCGACCTGGATTTTGGCGTTGGTGAAATTGTTATTTTAACACTGGTGATTTGTTGTTTATGTTTAACGAGGGAAAGTTTTTGTTTGTTTAGCGAGGAAGATGGTTGTAACGTATGTGTATTTACGTTGTGTTGTTTCCTCGCTTAGTGTGTATTTCCCTCGCTTATAGTTGTTAGAAATAAAAGGAAAGGATGAAGAAGTAAGATGGCGATAGTCGAAAGGTGTTTTTAGAAATAAGTTTTATTTTGCAGCATGGGATATTTAGTTTGCTTTTGGTGCTGCAAGACTCGTGGTGAGTAAGGGTGTTGAGACGAAATTGAGTTTTGAGAAGGTTGAG
The DNA here is from genome assembly GCA_963585895.1 of Sepioteuthis lessoniana. Classification (NCBI taxonomy): domain Eukaryota; kingdom Metazoa; phylum Mollusca; class Cephalopoda; order Myopsida; family Loliginidae; genus Sepioteuthis; species Sepioteuthis lessoniana. The sequence continues at coordinate 40,245,131 of OY757944.1, read as the reverse complement.
ATGGCAGCGTGAGTCGTCGGACATGTGAAGGATTGCATTTTAGAGTCACCGTGTATTTTGTGCGTCTGGTAGAGAGTTTGCGTTGTCTCCATTAAGGTGGCCCAGAAGTGAATTGAGAGCTAGGTGTCATTTGCGGAATAAAAGCATCGCGTTGACATAGCTAATTTTGGGGGGTGACATAAAGTTAAGCCTGTGCGAGGCATGTTGAACGTATCTAATTTATATTCAACTGGGATTCCTTGCAAGGAATCCATAAATTAGATGGGTTCCCTCGTGTGTCCATGCTGCTGCTATTCTAGAGCCGCAGTGAGACGTCTGCACTGGACGGCGTTGTCCAGCTAAAGAGCATTGCTATTGAAGAACGGCCAGTGTGACGTCTGCACTGGACGGCGTTCTCCAGCCAAAGAGAGTGGGTTTGGCAGCTTACCCAATTTCCTGTTGCCCGTAAAGGAAGGCCCGGGCTGAATAGGATAAGTCATCCTGATTGGGTGAAATTAAGTGTCGAATTAAATTGTGCGTCAAACCAAAATACGAATTTTCCCTTCCACTACAATGTTCTCCACGAAATGTTTACAAATTCTATATATTTGATAAAGAGGATTTAGCCTTAAATAACCTACAATGGTTGATATGCCATTAAAGCCAACCAAACTAAATCCTATCTATTTGATAAATAAGTATAAAGAGGATTTGGCATTAAATAACCTACAATGGTTGATATGCCATAAAACCCAACCCATTAATATATACTTAGTGTGTATATATGTGTGTGTGTGTGTGTGTGTGTGTGTGTGTGTATAACCGGTCCATTGACCAAGTAGTTAGTGTTCGCCAAAGGCCCGGGAGACCGGTGTTCAATCCCAGGTCAAGTCATGTCAAAGACACAAAAAATGTTACTCGATACCTCCTTGCTTAACACTCAGTATTATAACGTGTGGAGCAATCTAGGGAAAGGAGTAGCCCCCCTCCCCTACACCTCGGTGAAGTAGCTATTGAAAAGGGATCCTTCGGGTCGCCCTCCACTAAGGTCGCCAAATTACTTATGTATGCCTGAAGAGGATTTGGCATTAAATAACCTACAATGGTTGATATGCCATAAAACCCAACCAAACCAAATCCTATATATTTGATATATATGTATAAAGAGGATTTGGCATTAAATAACCTACAGTGGTTGATATACCCTAAAAGCCAACCAAACCAAATCATATATATTTAATATATATGTATAAAGAGGATTTGGCATTAAATAACCTACAATGGTTGATATACCTTAAAAGCCAACCAAACTAAATAATATATATTTAATATATATGTATAAAGAGGATTTGGCATTAAATAACCTACAATGGTTGATATGCCATAAAACCCAACCAAACCAAATCCTATATATTTGATATATATGTATAAAGAGGATTTGGCATTAAATAACCTACAGTGGTTGATATGCCATAAAACCCAACCAAACTAAATCATATATATTTAATATATATGTATAAAGAGGATTTGGCATTAAATAACCTACAATGGTTGATATACCCTAAAAGCCAACCAAACCAAATCCTATATATTTAATATATATGTATAAAGGGGATTTGGTATTAAATAGCTAACAATGGTTGATATACCATAAAACCCAACCAAACCAAATCATATATATTTAATATATATATGTATAAAGAGGATTTGGGGTTAAATGACCTCCAAGGGTTGATCTGCCCAAAAAAAACACTAAATGCTTTTCAGGACATGTAAAATCGGTAAATATATCAAAGCAACATTTTATAAATTTTCTTTTACTGAAGGATTTCCTTCTTTTCTTCGATTGAGTCAAAGATTTCGAAGTGATTCTTTGTTACAAGTTCGAATTCTTTCTCGTAGTTTCTTAATTTTCTTTGTCGTCAGTTTTAGTTTGTCCTCTCGATCTTGACCGACAAATGTATCGTTGTATATAGTTGAATATTTCGTCCTATAATGATGTTTAATGTTACATTCCTTCATTACGGCTATTATAGTTTGACATACAATACCTTGATTGTGCTGAAAAGCAAAATATTTACTGTATCTGTCATTATTGAATGCTCTTCCCTCAATGTCAACTTTTCGTTGTTTCGCAGCAGACATCTTTACCCGCATAAAATATAATATCTATTGAAATTCGAGTTTTCTTACATACATCAGGAATTGAGTCGAGGAAATTTCAACAGTGGTCAGGAATGAATTGGTTAATCCACACAACATTGGTTACTATTTCAAATTACTAAATTTTTTATTAAGAACTTACCTACAATCATCAATAGTAAACGTAAAAAGGTCTTCAATCTTAGAATTTAAAACAAATTCTTTGGGTGTGGAAATTTATTAAGGAACTGGTGATCCTGTTTTACCAAATATCAGCAGCCCCTTGGGGTCACGTGGTGTCCACTATAAAAAGAGCTCCATCTGAAGATTCTTTCTCTTTTTTTTCCACCCCCACCGCTGTTAGCAAGAGGTCTATATCGTAGCAGCTCTCGACGGCAAAAGTATTTGGTACCTTCATCACCAGCCAGCAGCCAAGAGCGACGAACGCACGTGCTGAGATAAAAGGAACCAGCATCACAGCTAAGTTCCCGCAGGTATTTTATCTGCAGACCTTACACCTTATAATCTAACCCAACATAACCTAACTTTACAACCTCACCTAAACCTCACAAACCTTACCTAACCTTACGCTTGTACACCTACCACCTATCAGAACATTGAACTCTTACATATTCGTTGTTTGTTCCATTTGTTGTTTAAAACCCTGTTTATTGTTTGTTGTATATAAATTATGTTACACTAAAAGTCGTTCGTCTCCTTTCTTCAAAAGATGTCACCCATCTTCCTACTGCGGTTGAAGTACGGTTTATTCTTTTACAAAACGTAGGTATAGACCGGGCTTTTCGGGGCTGATAAAAATCCTCATATGTGCGGCATGCTCGAAAGTCAAAGATTTGACGTTCTTGATATTCAGTAAGGATAGATTGAAAATTATTAAAAAAAAATTTTTCGTACAGCTACGAAACAAATTCGAAATTTTGGTAAGAGGTAGAAAATAAAAACGGACAGGGAGGGTCACACCGCTTGACGGTGTGACCCTCCCTATCACCTCGCATTATAGCCCGTGGTTCGCCTGTTGAATACTCCTTGTTTCAGGAGTACTTTTATGAAACCTGAATGTTCAGCTATTAAACTAACTACTTTAATTACTGCTTAAAAAGCAAAAAAAAAAAAAAAAAAAGCCCCTAAGTGAGCATCGTTAAAAGTCTGCTAATTCCGTAAGTTTTACCAAAGGTACTATTTACCAACCCCTCCGCTCGGGCAGGATATGACACAAGGTCAATTTTTAAGCGGAGTTTAACAGGTTTGAATTCAGAGTTTTCCTTCTCCTAGACTAGTTGCCTCACCAAGGCTGAAGAACTTAGTCCGTCCTACTATTTACCCATAGCTGGAGGGAGAATAAGGGGGTTCATACCTTTCCCAAGGGTATTTGCCCGAAAGTGAACGTAATAGCGCGACTGGAGTACGAACTCGCAGTGCATCGCTTTAACCATTACACCACGAGGACACCCCGTAAGTTTTACCATATATATATATATATATATATATATATATATATATCCCAGTCGGCTGAGGTTGTAGAATACACTGACTGCATCTCTGCAGGGGTAAGGCGAAGTACCCTTTATTGCTATTACTCCCAGGTCCACTCAGGCTCAGAGAGGTAGCACCTGATAGGGTCCTATCTATCGGTCAAATAGAACTGTTTGATATTTAAACTGAGTGCAAACAAATGACTTATGCAAAATTGAACTGTTTGAAATAAAACTGTTCCATCATTTAAGGGTGTATGAGCAAACCACTGATGTTTAATTGAATTGTTAGTGATGCATAGCAATACTTGAAACTATCTAACTTCGCTGACTTGTATATCAAAGAGATGTAATTTGTAAATATATGCATAAAACCCTCCTATATGGCTGAGAGTCATAGGATCACTTTTCATCACCATCTACGACTCCTCGAGCGGTTATACTAGCACTGTCTCCTCAACATCCACTGGAGTGACTTCGTCACAGATATTGAAGTTCCTAAACAGACAAATACAAGAATCGAGGCTGTGCTTGTGAATTCGCCTCTATGCAAGGTAGGTCACGTCTCCAGGAGGAAGAATCATTGCCCACGCAAAATAACAATGTATAGCGAATTTTCAACAAGTCACCATGCAATAGGGAAGCGATACAAAGACTGCTTGAAAAAAAAATCCCTTGATGCCTGTCACATCGACCATTGCTGATAGTCCCCACCCCAGCTGAGAACTTTGACTCTTGACGTGTCTCTACTTACCTTGCCTCCTCTTTTGAAAACGCGCACGAGGTTGACCCTTAAGGACAAAAGGCACAGGAGGAAAAAACCATAATACAGTCATTAAATACTTTGTGTGTGAGTATAATAAGTAAAAATGTTGGCGACCGTAGTCACCCTTTTCAATAGCTACTCCACCGTGGTGTTAGGGAGGGCGGTACTTTTTTTCCCTGGACTGCTCCACCTAACTCTTGATACGTACCTTTTTATAATGAGTGTTAAGCAAGGAAGTATCAAGTAAAATTATATAATTTTTTTAGTATGATTCAACCTGGAATTGAACTTCGGTCTCCCAGGCCATTAGTGAACACTCAACTTATAACTCAATTGGTCTAGTAGGTAAAGTTGGTGACCGTAGTCGAGGGCGACGTGAAGGCTTTGTTTTTAGTAGTTACTACATCGAGTTCTTGGGGTGGGCGCTACTCCTTTCTCTGGATTGCTCCACTTTACCCTTGATACGTGCCTTATATTGCTGAGTGTTAAGCAAGGAGGTATTAAGTACCATTTTTAAAGTTTGGTTTGACGCAACCTGGGATTGAACCCAGGTCTCCCGGACCATTAGCGAAAATGTGTGTGTGTGTAATATATATAAAGTGTGTGTGTGTGTGTGTGTGTATATATAATGGGAGAGAGAAATCGTCTTATCTGATTTTTTTTACCTATTGTTCATTTACACTTTGAAGTAGTAGACATCATTGTTTTATTCTGAAAAGAGGCATTTTCATTGTTTTCTGACTAGTTTACCTCTTGGTTATTATTTTTGTTTAATATCTTGTTTTGTTTTGTGGTTTCTTTTGGAGGGGCTTGACCTAAAAACTAATCACCCAAGCAATCATTTGCATTATAACATTGGACTTAGTTATTTCCACCAGTAACATGAGATTTTTGAATTCGATATTTCTGAGAAACGACAATACAAAGTAAAAATAGAAACTTGTAAAATATTTCAACTCACCTGATATATCTTTGTGGTACAGGTTATTCAAGTATTAGTTACTTCTGTGAAAACTTAGACTGATAAAAGAGGTGGACGTAGCATAATCATTATCGTTGTAGGAAATGAATTCGGCACCCACAGTTCAAATTCTGGACTCGGGAGCTTTGTCGGTCTGGTACAGTAGAATACACTGGCTGTATCTCTGAAAACGGATAAGACCCTCCCCCCACAACGAGTACCCTGGATATGACATTTTTAAAAAAATCTCATAGTGAAGCTGCAGTCATACTGGAGCTTTGGGGAAGGTGAAGTACCCTTTCATTGCCATCGTTGCCAGGTTCACTCTGACCCGGAGTGGTAGGGCCTGATGGGGTTTTATCATTTCATACACTTTAATATGACATTTACTGACACAAATCCAGAAATTAAAAAGGATCAAAACCCAGTCGGCTGGGGCTGTAGAATACACCGACTGCATCGTTGCAGAGGAGTAAGACTCCCCAACGAGTGTCATTGATATGACATTAAACCATCAGATGGTGAGGGTCCAGCCTTGGAAATTTAGAGAATGTGAACTACCCCTTCACTGCCATTGCTCCCAGGTCCACTCTGACCCTTAGGACCCTATCAGGTGCTACCACTATCTATGGGTAAAAAAGAACTGTTTCTCATTTAAACTAGGTGTAAATAAATGACTAATGTTAAATTGAATTGTTAGAAATAGAACTGTTTGATCATTTGTGTGTAAACAAATGTCTAATGCTTAATTTAATTGTTAGGGATATAAAGCAATACTTGTAACCATTTAACTTTGTTGACTTAAGTCAAATCATGTATATCTAATATATATGTATAAAGAGGATTTGGCATTGAATAACCTACAATGGTTGCTATGCCATAAAACCCCACCAAAACAAATCATATATATCTTATGTATAAAGAGGATTTGGTATTAAATAACCTACAATGGTTGATATGCCATAAAACCAAACCAAATCATATATATTCAATATATAAGTATCAAGAGTTTTGCATCAAATAACCTACAATGGTTGATATGCCATCAAAACCAAATAATTTGTTTGCGAAAGATCCGGTTGATCATTCAACTACTTGAAAACAAATGACTGATGTTTTAATTTAATTGTTAGTGATACTTGGAACCATCTTTGTTGACTTGGCTTTACAAATACTATCTATTTGATAAATAAGTATAAAGAGGATTTGGCATTAAATAACCTACAATAGTTGATATGCCATTAAAGCCAACCAAACCAAATCATATATATCTAATATATATGTATAAAGAGGATTTGGTATTTAATAACCTACAATGGTTGATATGCCATAAAACCAAATCAATCAATAAAAAGGATCACATATCTATCAGAACAATATTCGCTATCAAACAATAACCGAAATTTAACTTAACCATTCAAAATCTCCTGAAGAAAACGTAAAATCTGGAACACATGTCAGAGCATAAGTATATGAAATAATAAAACCCTAAATACCAAATTCAAAATCATTTTAAAATATTTACTTTTTTCATTGAATCGGCAACAATCTTATATTATAAATATTCTCAACTGGTTTTGGCCATCATCGGAAAATATTTATTGGATAACTTTGTATTTCAATACTGAGGGTTTAGGCATGAACTTCAAAACTTAAATTGGTATTAAATTGCCTTCAAATGTTGGTTGGTTGGTTGGGTTTTGTGGCATATCGACCTTGTGTAAGTTAATGCCAAATCCATTTTTATACAAATAATCAGTTCTATTTCAAATAATTCAGTTTAGCATGAGTACACAGTTTAATTGTCAAAAACATTTCTATTTTAAGCTATTCAGTTTAGTCAAACAGTTCAAATTCAACCAATTCAGTTTAGTATAAGTATAGTTTTTTTTATACACACAGTTAAATGTCAAAAATAGATCCATTTCAAGCTATTCAGTTTAGTATAAGTACCCAGTTTAGTTCTATTTGATCCCTTGATAGGACCCTCTCAGGAGCTACCACTGGGCAAGAGTGAACCTGAGAGCAATGGCAATGAAGGGGTACTTCGCATTCCCGAAAGCCCCAGCAGCATAACTGGAACCTCACCATGGGATTGTTTCATGTCATATCCAGGACACTCGTTGTGGCGGGGTCTTACCCCTCTGCAATCGATGTATTCAACAGCCCTAGCCGACTGGGCAATACGAAGGTTGATATGCCATAAAACACAAAACCCAACCGAACCTTTTGATGTCAAAACGATTTTTTTATATGTTGTTTTTTTTACTAAATAAAATTACATAAATAATCTAATAGATATGATAAATGAATGAATGAATAAAAACAGTGAGAGATAATGAATTAAACATTAGTCAATAAACTAAATAATCTGAAAATTAATGTAAGTTTGTATAAAGTAGACCGCTCTTCCCAGAATGCCTCGCACAACAATATATAAAGAGATATCAATGATATGAGAACTACTTGGTTTGATGATCACACTGGGGAGACACAGACAGTTACCAAGCACCGTTGACTCCGTGTCTACGCTATCCTAACTTACATACCAACCTCACGACACGAGCCGGGTGCGGTGCAAGGTCAATTTGAAGCGGAGTTGAACAGGTTTGAATTCAATTTTCCTTCTCCTAGATTAGTTGCCATACAAGGGTTAGAGAGCCAGTCAACCCTACTATTTATCCATTGTTGGAGGCAGAATAGTTGGAGTCATATTTTTCCAAGTGTGTGCATATATATATATATATATGCGAAATGTTTAATGCAAACAATCTCGTTCAGGATTTGAACTCGGACCACCATGTCCAGTTCCTACGACGTTAACCATTACACCATTGTGTATTTTTTCCCCTTTTCATTGGTCTAAAGAGAGAAAAAAATATTTAAAAATATGCTTACAAAGATTCGTATTCTCTTTAAAAAAATTTTAGTTCTTACACGTTTTCCAATTTCTGGTTTTCTTTATAAAAAGTTCTCCGAAGAAAACCAGAAACTGGAAAAACGTGTAAGAACTAGATTAATAATTCTTAAAAGAATATAAATCTCTTTGTGGACCTATTCATTTTAAAGTGTGTGTGGCAAAAAACTGAACATTTTTTATTATTGTCATAGATTTTAATGAAACTTCAATAGCTTAGACACACATAGGAAGTGATTATTTTCCTTGATTATTCTAGTAAGCGTTCCCTAGGTTGTTGATGCTATGTTTTGTCTTTTTCCCTTCTTGCAGCTACGATTTTCTTTTTGCTGATAATTTGCAAATTATTTTTTAAATAATTTTCAAGGAAAACTTCAATTGATGAAGGATAGTGATTCAATTTCTTTGTTATATTGTGAAGTGGCTGTCCACAATGATTGCATGCAACAATTTGACCTTTTTCAAACTCAAACAACTGCTTATATATATTTACCAACCCCTCCGCTCGGGCAGGATATGACACAAGGTCAGTTTTGAAACGGAGTTTAACAGGTTTGAATTCGGAGTTTTCCGTCTCCTAGACTAGTTGCTTCACCAAGGCTGAAGAACCCAGCCTGTCCTACTATTTACCCTGTAGCGTAAATTTCATATACATACACAAACATCACACTCGCATTTTTAAACCAATCAACAAACATTAGAACATTCTAGAAAAAAAGGATCCAAACCACATACACAAAATTCGCGCCCATAGAGGTGTCGCCGCTAACAACAAGGAAACTACGCTACGCTACTGGACTGCTCCCTTACCCCCCCCCCCCAAAAAAAAACCCCTGAGAAGCGCCACGCTGTCTAGCAAAGACATTCCTATTTCTACTTACACCAAAGGCGAAAACAACAGCAACATCATTGTGAGTTCTTTGGTACAATATTCCAGCTGAATAATAAACCTTTATTTTAAAGTTATTCAGGTTTTGTTTTTGTTTTGTTAGGGAAATTACTTGCTAGAAACACGTACTGCCTCCAAACTTTATTTTATACTTTCAACACATCTCGCAATATCCCCGACAACCCATAGATGGAGGGAGAATAATTGGATTCATACCTTTCCCGAGGGTATTAGTGCTATGTGAAATGCAATCAGTCTCGTCCAGGGCTTGAACTCGTGTCGCCGTGTCCATTTCCTACGCCGATAACCATTACACCACGGGCACCTCCATATTCTGCTTAGCAAATGGTTAATCCCAAATTAGGATATTAAATCACGGACATGAAAATTAAAAGAAATTTCCTATTTGTTGGTATTTCTTTGAAGGAAAATGAAAAAAAAATCTCGTTCCATAACAAAATATTGAATGCTTGTCTTTATTAAACGTAACTTTATAATACTAATTGAAATAACTGTTATTTATTATTATTTAAAAGTTACTTAACTAAAAAAAAAAACAAGTCTAATTTGAAATGAAACAATGAGTCAAGATGAAGAGCGTACATTTTCTATTTGAATCATTTCTCCTGTCCTGATATTGGTTGTATAGACCGAAACATTTACATAAGGAATACGTAATTTGAATATATTGCTTTTCATATATGTATAAATTATTAGAAATATTTAAAACAAAATCTTATGTTATTTTAGCGATGGTGCTCAATATCCACGTTAGACACTTAGGTCAAAATTTTAGGCAACAATTAAAACCGATTATTTAAAACCTGAAAATCGGCTATCTCTAGCGTTTAGCTCCTGATTGTCTAAAGGTGTGAAACTGGCAGATGTGCTAAACGATGGTGATGACTGATTTTTTAAGGGTCTTTTAGGCTTTAAAAACCGTTTAATTGCCTAATATTTCAACTGTTGTCAGTAATTATTGTATATATAATATATATCATAAAGTTTTGCACATAACTGGTCGTTGTTTTTTTTTTTTGTTTTTTTTATCATTAAGGGTTTTCGGACTTTTTTCTTCATCTATGTTGTTCTTTCCGCAACGTTTTGGCTGATACATCCTCCAGCCTTGTCCAGGTGTTTGTCGAACTCGGGAACCTACATGGAACTTCGAACTACGTCCTTTATTGAATCCACGGGGGTCACCTGTTCTGATTCCATTAGCCATAACCGGGTACCAGGGTTAAGTATTCCTGTATTGTTACTCGCCTGCAGTCAAGATTGAACCTGCAACCTCCGGATGATTGTCTCCTTGGAAGTTTAGCGTAACGGTAATAGGCGTTGGTTCCCTATGTGTCCGGCTGAAAACGTGGTGGTATGCGATACACATTTTTCTAGTCTGAGAATAAGCAATAAAAACATATTTAAGAACATTCGAGAAATTTAGGATCAAAACTGCATTAGCATTTAAGTTATATTTTTATATTTTTCAACCAATCAGCTAAAAACATAGAACATTCTAGAAAAATAGGATCGGAAGTATACTAACAGAAAATATTTAGGCTTTAAAATAAAATAGTAAAATACAAACCTGATTGGTCAATAAATGTCTACGCGCCAAAATTTTAGGACGATTCTTTGATCCACTATTACGGTATAAATAACACAGAGTTAGGGAGCCATTGACTAAGAGTAAACCCAGTAGTCGATATTCTGTCTGGCAAATACTAGCTACAGATGGCCACGTATCACGTTCAAAGGAAAAAACCAGACAAACCTTATTTCATCAACGCGACACGCTGTCGCTACAATCATAAAACCCTATATGAACTTAATGTAAGTAAGAACGACTTATTTACGGACTCCGTTAACATGAACATACACACACCTTTAAACAAATTTATTTTCTTCTTGCCAAACTTTGTTTTCCAATAGGCCATTTACACATGTATTTTATTTGTTTTCATATTCTGTTATATGCATATTAAATTGTTTGTTTGTTGTTTAATGTTCGTTGTGTTTTATTCCATTTCTTTCACGCGATTGTAAAGTTTTGTGTTGTATTTGTGGAGGAAATAATATTGGGAGTAATACCCGTAAAATATGGATGCTTATCCACTGAAATAAACAAATTACATACTACAACCCCCACGTTGAAAAAAACAAACAATGTAGATGAAGATTACAGTACGGAAACCATAATGATGATAGTCATCAAGCTTCGTCTCAGAAATTTAAACAATTAAGGTAGTTGTTTGTAGTTAAGCAGTGAATTCTCTTGTAGACACGTTTCATCAAATATGACAATAGTAAAAAAAAAAAAAGGCTGTGTGAATAATGAGATGACTTTGTATCAAAACAGCTGAGAAATGTATTCGATTTCTAGTTGAAACTTGTTCTTCCAAGCCAAACAACAGAAGACTTGTCAAAACAATTCTGTTCCAACCCTGTGACCTACATGTCCCAACATGGTCATAATTCGGCTACCCAGTTTAAATGCCTGTTTGACTGGATTCAATACAAAGACTTCATTAATACAATCTGATATCCTCTCCACTGGGCTATGCTCTTTCTATGGCTTGTCACGGTAGTTTTTAATGGATGACTTTTCAGAAAGAAAACTTCTTTAAAAAAAAAAAATAGAACCTTGCATTGCCCAGGAGTGAAAAAATGAGTTTAATAAAAAGAATTCACATACCATTTTTCAAGATTTGCTCATTACCCAAAGAGAACAAAGGTAATTTTTCCTGCAAAAGATTGAGGACACTCCAAAACATCCCAGTTTTATTTTCTTATATTCATCCTATTTATTGTGTATGTGTGAGTGGCCCTACCGTAGTCGAGGGCAACCCGAGGGTTTCATTTTCAATAGTTACTACACCGAAGCGCAGGAGAGGGCGCTACCCCTTTCCCGGGATTGCTCCACTTACCCTTGATCCATATCTTATAATGATGATTATAGCAAAGTGGCTTCAACCACCATTTTTTTTTTTTTTTTTTTTTTTCTTTTTTTTTTTCGAGTCTTTGGTTGGACTCGAACAGAGATTGAACTCTGGTTGTCGTGGACCATTGGCAAACACTAAGCAGTGTCAACATGCACAAAGTGTGGTCTGCTCTTGAAAAGATATCAATCACATGGAAATTTGATCTCTCTCTGAATAAATAAAACGAAGTTTCTGGCAAACTATGCAGTGTCAGTAATACTGTATGGCTGCACCACATGGACTCTGTAGAAATGCATTGAGAAAAAGCTAAAAAAAACTACACAGGAAGGCTGTGTGCTGGTTTGAACAAATCCTGGAAGCCAACTGCCACCAAAGAACAAAAATCACCTAAACAGCCACTTACCTCCCATCTTACGAACCCTCCAAAGTAAAACAAAGAAAACATGCTGGGCACTGCTGCTGTAGTAAGGAAGAACTCCAAAGAGACCTTCTCTTATGCACTACTAATATATATATATATATATATATGTGTGTGTGTACAAGCCAGTGTTGGCCAATCAGCATGAACTTGAATACATCTGACTTGTGCGGACACTGGATGTAGTCTCGAGTACCTGCTTGGAATGATGTACAATAGGGACATATGGAGAAAGTCAAGGGAACTCTGTGCCATCAGAACGACTTGATAGTGTGTGTGTATATATATATATATATATATATATATATATATATATATATAATGAAGTTGGTGGCCGTAGTCGAAGGCTCCCATGTCAATAGCCACTACACCGAGGTGTAGGGGAGGACACTACTCCTTTCTCTGGATTGCTCCACTTTAGTCTTGATCTTAAAATGCTAAGTATTAAGCAAGGAGACATTGAGTACCCCTCTCTCTCTCTCTCTCTCTCTTTCTTTTTTTTTTTTTCTCAAGTCTTTGATATGACTCAACCTGGGATTGGATCCCAGTCTCCCGGGTCATTGGCGAACACTCTACTACAGGGCCAATGTACTGTCTCCTAAAATATTAAGACCTTTACCAAAGTGGGTGTCTTGAGTCACTTAACTGCATCTGATGGTGAGAGTCCAGTTCAGGAGCTCCGGGAAGAATAAAGTATCATAACTATATTACTGAATCAAAACTATATTTGAATCAGATTTCAGTATTAAATAACCCATAAGAAGTTGATTTGCTTTTGAGCAAATAAATGAAACAAAACTATAAGGACAAGGGATGTGAAAATTAACTTAAAAACAAATACGAAATTCTTTTGTTAGCTAAATGAACAAAATAGAAAAAACATCTTCATGAAGATCTTAGAGATGGATAGAAATAAATAGAAAAAAAGTTTTTGTCCTGAGGAAAATCACAAAAATAGAAGATTAAATTCCAGAAAGGGCTTGCAAACAGAACTACTTATGGCAGATGATGAAATTAAAAAAGATCCAAAAAATGATCTCAAAGGTGTTATCAAAATGTGTTCAGAAATTTTTTTTATATTGTTCTGATTTTAAAATCTAAATGAAATAAATAGATGTTAGAGGTTTTTATCAAAATGTATTCATGGCCCAGTTGACTAAGGCTTTAGAACATACAGACTTCATCTCTGCAGACGAGTGTCCTGTATATGACACTAAACAATCTGATCATGAGGTTTCAGTAATGCTGGAGCTTTGGGGAATGTGGAGTACCCCTCATTGCCATCACTCCCAAGTCCACTCTGGCCTGGAGTGGTTGCACCTGATAGGGCCATATTTATGCGGCAAATTACTTATACTAAACTGAATTGTTTGAAATGGCACTGTTTTTGTATGCTAAACTGAATTGTTTAAAATAGAACTGTTTTGACATTTAACTGTGTGTAAACAAAAAATTTTACTAACACTAAACTGAATTGTTTGAAATCATCATATCGTGCTGCCAGCACAGATCTCCCTAACCCCTCTTGCCACCTGTCTCAATCGTCCATTGCTCCCAGGAGGTCTTCAAGGTCATATCCTGTATCGGTACAGAGCTGTTGTATATAGGTTCTAGCTGGTCGTCTTGTCTTTGGTCGTCCATGTGAAGGGGTCCACGGGAGTATATCGCTTATGAGTTCATCCTTACTTCTATAGCAGTGTTCTGCATGTCTGGTTCATCTAACTTTGATAGTTTTCATTGTAGGTGGCCGTATAGCTGCTGTTTTGTGGGGTGTTGCCTCCAAGACTTGTTCAGTATTGCTCGCAGCATTCTTGTGTAATTGCTCTCAATCTTTTTCTCTGTACATTTAGTTAGTATCCATGTGGTGCATCTATATAGCAGTATTGACACAACCGTTGCTTGGAAAAAAACTGCGTTTTATTTTATCGGTCAGGTCTGACTTCCATATGACCGATAGCCTACCAATAGCTGTCCATGCCATTGTTAGTCGCGTGTTGATGTCTTTCTTGGTTGATGAGACACTGCTTCTTAGGTAGGTGAACTTATCCACAAGTTTAAAAGGCTACCCTTTAGAGTGGAGATATCGCTTCTTTGATTAAAGCACATGTATTCCGTCTTGTCTGTGTTGACATGGAGGCCTATGCCACCAGCTACTCATTCTAGACTATGTAGCAGGGTTTCAGCTTGGGCGAGTGCATTTGCCAGAAGCACTGTGTCATCGGCGTAGTCCACATCCATAATTGTTTGTGCAGGGTATCTTCTGCTTCTTTCCTTTGTCAGCTTGAAACAGTTTTCTTTCATTGAATCAATAGACGTTCTAAGCACGTGGTCTAGGCAGATGATAAACAGGCATGAGGCTAATGTCTCTTTGTAACACACCTGCTACAATGTCGAAGTAGTCTGTGAGCGGACTTTTACTTTTGTGTTTTTTTTATATAGCATCATTATGGCTGCGACAGTTTCTTTGGGTAGGTCGTAGACAAGAAGTATTTGCTCCACCTTCCCTGTGTGTATGGAGTCAAATGCCTTGCAGAAGTCAATAAATAATACTGCTGCGTCAAGTTTCTTTTTGTTTTGTTTTTTGCATGTACACCTAGAATTTGATGGATAGTCAAAATTTGTGATGTCATGGATTGATTTCTCTGAAAGCCATACAACTGTTTTTTGTATAAAAATGAACTTGGCATTAAACAGCATAAAAGGGTCGATATGCCATAAAACCCAAACAAACAAACAAAATGTATTCAGACTAAATTTTTATATTGTTTTGATTTTTAAAATTTAAATGAAACAAAGTTTTATCAAAAAGAATTCAGACTGTTTAATTTTTTTTTTTTTTTTTTTTTTTTTTTTTTTTTTTATTCAAAATTTTTTTTTTAATTTTGATTTGGAGGGTGTCCCTGTGGTGTTGTGGTTAACAAGCTGGTCTGTTTCATCATAGTGAGTTAGTTCAAATTCTAGTCACACTATTACTCATTTTTGTTCTAATATCCTTGGGAAGGGTATGATGTCCTTACCCTCCTTCCAGCTATGGATTAAATCGTACCACTATTGTTTTTATATAAGGATAGCTTTGTCATTAAATCATATGCCATTAAACAAAGATTTTTAAAATCTAAATGAATACATGTACATTTGAAGAACATATAAGATTTGGTTTGGTTTATTTAATTGTATATCAAACCATTATGGGTTTTTTAAAGCTGAAATGCTTGAATTGTTGTAATTTTAAGATTTAAATGATGTAAAAAGTATTTAATCAAAAAGTATTGAGACTGATGTTGAAAATCTTTTAAAATTTCAAATCAATACAAGAACAACTTAGAAAATTTGATTTGTGTTATGGACACATCAAACTGACAAATAATTTGCATGCAGTGACATGGTTTCAAGTATTCTTATCTAATACTAATAATTTATATATTATTATAAGGTTTCAAGTAACTTATAATTTAATAATTTGTTTTATACAGTGGTATGTTTTGATTCGGTTTTATGGCATATCAACCATTGTAGGTTATTTAATACCAAATCCTCTTTATACATATATATTAGGTATATATGATTTGGTTGGGTTTTATGGCATATCAACCATTGTAGGTTATTTAATGCCAAATCCCGTTTACAAATCATATATATATAAACACATTTTATTGATAGCTTATTTAAATGAGTCTGAGCTCTTTTTTGCACACAGTCATGTAGATAGGACCCTATCAAGGTGCTACCACTCCAGGTCAGAGTGGGTCTGTAAGCAATGGTAATGAAGAGTTACTCCATATCCATCTGAGCTCCACTGACTATAGCATTGCTATCAGATTGTTTAATGTCATATCCTGGACACTCATTGATTGGGAGGTTTTAAGCCACTGCAGAGATGTAGTTGGTATATTCTACTGCACAGTAGCAGCTTTCAAGTTTCTTCTCTTTTTTTTTTTTTTTTTTTTTTTTTTTTTTATGGCTACTACTAGCACCATCCTTCATAAAGAATTATAGCTTCAACAATTTTTAACACCAGTAATTTATAGTTTATGGCTTCAAGTATTCCTATCTAATACAAATAACTTTCAAACAAACCTACTTGATTCAGAGTGGAATTTGGAATAATGACCTTGAAGGGCTGTTCCACAGACTTCCAGAATTCTAGAAACGGTGCCTCAGTATAAGATATAGTTTACTGTCATAATCAGGACTACTCTTTTGGCTGGGAAAGTCTAAAAGTTATCATATACAATGAAACGTCTTTACAAAGTTCTAAACAGATTCATGTATCCCCCCCAAAAAATTGAGCACTTTGGATCATGTAATGGTTAACAAGGGAGGCTGGCAAACACTTGTTAATGAGTTCAGTTCTCACTACATGCCCCCCTTTTTTAACTGTGTGCAAAACACAGTAACACACACACACACACACACACACACCCACAAATATATGGAAGTAAACAAGAGAAAAGAATCCTAGTGTATGGAGAAAAATTGAAAAACAAAGTAATCCAAAGTGATAAATTTATTGTGAAACAAAGTTGAGGCTATAACGTTTCAGTTTTAATAAACCATCATCAGGACTTTCAAAACTGATTATTACAAGTGTTCATAGATTAATGATCAATTCCATTGTTCATCTATCAATAATTGGTATCATCAAATTCCTCAATTTCATCAAAACTGAAATGTTATAGCCGCTCCTTTCTTTCAAAATAAATTCATCACTTTGGATTACTTAGTTTGTTTATTTATTCACACACACACACACACACACACATATATATATATATATATATATATATATATATATATATATATATATATAATTTTTTTTTTTTTTTTTTTTTTTTTTTTAAGAAAAACAACAAACCGGTCACATTAGGATTATAAATTTATTTCCATCCTGTTACGCGTTTTTGAAAATTTAACAAACACGAAAAAAATTTAACAGGACTTCTTCAGATCCTATGGATAAAAAAAACTAGAATAGACACAGAAAAAGGTGGGAGGGGATAGAAGAGGAGTGAAGAGTTATCTCCTCATTTAGCTCACTTCCGTTCTTATTTTAATTTCGGTTAGAAATGTAGTGAATTTATTTTAAAAAATTTTTTAAATTTTAATTATATTTTGACTTAAACTACAGATCTAATATTAAATTATATATATATATATTATTTTATTTTATTTGTTTTTTTTTTAATTTTTATTTTTTACATATTATATTATATATTTCTATGTATGTATTATGTATAATTTCTTGAAACCATATATCTGTGTGTAAATTATTTTTATAAAAATCTTGGAAAGTAATTAAAAACAAGGATAATCCCAATATTTCTAATCTTATGTTGCTGGGGTTAAAAGAAAAAATATCTGTCTGTTTCTGCTCTGTTGACAGAGGCTGTAAAATATGCTGACTGCGCCTCTGCAAAGGGATAAGACCAATTCACTGAGTGTCCTGATATAACACTAAACTGTATCTGATGGTGAGGCTTCAGTCCTGTAGCTCTGGAGAACATGGAGTAGCCCTTTATCACCATTATGCAGAGGCCTAATCTGATTCAAATTGATAGTACTTATTAGGGTGCCATGTATGGGTCCGAATGAACTGTTCAATAATTTCCTAAGGGTTGTTATTATCACTGTGTGAAAATTATTTATATTACATAAAAATATTTGATAAATAAAATGACAAATGTTAAAAAGTATTTGTGTGCCAGTGAACGAACACTTTATCATTTAAACATAAAGCAACCTACAAGCTATTTACTTACAAGTCGTGTATGAGTGTATTTATATCTGACTTATTTATAAGGGAGTGTCCTCATGGTGTAATAGTTAAAGCGATGGACTGTGGGATTGTAATAAGTGAGTTCGAACCCCAGTCACGCTATTATGTTCCCTTTCAGACAAATACCCTTGGGAAAGGCATGAACCCCCTTATCCTCCCAGCTATGGGTTAAATAGTACCACTACCGTTCTTCTCAAAGCATGGCTTTGGCATTAAATAACCAACAAGGGTTGATATGCCATTAAACAAAGAAACCAAACCAAACCTTGCTTATAATTCAATGAGATAAACTGAAACGGACTAAGTGGTTGGTGTTTTATAGTATGTTAATCCTAGTAGATTATTTAATGCACAATCCTGTTGATTCACACACACACATATATATATGAACAGGATTGTGTATTAAATAACCTACAAGGGCGAAGATCTCTTCTCAGTAAACTGAATTGGTGAAACCAAAAACGGCAAATAGAAGAATATTTTAATCAAATGTTGACGATCAGATTTCTTATACAATGGATTGATTGAAACATAAACAAATAGAAAATATAAATAAACACTTTTTTATAATCAAATATTCACATTTGATAAGCTCGGCTTTGTTTAATGCCAGAACTCTAGTGGAGGCGGGGTCCTCGTGATGTAATTGTTAAAGCAATGGACTGCGGAATTGTAGTGAACAAGTTCAAATTCTAGTTGCGCTATTATGTTCACTTTTGGACGAATACCCTTGGGAAAGGTATGAACCCCCTTATCCTCCCAGCTATGGGTTAAATAGTACCACTACTGGAAGGATGGCTTTGGCATTAAATAACCAACAAATGTTGATATGCCATTAAAGAAAAAAGAACTCTGGCTGCCCTGCTTTGTCAGCTGGACCCATAGAATATGCTGACTGCTGAGAGGTAAGACCTCCCCCACCCCATAAAGTTACCTGTTGGTCATGGTTGGAGACTCGACTCATAATGCTTGTGGATGGGATCCTGGCCATTGAGGAGTCGGTCTCCTGGTAACCAAAGTGGTCAAGTTACAATTGGGCTTGATGGGCGGTCAGTGAGTCCTGATCCAATTACTTGGCTGGTCATGTCAAGCCCTAGCCCCTATATGATTGTCCCAACCATATTCTTCAAATTGCTCATAGCAAACATGAACTAAAACCTATTTTAAGGTGATGGTTAAGTGTCAATTGCACTGAGATAGGATTACTTAAAACCATTTAATAGAATTATCAATGTTAAATAGCATTACTTGGAAACGTTTAACTATGTGCCAACAAATAAGCTCTCATTGAAAAATAGTTACTAACAAACTTTTCTCTTACAACCCATATAGTATTCCTCAAATGTATGAATTAGGATGAAAATTTTTTTCCTGGAATAGCTGGAACCCTCCATTAAATTGTATGCCATCTGAGGAAGCAATCTGTGCAAACTGATTGTTGAAATAAATTTATAATGGATTAACATCTGTTGAATTTTACTTGAGATATATATATAAAGGATTTAGCATTAACACAAGTGTTGATTTGCCATTAAACCAAATAATAAAACCAGAAGTATAGGGTGTCTCAAAATATATGGGACCCATGTGACTGCTAATAATAATCTTGTTCGTTTTTGTTTTTTTTTTTTGGATTTAAAAATAGTATACTATAACAACTATTAATCCTCAATCACAATTCCTTGAAGAAGAGAGGAAAAATATTTTGCATCACAACTTATTCGGAGACAAAATCATTCAAAACTGTCTCAAAATAGATGTAACCCATTTATATGATAATAATTTATTACTGAGACAAGAAACTAGTGTTGACGAGAATAATTGATGTTATATAGCAATACTTGATACTATTTAACTGTGTGCAAACAAATGAACCTTGGCTTGTTTAAAAATAGCTTTATCTACAGATTATTCACAGGCAAATCTTCTCTTGTGTGTGTGTGTGTATCTAAACTGGGTTTGGCATTAATCTTTTAAGGGTTGATATGCCATAAAACCCAAACAAACAGGCTTCTTATTGTTTAACATGTTATTTACTAATATTCGCTTAGTCTGGCACCCAAGCCTGTGGTGGCTCACTGGTAGTAAGAGGTTATCCTTGGGGAAAGGTATGAATCCAATCATTCTCCCTCCTGCTATGGGTAAATAGTAGGGCAGACTAGGTTCTTCAGCCTTGGTGAGGCAACTAGTCTAGGGGAAGGAAAACTCTGAATTCAAACCTGTTAAACTCCATTTAAAAATTGACCTTGTGTCATATCCTGCGCAAGCGGAGGGGTCGGTAAATATGGGTAGTAAGAGGTTACTAATCTAAATAATGAACAAAATCATCAGTGCTTAACTTCAAGGATCGGATGGGGGATTTTTATGTGACTTAATCATCAACCAAGTTGGATTATTTGTAACTGTTAGATAGATTACTAACAGTAAATAGTAACTTTTTTTTCCTAAAAATGAGGTGGTTGGTTGGTTGGTTTTATGGCATATCAACTTGTGTTGGGTTATTTCATACCAAAGTCAGACTGTCTTTTGCAAGCAAGGATATGGTTTCAAATAACTAATGAAAATCTGTTCAAAACAATTCTAGCTTCAAGTAACTATTCTTAATCCAAATAATTTACAGTTATATGGTAGAAAGTATTCCTATCTAACACAAATAATTTTCAATTATATAGTTTCAGGTATTCCTATCCAGTCCTAATAATTTTCGATCTAATCTATTTGATCCATAGTTGGGATCCTAAGATTTGCTACTATTCTGACTCAGCGGACCTGGGAGTAATCCATTTTTTTACTGTCTGAAGCACCACCAAAACTTCAATTTTCATATGGTGTGAAACTGTACTCATTGACTTACAGCATCCAGTGCAGAGAAGGTGATACCCAAAAAATAGGAGTATCCTGGGTTTGACTCTAAACCTCTTCTGATGGTGAGTCTTCAGTTTTGGGGAGTGTTCAGTGTGCTTTCATTGCAATTACTCTCAGGTCAACTCTGGCTGTACCAGTTAGGGTCCCATCTCTGAGTCAAATAGATCTATTCGAAAAATTATTTGTAATAGATAAGAATATTTGATACCATATGACTGTTAAAAAAAGCCTCATCAGAAACAACTACCCCCAAAAATTGTAAATATACAATGTATACAGTATCTTGACATCTGTCAGCTGGGGCTGTCGAATATGCTGACAGCTCCACAAAAGTAGGAGTAAGACACTTCCCTCCAACAAATGTCCTGGATATAATACCAAACGATCTGGTGGTGAGACTCCAGTACTGGAGCTTTAGGGAATGTGGAGTACCCCTATATTGGCATTACTCCCAGGTCCTCTTTGACCCAGAGTTGTTAAACTAGCTGAGGTTGCATCTATGGGTCAAATTGAATTGTTCAATCATTTACAATACCTGAAACCCTTTGACTGTGTGTAAACAAAAATAGCAATACTTGAGGTCAGAAATAGTTACTCACAAACTATTCACTTAAAATTCATATACATAAACAGGATTTGGCATTAAATAACCATCAAGGGTTGATATACCATTAAACCAAACTGCCTCACCTCTATACATAAAATAACCCAGACGCATGAACCATGTTATTTAAAATCAATCAATGTCTACCACATCATCAAATCTGCCCAGTCAGCCAGGGCTGTAGAATACACCGACTGTATCTCTGCAGAGTGGTAAGACCCCCCTGCCTATACATGTCCTGGATGGCCCAGTCAGCTGGAGCTGTATAATACACTGACTGCATCTCTGCAGAGGAGTAAGACCCCTCCCCAAACAAGTGTCCTCGATATAACACTAAACAATCTGATGGTGAGGCTCCGGTCCTTGAGTATTGGGAATGTGGAGTACCCCCTTCTTTGCCATTGTTCCCAGGTCCACTCTGACCCGAAGTGGAAGCACCTGATAGTATCCTATCTATGGGTCAAATAGAATTGTTTGATATTTAAACTGAGAAAAAACAAATGACTAATGCTAAGCTGAATAGTTTGAAATAGAACTGTTATACCATTTAACTGTGTGTAAAGAAATGACTGTCTAATTGAATTGTCAGTGATACATAGCAATACTTGGAACCATTTAACTGTGTGCAAATAAAACTATTTAGGCAGAACACTTAAAACATATAGAAATCTCCATTTCCCTGCTGTATCCCTGAAATTAAGATTACCCTCAACAGGTTGATTGCCCAGCCGGCTGGGGCAGTAGAATACACTGACTGTTTCTCTGCAGAGGGGGAAAAAAAACCACCCAAAGAGTGTCCTGGATATAACACTAAACAATCTGATGGTGAGGTTCCAGCAGTGCTGGAGCTTTGGGGAATGCAGAGTACCCCTTCATTGCAATCGCCCCCAGGTCCACTTTGGCCCGGAGTGGTAGCACCTGATAGGGCCCTATCTATGGGTTAAATAGAACTAACAGCATACATATGCTAAAATGAATTGTTTGATTAAACTGAATAGCTTGAAATAGAAATATTTTCACAATTAAACCGTACTTACATTTAAACCGCATGCTTATGCTTAACTGAATTATTTGAAATAGAACTGTTTTTCGATATTAAAACTGTATTTACACTTAACTGAATTGTTACATATAACTGCTTGAATAGTTTGAAATGGAAATGTTTTTGACAATTAAACTGTGTACTTATGCTAAACTGAATTGTTTTCAATAGAACAGATTATTTGCATAAAAATGGATTGGGCATTAAATAACCTACAAAGGTTGATATACCATAAAACCAAACCAAACCATCAACAGGTTGATATGTTTAAAATGAATCAAATTTGTCAGAAGACAGCAGAATGTGTTGCGATCTTGTACCTTTTTAGAATAAATTGATAAAAAGGCAGACATGAATAGAATATTGATTAGGTTAAAAAATCAGACAACCGGACTTAAACATGACTATTATTAATTGTTACTTGAATTACTTACGTCTTCATTCTACAACAGGGTAGGGCTGCATAGATTATAAATGAAGGATAATCTGCCTGTGAGATTGACACATTCTTCCATATTTGTACTGGTTTGATAATAAGGAATATTGTTTAAAGTTTAGTCGAGAATGAATAATTCTCTGATGGGCTAGTTTCTCATCACTTTATTAGACTGATAATCACATTGTAAAAAATGATGCACTCAAGATAGTTAATCTAAGATTAGACAACAAAAGGAGGTTTATTTAGCACGAAAGAACAGCATTATTTGCAGTAAAACTACTGTTACTATACAGTAAGTAAAGTTGACGACTGTAGCTACTATATCGAGGTGTAGGGAAGGGTGCTACTCCTTTCCCTGGATTGCTTCACTTTACCCTTGATCCCTACCTTATAATGCTGAGTGTTAAGCAAGGTGGTATCAAGTACCATTTTTGTCTTTTGACTCAACCTGGGATTGAACCCAGTCTCCTAGGGCATTGGCA
This sequence comes from Sepioteuthis lessoniana, assembly GCA_963585895.1. Classification (NCBI taxonomy): domain Eukaryota; kingdom Metazoa; phylum Mollusca; class Cephalopoda; order Myopsida; family Loliginidae; genus Sepioteuthis; species Sepioteuthis lessoniana. The sequence goes on along the minus strand of OY757944.1, from coordinate 40,221,416 downwards.
AACATTCTACCCGTTTGACTAATGGAGTGATCTCACTACAAATAGTTGTGTGTATGTATGTGTATATATATATATATATATATATATGATGATCTCATCATCATGTCGTGCCGCTAGCACGGATATCCCTGACCCTCTCTCGCCACTTCTCCCTATCATTCATCGCTTTTGGCAGGTCCTCAGGGCTACATCCCGTATCCTCACATAGCTGCTGTATGTATGTTCAAGCTGGTCATCCTGCTTTTGTTTGGCCATATGCAGGGGTTCATAGGAGTACATCACTGATGAGATCGTCCTTGCTTCTCCAGCAGTGTCTTGCGTGTCAGGTTCGTAAGTAGAAAAATGGATTAATCAAACACTTATAACATGTTTAGTAGTAATATACTGGACATTGCATAATGGTTAGCGTTTGCCAATGGCTTGGGAGACCTGGGTTCAATCCCAGGTCGAGTCATACCAAAGACTCCAAAAATGGTACTTGATGCTGCCTTGATAAATATTCGGCATTATAAGTTAAAGGATCAAGGGTAAAGTGGACCAATCCAGAGAAAGGAGTAGTGCCCTCCCTTACACCTTGGTGTAGTAGCTATCGAAAAGGGAGCCTTTGGGTCACCCTCAACTACAGTCAACAAATTTTTTTCTTTATTTCGTTTTTTTTATTCAAGGAAGAACTTCTTCAGCCTTGGAAGATTTATCCACTTTTTTTTAAAATCATTTATGAGAGAGAAAGATAATACGTAAAAGATCTTTTTAAGTAATCTTGTTTGGCTCTGCTTTGTGTATCGAGCCGTTTTACTTAACAGCTTCGGGAATTCAGTCTGTGTTTTTTCTTTTGGTAAAAAAAATTGTGATGCTGCTTGATTATTTTCAAACAATACGGATGTTTTTAGTCTTTCCTTATTCCCCCCCCCCGCACCAGATATCAGTTGGTGTGATGTCTTTTTACTAATAAATTGCATCTGTTTTTTGTTTTTTCCCCATGCAACCAGAATTATATATTTTATTTTTATGACTATTTTTATATCCCTTATCCACTCATTGTATCTTCACAATCATAATGAGGATATAAAACAAACTTTAGATTTAATTGAATATCAATTTTTTTATGAAAGTTCATTTCCAGGACTTCAATACTTAATTGTAACATCAATGCTTTAAGAGCCAATGTATTAAGTTGACGATCATTTTAAACAAGGAAACACTTCATACTTTGTGAGAATACAGGAGTTGACATGCAATAAAAACAGAAGTTGATAGACAAAAAAAAAAAAAAAAAAAAGCTTTTCAATGCAGACAAATTGAAAAATATTAAAAGTATTTTTTTTTTTTTAATTTGAAAACTAAGCTAAGGGCACAATAAAATTTTTTTTTTCCTTAATGATTTAAAAAATTTTAAATTCTTATTTCAGTAGAAAATTAGAAAAACAAAGATGAAAACTTCTACCTTTTATTTTCATTTATCTATTTATTCATTATTTAAATAAATCATTTATATGTATATGTGTGCTTGTGTATGTATATGTATGTATGTATATATATATGTATGTACATGTATATATATATATATATATATATATATATATATATATATATATATATATATGCAGCATTTCTTCATTAATGCAAATTTCATTAAACATAAACTTTTTATGTCTACATATTTTCTTCTGGATCCGTTTGAATTACATTTAAAAGCAAACGCCATAATCTTCAACGGCAAAGATGCCCTTACACAGTAGTAATATGCTAAAACAAAAGTTACATCACTTTTGTAATAGATCCTCCCCTGATGATGGCCCAAAGTCAGGCAGAAAGTACTAGGGATACATACAACTATGGACAATACATAAATCAATTCCCACCGAATACGATAAAAGTAATATGGGAATTCGAACAGATCCAGAAGAAAATATGTAGGCATAAAATGTCTATTATGTTTAATGAAATTTGCATGTATATATTGGCCTAGTGGGTAGAGTGTTCACCAATGGTCCAGGAGACCTGGGTTCAATCCCAGGTTGCATCATAAGACTTTAAAAATGGTATTTGGTACCTCCTTGCTTAACACTCAGCATTTTGAGGTTCATATCAAGGGTAAAGTGGAGCAATCTAGAGAAAGGAGTAGTGTCCTCCCTTACATCTTAGTATAGTAGCTATTGAAAAGAGACCCAACTGGTCGCCCTCAACTACGGTTGGCAACTTTACTTATATATATATATAAATTTTTTAATTCTCTTTTTTTTTTTCTTTTTTTTGCAAATGTAAATTCTGCATCGTTTGGAATTAATTAATCTAAAATTATTTTAATCTTGCAAAAATATTTCTTTTGAGGCTACTCAAATGGCAGGAAACCAAAGTACTCCAGATTGAACTGCCATCATGTTTTTGGTGGCTGAAAAATGCGGATCATTTGAAATTTACTGAAGAATGAAAGAGGTGTGCAGAGATGGATATTTTAGTTAAAAAGAATCTTTACAATTGAGCAAAACACAGATTTGTCACTATGGGCCCAAGTTGAAAAGACAGTCAATGCAGTAAAAACAACCACTTGCCAGTAAAGAAAAAGTCCCGGGCATAGCAAGCAGTCAGTAAATAAGGTCATGCTGACACTTCCTTTCATTTTACAGAACACTATCACTATTGATTTTCTTGAAAAAAGTGCAACTATAAACAGTGCTTCCTATTACAAAACCCTTAGGTTCCCCAATGGTCTGGGAGACCGGGGTTCAATTCTGAGGTATCCTCTTGGTGTAAATGTTAAAGCACTCAGCAGCAGAATCGTTGTAAGCAAGTTTGAATTCCAGTCACGCTATTGTTTACTTTCGGACAAATACACTCGGAAAAGGCATGAACCCTTTTATCATCTTAGCTATGGGTTAAATAGTACTCCCGCTGTTCTTCGAGAAGGAGGGCATTAAACAAAGAAACCAAACCAAAACGGGGTTCAACTCTGGGTCAAGTCATACCAAAGACTCAAAAAATGGTAATTGATACCTCCTTGCTTAGCACTTAGTATTATAAAGTACAGATCAAAAGTAAGTGGAGCAATCCAGAGAAAGGAGTAGTGCCCTCCTCTACACCTTGGTGTAGAAGCAACTGAAAAGAGTCTTCAAGTTGCCCTCAACTACAGTCAGTCAGCTAACAATAATTATTTATTTATATTTTTTATTCTATGTTATAAATAATTGAAAAAATCTGAAATATCTTTCTAAAAGCTATTGTACTATAAATTGCTTCCATTGTTAGATATTATAGAAAGGTATGCTATAATTTTTAAACAAAAACATTAAAAAAAGAACTAAAAAAAAATTCTTTTTTTTTTTTTTTTTTTTTAAACTTACTAATGAAAAACAAAAGAATAAAATTAATGAAAAGGAAAAAAACCCTCTAAAAACTGAATTTTTATTTTTAGAAAATTGTTTATATGATTAAAAATTACTGAAATAGTTTTTCTTCGTGTATCAGAACAATTGTAATGAGAATAATTATGGAGAAGTCCCACAACTTTTCAAAAAATATAAAGTCTATGATGTTAATATATAATGTGATATAGGGTTACGGATAAATGGTAGATGTGTTTACAAATCATATATTTAATATATATGTGGAGTAAATGGGAGATTTTGGTGAATCTGACATGATGGCAAAAATGTGGAAAAGTGGATGAAACAACACTGACAACAGATTCAGTAACATTTCATTCTTTATTGAGAAAAGATTTTCCCTCTCGAGCCTTCTTTTTGCCTTGTCGGTTGGGGCTGTAGAATACACCAACTGCTTCTCTGCAGAGGGGTAAGACCCCCACTGCTTAACGAGTGTCCTGGATATGACACTAAACAATCTGATTGTGTGGTTCCTGTAATGCTGGAGCTTTGGGGAATGTGGAGTACTCCTTCATTGCTATCACTCCCAGGTCCACTCATAGTACTATCTATGGGTTAAATAGAACAAAACCATGATTTCTTGCCTTTACTGTTTTTTGCATTTAAACTGCATATTTATGCTGAACTGAATTGTTTAAAATAGAACTGTTTTGATATTTAAACTGTGTACTTATGCTAAACTGAATTTCCCAAAATAGAACTGTTTTGACATCTAAACTGTGTACTTATGCTAAATTGAATTATCTGAAATAAAACTGTTTTGACATTAACTCTGTGTATTGCCCAGTCAGCTGGGGCTGTAGAATACACTGACTGCATCTCTGCAGAGGGGTTAGAGTCCTGGATATGGCACCAAAAAATCTGATGGTGATGTTCCAGTGATGCTAGAGCTTTGGGGAATGCTGATTACCCCTTCATTGCCATTCCTCCCAAGTCCACTGTGGCTTGGAATAGTAGCACCTGATAGGGCCCTATCTATGGCTTAAGTAGAACTAACTGCACACTTATGCTTAACTGAATTGTTTGAATTAGAACTGTTTGACTAAACTGAATAGTTTGAAATAGAAATGTTTTTGACAATTAAACTGTGTACTCATGCTAAACTGAATTGTTTGAAATAGAACTGAATATTTGTATAAAAATGGACTTGGCATTAAATAACCTACAAAGGTTGATATGTCATAAAACCCAACCAACTAATCAGGCCTTCTTTGGGTATAATTTAATGCTCTCTTCCACCACCATCATTAGTAGTAGTAGAAGACTCTATACAGCTATGTGAAAATTATTCATATTAGATAGTAATACTTGATAAATAGAATTATTAGTATTAGATAGGAATACTTGAAACCATTTAACTGTGTCCAAACAAATGAGCTCTAATTTGTTCGAAGCTAATTTTACCAACTTACTTGCCCAGCCGGGTGGAGCTGTAGAATACACCAACTGCATCTCTGCTGAGGAGTAAGACCCCCCGCTCCAAACGAATGTCTTGGATATGACACTAAACAATCTGATGGTGAGGTTCCAGGGATGCTTGAGCTTTAGGGAATGCAGAGTACCCCTTCATTGCCATCGCTCCCAAGTCCTCTCTGGCCCGGAGTGATAGCACCTGATAGGGTCCTATCTATGGGTTAAATATGACTAAATTGCGTACTTATGCTAAACTGAATTTTTTTAAATAGAACTGTTTGACTAAACTGAATAGCTTGAAATAGAAATGTTTTTGACAATTAAGTTGTGTACTTATGCCAAACTGAATTGTTTGAAATAGAACTGATTATTTGCATAAAAATGAATTTGGCATTAAATAACCTACTAAGGTTGATATGCCATAAAACCCAAATAAGCAACTAACCAATTTACTTAAATCATAAAACTGGATTTGGCATTAAATAACCCACAAGGATTGATATGCTATGAAACGCCCACTATCAGACAAACAATAGTTTATGCAGAGTGAAATATAATAAATATACAATCAATCTGACCGATGATTTTTTTTTTTGGGGGGGGGCTTATTTCTCTTCCATGATGCCGTATATTTTATTGTACTATCCAAATCAAAGACCAGATTGCAACAAAGAAAGATAAGTATATAGACAGGCGTTATAACAATAAGATGAGTAAACTGAAAGTTATTTAAAGGTTGCTAAGCAGTTGTTTAGGAATGAAATTGTGTCCCTCACAAAATCTATAATCCCTAATCCAGGATTGTGTTGGCTAAAGGACTTGACCTTAATATCTGTTGTAAGGTAAGATTTATTTTGGGGTGAGATATTTTGTTGTCACTAGGTTAAGATACCTAGTATGTTTGTGACTTGTACGTTTCTTGAAGCAGAGAGACGCTGTTGAGTCCTTCAAAACACAAGACAGACAAGCGCGTAAATATGTGTGTACACATAAATAAACAAATTTTCATATTGCATCACTCAGGATCGGGAGGTTTGTTTGGGGAAAGGCTTGTTTTTTTTTATTTTTTGTTTATTTATTTATTGAGGGGGCAGGTGGCCGTACAGTTGGTGTCTCGTGGGGTGCCGCTGCCAGGACTTGTTCAGGATTACACGCAGCATTCTTGTGTAATTCAAGTTAGGAGAACCAGACATGCAGGACATTGCTGGAGAAGCAGAGATGAACTCATAAGAGATGTACTCTTATGGATCCCCACACACGGCCGTGCAAAAGCAGGACGACCAGCACGAACGTACATTCAGCAGCTGTGTGAGGATACAGGATGTTGTCCTGAAGACCTGCCTAGGGCGATGAACGATAGGGAGGAGTGGCGAGAGAGGGTCAGGGATATCCGTGCTGCCAGCACGATATGATGATGATGATGATTTATTGAGGGTGATTATTAATAGTAACCCGTTCTTGTGTGAGGAAAAGAAAATGGTACAGCAAAACCTAGGAATTATAACTGCGTGTGTTTGTAATATAAGTAAGTTGGCAATTACAGTCGAGGGTGGCCTGAAGGCTCCCTTTTCAATAGCTACTACACCAAGGTGTCAGGGAGGACACAACTCTTTTTCCCTAGATTGCTCCACTTTATATTTTAAAATGAGTTGATCCATGAAGAGATTTGTATTTTTTAGGATTTATTTTTATTTATGTATATAGTAAAGTTAGCAACCATAGTCGAAGGCTCCATTTTCAATTGCTACAGTATGAGGTGTAGGGGAGGGCACTACTCCTTTTCCTTGATTGTTCAACTTTACCCTTGATCCATACCTTATAACGCTGAGTGTTAAGCAAAGAGGCATCCTGTACCATTATTTGAGTCTTTGGTATGTCTCAACCAGGGATTGAACTCTGGTCTCCCTGGTCCTTGGCAAATACTCTACCCATTAGTTCAATGGACCAATCAAAATATACATATTGTGTGTATAAGAAATATATATATAACAGTATTGGTTGTCACTAAATCACTTTGTGAGTTTATGGTAAACCAAGTGCAATATAATATGGAGAGTGCATCAATATCTAGGATAGAGCTATTATATAATAATAATAAATAAATATATATCAGATTTATATATTAAATGCCATGGTAGTTAGTCTGCGACCAAAATATATATATATATATATATATATATATATATATATCTCATATTTACCAACCCCTCCGCTCGGGCATGATATGACACAAGGTCAATTTTTTAAGCGGAGTTTAACAGGTTTGAATCCAGAGTTTTCCTTCTCCTAGACTAGTTGCCTAACCAAGGCTGAAGAACCTAGTCTGCCCTACTACTTTCTCATAGCTGGAGGGAGAAAAATTGGATTCATACCTTTCCCAAGGGTATTAGTGCTATGTGAAATGCAATCAGTCCAGGATTTGAACTCGTGTCGCCGTGTCCATTTCCTACGATGATAACCATTACACCATGGGCACCTTCCCCAATATATAAAAAATGTTCTCTTGAAATTCACACAACTCGAGGTTATTTCTATTTGGTGTTAAAATATTTTGACGGGAATTCTATCCCAAATCTGAATCTCTGATGTGGTCGGCCTGCTTGTAAGGGGAGAACTTAGTTGCACTGACCTTGCTAGCTATCATTTTTGCTTTATAGTCAAGAATGCAATCATGCAAAGGTTAGTCCTAGTGACTTACACTAGTAAATCAGGAACCCTAGGGAGACTGTCAAATATTTTAAATGTCAAAGAAGAGGACATTGTTCTTTGGTCAAGTAACTGTAGACTCCACCAAAGTTTACTAAAAAGATTTTCCACCATCAAACCAAAAAAAGTAAAAACAATCAAACATAAAATGAGTGTCATTAATGACACCTTTAAAATTCGTAAAATTATCATGAGTAAAAAGATCATTTAAAAAATTTTTCCTAATTGAGAGCATATTACAATTTCCATGGACCCTTTTTATATATATATATATATATATATATATATATATATATATATGTGTGCATTTGTCTGTTAATACATATATAATTATGTAGGTATCTCTCTCTCTCTCTATATATATATATATATATATATCTCGTGTGTGTGTGTATATATATATATATATATATATATATATATATAACCGGCTTATTGGCCTAGTTGGTAGAGTGTTTGCCAATGGTCAGGGAGACCTGTGTTCAGTCCCAGGTTGTCATACCAAAGACTCAAAAAATGGTACTTGATACCTATTAGCTTATCACTCAGCAATATAAGATACGTATCAAGGGTAAAGTGGAGCAATCCAGGGAAAAGGAGTAGCACCCTCCACTACACCTCGGTGTAGTTGCGATTGAAAAGGGAGCCTTCAGGTTACCCTCTACTCAGGTCGCCAACTTTACTATATATGCTGTTGAGTGTATGCTAATAAAAAAAGAAACTCTGTGTGTGTGTGTGTGTGTGTGTGTGTATATATATATATATATATATATATATATACACACACACCCTTTCTCTTTTATTTATATACATGCATACCTATTCACAAATACATACTCACAGGCATACATCAAGACTCATATGTAAATTCAGATATATATATGTCAAAACACACACACACAACATATGAGCAAAAGATATTTTTAAAAATGTTATTGGAATATGTTGGATAAAACAAAGTACTCAAACACTGGCCAGCAGTGCCCTCTAAAACCTAAAATAAATTTATTCTTACTTTCTCTAGAAAAATCTGAAAAGAAAATTCTCGGAAAAGTTTCAATAAAACCCAAGAATCTTCTGTTGAAGGATATATATATATATATATATATTTTTTGTTACCATGAAAATTCGAGAGTTAATTTTTATATAAAGAATACCAATAAGAATGTATTAGTTAATAATTAACTGTTCTTCATCCTGTATTTAGATAAAGAAACCATCAAGTGTTGCTAATAGCATTTATTTTTTTGACTTTCTTTCTCTGTCTCTCTCCATACATTCTTGTTTGTTACTCACTTACTTGTACTAGTATCGGCTTTCACCCAGGTCGGTTTGAACCAGCGTCCTCCCAAGCAAGTACAGCATCAATAATATCGCTGTTTATGTTGCTCATTGAAGAAGATACTTTGGGATTTGATTGAAGGAAGGGTCCCAAGTCCTATCCAGATTTCCCACAGACGCATTGACAGAGTGACCCGAGGCCGCCAGTTGCCAGAACAGACACCTCCTGGATTTTCACCAGAACCCTTTAGCCAGGTTGCGGCCCTAATACCACTGGGTGCCAGACCAATCCGCCTTTGGTGGCCCTACCAGGAACCGAAGTTCCCAACGGCATAGCTCTGGCACTATACTTTCTTATTGGTTACAAATGAAGTAAATCACACAAAATTACAGAGACGCACACGGATGAACTGTGAGTGAGAGGAAAAGAGACAGTCTAAGAGGAAAAGAGACATAGTTTAACACAGAGAAAGGAGAGTAAGACAGAGAGAGCAGGACAGAAGCAAAGGAAGAAAGAGAAAGAAAGACGCTTACACACATGCATAGATTGTTTGTACACCAAATACAGAAATGTGTCTTAAATGCATGAATTTTTTCTCAATTCGGAAAAAGTCCTCTAAATGGAATCCAGTGTTTGTACAGAGCTGATGAAAGTAAGTTTCTACTGGTTAACAAATATTGGTATATCTAGGGAAAAGTATAAACCTTCTTATTCCCCCATCAATGCAAATTATTTGTATTCATAGTTACCAACTCCTCCGCTTGGGCAAGATATGACACAAGGTCAATTTTTAAGCGGAGTTTTACAGGTTTTAATTCAGAGTTTTCCTTCTCCTAGACTAATTGCTTCACCAAGGCTGAAGAACCTAGTCTGCCCTACTATTTACCCATAGCTGGAGTGAGAATAATTGGATTCATACCTTTCCCAAGGGTATTAGTGCTATGTGAAATGCAATCAGTCTCACCCAGGATTTGAACTTGTGTTGCCGTGTCCATTTCCTACAACGATAACCATTACACCACGGGCACCTCCAAAGGATTATCTAAGGATTATTATTAGGACCGCTATCATTGACCCCATATCATCTTAACCTATATTGTGATTCTATATTCAGGGCCCCACTAAGTATTTCTGCTTCTTGGCCGGAGGGGACCCTCCCCCATCTGGGCACTCTGTGTCTGCTCTCTGAATCTGCCTGCTTCTGCTGACTGACCGCCTGTCTCGAAGGGGTTGAAACTGTGCTTATCAAATATTCATAATGTCCACATTTTTTCCTTCCAGTTCCCAATTCATATGACTTGTTCCTGCTATTCTCTTGATTACACAGTGCATTCTGTTTATGAAATCTCTAACTGGCGGGTCTGTTAAAAGTCAATATGCAACAACAGAATTTGACTGTGTGCAAACAAATGATCAATACTACGTTGAGTTATAAATGTTAGATATGAATTCAGGAAACCATTTAACTGTGTGCAAACAAATGAGATCTGGCTTGTTTAAAATATTACTCACAAACTAATCATTTATAAACCATATCATTAATATCCTGGATGAGACTGATTGCATTTCTTGATTGCATACCTTCGGAAAGGTATGAATCCAATTATTCTCCCTCCAGCTATGGGTAAATAGTAGGACAGACTAGGTTCTTCAGCCTTGGAGAGGCAACTAGTCTAAGAGAAGGAAAACTCTGAATTCAAACCTGTTAAACTCCACTTAAAAATTGACCTTGTGTCATATCCTGCCCCAGCGGAGGGGTTGGGTAAATAGGATCATTAATATATGTATAAACAGCATTTGGCATTAAATAACCTGCAAGGGTTGATATGCCATAAAACCCAACCAAAGCATATATATTTAATATATATCTATAAAGAGGATTTGGCATTAAATAACCTACAATGGTTGATATGCCATAAAACCCAACCTAACCAAATAATATATATTTAATATATATGTATAAAGGGAATTTAGCATTAAATAACCTACATGATGTGATATGCTGCAAAAAACAACTTGAATTTTTTGACAAATTAGGACAACCTATGACGACCTTAATATTTTGTATCCATTAACATTAAATTCATAGTATTGTCAAATAGTTTTTGGTAAATCATTTAAATAAATGTAGTAGCTATTGAAAAGGGAGCCTTCATGTTGCCCTCGACTAAGGTCGCCAACTTTACTTTACTTATATATATACATTGGTCAAGTGGGTAGAGTGTTAGCCAGTGGTCCGGGAGACCTGGGTCCAATTCCAGGTCGCATCATACCAAAGACTCAAAAAAAATAGTACTTGATACCTCCTTGCTTAACACTCAGCAATATAAGGTACATATCAAGGGTAAAGTGGAACAATTCAGGGAAAGGAGTTGTGCCCTTCCGTACACCTCGGTGTCGTAGCTATTGAAAAGGGAGCCTTCTGGTTGCCCTCTACTAAAGGGAGACAACTTACTTATGAATTTAAAGAGGCAAATATTAAGATTCATATGCAAAATTGTGAGATTACAATATATGGAATTTATTGAAATCACAAGGGGCCCTTTCATCAGACATTTGTCAAGCGACAGCCAACAGAAGTTGTTTAAAAAAACATTGTTAAATAAGATTAATTAAGATAAAAAAAATTTTCCCTCTCCTTCCCCTCGGTCTTTCTATCATTCTCATTTTCAAACCCCCCTTTTTAATTAATCATATTTACATTGTTTTTAAACAACTTCTTATGGCATAAGTCTTTTAGTATTTGCCTGTAAATCATTTAATTTCAATTTTGAGTTGTTGCAGTGTGTTGCGACTTTACTGCTCTGAGAAGTTTTCTATCTTTGGACACAGTGGTTTTCTCTTGTAGTTTTGACCTTTTTGCTGATAATTCGCCATCGTCTTAGAATTCACAAAGAAAGCATCAATTGATGAAGGATAGCTATCCAATTTATTTGCAATATTGCAACATGACAGTCTATAATGATTATATGTCACAATTTGACCTTTATCAAACGCTGACGACTGTTTATATGCTATAACCCAAGGACTAATCTAAAATTAGGATATCAAATCATGGAAAAGAAGATTCTGTGAAATTTTCAATTCTTTGGTATTTCTAAGAATTTTCTTTTTGAGAAAATGATTTCTCACTGCAACTAAGGGAGCTTTAATGACAATAATTATGGAAAATAATCACTTCCTATGTGTGTACAAGCTGTTGAGATAATGAAAAAATGGTTTAGTTTTTTTTTACTGTTCACTTTTTTGTGCAATACTCTCTCTCTCTCTCTCTCTTATATATATAAATGTTTGTACTATATTGTTTGTATTTGTGTTTTTGGGTTGGAACAGAGGGATGTCTAGGTGGTGGTGATTTGTTTCCTTTGATCAGAATTTATTAAACTTTTTTTTTCCTTCTTTTTTCAGGTGAGTCAATTTAATCCATGTCCGTTTTTGGTAAGAATTTTATTTTTATTTTTATTTACTTTTTTTTTTTTAGGTGCTTTTTTTATTTAAAGAAAATTATCTTATTACCAATAATTTCCACCCTGACACTAAACCACAGATATCTCACTAAACTGCACTCATTAATGAGGCTCCTCTTCTTGACTTCTGTGGTGTGTGGAGTGCTCTGATTTTTGCTATTATTCCCAAGTCCACTTTGCCACAGAGTGATAGTATCTTTTAGGTAGTAGATCTTTTAAAAGATTATGAGTATTGGACAGGAATACTTGCAACTATAGGTGCAATTTATTAATATCAAACAGGAATATTTGAAACCTTATAACAGTGGGCAAACAAATTTTGTACGCAAAAGTTAAAAAATGCAATGGTTTGGTTAAGTTTTATGGCATATATTTTATTCAATGCCAAATCCTGTTTTTACTGATCCAGTTGGTTGAGGCTGCAGAATACACCAACTGCATCTCTGCAGCGGGGTAAGACTCTACCAATGAGTGTCCTGGATGTGATACTAAACAATCTGATGGTTGAGGCTTCAGTAATGCTGGAGCTTTGGGGAATGTGGAGTACCCCTTTATTGCCACCACTCCCAGGTGCATTCTGGCCCGGAGTGGTAGCATCTGACAGGGTCCTATCTATGGGTCAAATAGAACTTTGACATTTAAACTGTACTTATACTAAATTGAATTATTTGAAAAAGAACTGCTTATACGTATAAAAATAAATTTGGCATTAAATAACCTACAAAGGTTGATATGCCATTAGACCAAACCAAACCTATTTTTACATAGATATTAAATATGATTTGTAAACAAATTTTGTAGATACATGCAGTTAAATGATCCGACAGCTCTATTTCTAACAATTCAATTTAGCATAAGTCATTTGTTTACACTCGGTTTAAATGTCAAACTGTTCTTTTTGACTCTTTGATAGGATTCTATCAGGTGCTACAACTCCGGGCCAGAGCGGACCTGGGAGCAATGGCAATGAAGGGGTACTCTGCATTCCCCAACGCTCCAGCATTACTGGAACCTCACCATTAGATTGTTTAGTGTCATTTTTAGGACCCTCTTAGGGTGGAGGGATCTTACCCATCAGCAGAGATGCAGTTGGTGTATTTTACAGCCCTCCCTCCCCAGACGACTGGGCCACAGGCCACTCATTGGGGGAGTCCTACTCCTCTGCAGAGATACAACCCCACCCCTCAGCCGGCTGGGCTGTTTTGCAATGAGATGTAGAAAATATAATTATTACGATTACTACTACTATGAAACATTTACAAATGAATTAAATTTCCACATTGAATAACACCGAGGTTGATATGCTGTGAAATCAAACCCAAATGAAATCTAGGGTTGAGTTCCCATAGCGTAGTGGTTATTGTGTTTGACTATGACATCATATTAAGTGAGTTCAAACTGCCGTTGTGTTATTACTTTCGAGTATGAACTCTCTTACCTCCCCTTGCTGTTTTTCTGCAAAGATGGTTTTGGTATTAAATAACCCCTGAAGTCAGTGAACGCTCTACCAAATGAATGATTTGGTTTCTTTGTTTAATGGCATATCAACCGTTGTAGGTTATTTAATGCCAAAGCCATTCTCCTAGTAGAACAGTTGTGGTACTAATTAACCCATAGCTGGGAGAATGAGGGGGTTCGTACCTTTCCCAAGGGTATTTGCCCGAAAGTGGACATAATAGCGTGACTGGAATACGAACTCACTTACTACGATTCCGCAGTCCATCACTTTAACCATTACACCACGAGGAAACCCCCGCCGAATGAGTGAGTTATATATAGTTGACAATATCTTGTAACATAAATATTTAAGATAATACTACAAGAAATACAATTATTATCATGATTATTATTTGGTGATGTTACTAATAGCCAATTCATCTGTTTGGTCGATGACTCTATTTAACCTTTCCAAGATGACTATTAATGGTTTTCTCCAACTAAATGTTTGGAATTCATCAGACAGTTGATTCATATATCGAAGATCTATTAATTTTTTTCATGAAAACCATTGACAGAACCAGACATGTTTTAGAGCTGGTCAAATGACTGAAACGGAAATTTTTCCTATCAGTAATCACAAACTACAAAGCTTTATGGTTAGGAGGCTGGACCCAAGATCCAAGAGGGTATTCGGAAATTTATTATTTTCATTTTATTTATTTATTTTTACAACTTGATATTAATCTGGGTAGAAAAGAAATTTATTCGGGTGTCTACATTTGGATAGTAATTCCATTTGCTGATTTTCATATATTCCAATATCTATTTTTATTTCAGACACAGATGGCAATTGTTTTTAAACACCCCCATTTTCTCTCTCTCTCTCTCTCTCTCTCTCTCTCTCTCTCTCTCCACATATCTTACCTATCAACGAATGTGTCACTGTAGAAAATATGGTTTAAACCAACTCAATGAAATAACGTTTTTTCTTGTTGAAAGCATGAATATCTTTATGGCATGTCAACGTGTCTGGGGTTATTTTATGCCAATAGATTTGTGAATTGTGAACATCTTGTTTATATTGGCATTTTTCAGGAAACCTGGGTTCAATCTCAGGTCGTATCATACCAAAGACTTTCAAATTGGTACTTGGTACCTCCTTGCTTAACACTCAGCAATATAAGGTATGTATTAAGGGTAATGTGGAGCAATCCAGGGAAAAGAGTAGTGCCCTCCCCAACACCTTGGTGTAGTAGCTATTGAAAAGGGAGCCTTCTAGACTACGGTTGCCAACTTACTTTATGGTTTCAACTATTCCTATCAAATACAAATAATTTTTAGACGGATCAATTTGACTCCTAGATTGAATCCTAACAGGTGCTACCACTCAGGGTCTGGGTGGACCTGGGAGTAATGGCAATGAAAGAGTACTTACTCCTTACTACCTAGAGCTCCAGAACTGGAGTCTTATCACCACATGCAATTTAATATCAAACCTGGGATACAGGCTCTTGATCATTGCTTGTGAAAAGCAATAGGCAATGGTAGCAACTGAGTGAAAAGAAAGTATTTTGTAGCTGAAAACTTGCTCTATCTAACAATGTTATTATACTCTTTGTATCTAAAAGAGTTTCTGTAAAAATAAATGAGGCATAACTTTCAGAACAACTCTATTACAAGCATAACATGTTGGCTCTTGTTTCTCTATCATAAAAATGAATTTGCAATTATGGTGATAATGTGGGAAAATGTATTTTGTTGCTGAAAACCTGCTCTATCCAGTGGTGTTATTGCCCTCCCTATATATGTCATAGTTTCTGTGTGGGAATAAATAGGAGGCATTACGAGTGTGGAAATAGTTCCTGTGTCTTTGTTGTTTCCTAGGTAATAAAATAAAGGTATTTGTTTTGGAACACCACCACCCCGCCACACATAGTGGTATTTGAAATTAGTCGGTCAAGATGATAAAGATATTGCAGAATGGAAGTGCTTATCTTTATACACATGCTAATTCAAAAATTCACGAGTTTGGTCTTTTGTTTTCCCATTTTTGATAACTAAACATTACTTAACAGCTGTTACTTCGTCTAAAAGTCGTCAGACAACTGCTTTTTTTTTTCTTTATAAATTGCTTCCCTCATTAGCATGAAAGACCGTCAAATAAGGCAGTGAACAAATATCAACTTTTTGCCTCATTCCAAATTCAGAACAAGGACTTTATTTATTGATTTATTTACTGGTCCGCTGGCCTAGCGGTTAGAGTGTTCGCCAATGGCCCGGGAGACCGGGATTCAATCCCAGGTCGATTCATACCTAAGTCTTTAAAAATGGTACTTGATACCTCCTTGCTTAACACTCAGCATTATAAGGTATGGATCAAGGGTAAAGTGGAGCAATCCAGGGAATGGAGTGGCGCCCTCCCTACACCTTGGTTTAGTAGCTATTGAAAAGGGAGCCTTTGGGTCACTCTCGACTGCAGTCACCAACTTTTATTTATTTATCTATTTATTTATTGATTGACGAGACCAAAATCTTCCCTCTTCTCCCTCACAATGTCTGCAAGGCTTAGATTATGCTGACTCTACTCCCTGCAAAGGATTAAGACTCCTCCTCCCTCAAAAGGGGGTGCCCTGGGTCTTACACTAAACTTCATCTTTCGCAGCCATTACTCGCATGTCCACTTTGATCTCAGGGTGGTTGACCCAGTTGTCGGAGGTTGAAGAATACACTGACTGTATCTCTGCTGTGTGCAAAGACTCCCCCAATGAGTGTCTTGGATATGACATTAAACAATCTGATGGTGAGACTCCAGTAATGCTGGAGCTTTGGGGAATGCAGAGTACCTCTTTATTACCATTGCTCCGTGGTCCACTCTGGCCCAGAGTGGGAGCACTAGATAGGGTCCTATCTATGAGTCAAATAGAACTAAACTGAACTGAGTTGTTTGAAATAGAACTGTTTATATGTATAAAAATGAATTTAGCATTAAATAACCTACAATTGCAGATGTGCCTTAAAGTCAAACCAAACCAAAACTCCGGGGTGGTAGTACCTGTTAGCATCTCATCTATGGGTCAAATAAATCTGTCAAGAAATTATTTGTATTTGATAGGAATACTTGATACCATATAACAATATGTAAATTATTTGTATTAAGAATACTTACTTGAAGCTATCATTGCTTACTAAGGATTATTATCATATTTACCACCCCCTCCGCTTGGGCAGGATATGACACAGGGTCAATTTAAAACGGAGTTTAACAGGTTTGAATTCAGAGTTTTCCTTCTCCTAGACTAGTTGCATCACCAAAGCTGAAGAACCTAGTCTGTCCTACTATTTACCTATTGCTGGAGTGAGAATAATATGTGTGTGTTATATATATATGTGTGTGTGTTATATATATATATATATATATATATATGTGTGTGTGTGTGTGTTATATGTGTGTGTGTGTGCGCCCTATATATATATATATATATATATATATGTGTGTGTGTGCGCACTATATATATATATATATATATATATATGTGTGTGTGCGCTATATGTGTGTATGTGTGTGTGCGCTATATGTGTGTATGTGTGTGTGCGCTATATATGTGTGTGTGTGTGTGTGCGCTATATATGTGTGTGTGTGTGTGTGTGTGCGCTATATATGTGTGTGTGTGTGCGTGTGCGCTATATATGTGTGTGTGTGTGCGTGTGCTACATGTGTGTGTGTGTGTGTGCTATATATATATATGTGTGTGTGTGCTATATATATATATATATGTGTGTGTGTGCTATATATATATATATATGTGTGTGTGTGCGTGTGCTATATATATATATGTGTGTGTGTGTGTGTGTGCTATATATATATGTGTGTGTGTGCTATATATATGTGTGTGTGTGTGCTATATATATATATGTGTGTGTGTGTGTGTGCTATATATATATATGTGTGTGTG
Organism: Sepioteuthis lessoniana; assembly: GCA_963585895.1. NCBI lineage: Eukaryota > Metazoa > Mollusca > Cephalopoda > Myopsida > Loliginidae > Sepioteuthis > Sepioteuthis lessoniana. The sequence continues at coordinate 40,203,772 of OY757944.1, read as the reverse complement.
TGCTATATATATATATATGTGTGTGTGTGTGCTATATATGTGTGTGTGTGTGTGCTATATATATATATATATGTGTGTGTGTGCTATATATATATATATATATATATATATATGTGTGTGTGTGTGTGCTATATGTGTGTGTGTGTGTGTGTGCTATATGTATGTGTGTGTGTGTGCTATATGTGTGTGTGTGCTATATGTATGTGTGTGTGTGTGTGTGCTATATATATATGTACGTGTGTGTGTGTGTGTGCGCGCTATATATATATATATGTATGTGTGTGCGCTATATATATATATATATATGTGTGTGTGTGTGTGTGCGCTATATATATATGTATGTGTGTGCGCTATATATATATATATATATGTGTGTGTGTGTGTGTGTGCGCTATATATATATGTGTGTGTGTGCGCGCTATATATATATATATATGTGTGTGTGCGCTATATATATATGTGTGTGTGCGCGCTATATATATATGTGTGTGTGCGCGCTATATATATATGTTTGTGTGTGTGCTATATATATATATATATGTGTGTGTGTCTGTGTGTGCTATATATATATATATGTGTGTGTCTGTGCTATATATATATATATATATATATATATATATATGTGTGTGTGTGCTATATATATATATGTGTGTGTGTGTGCTATATATATATATGTGTGTGTGTGTGTGTGTGTGTGCTATATATATATATGTGTGTGTGTGTGTGTGTGCTATATATATGTGTGTGTGTGTGTGCTATATATATATATGCATGTGTGTGTGCTATATATATATATATATATGTGTGTGTGTGTGCTATATATATATGCCTGTGTGTGTGTGTGCTATGTATTTGTATGTGTGTGTGTGTGCTATATATATATATATATATATATATATATATATATATATATATATATATATGTGTGTGTCATGTATATGTGTTTTATGTATATATGTGTGTGTGTGTGTGTTATATATATAACACACACACACACATATATATATATATATATATATATATATACACACACACATATATAACAAACACACATATACATAACAAACACACATATACATAACACACACACATATACATAACACACACACATATATATATATATATATATATATATATATGGGTGTGTTTTATATATTTAGTCTTTTTGTGTGTGTGTGTGTGTGTTATATACACACACACACTGTGTGGATGATGTGGGGGGATATATTTATTTTGAATGTGTTTGTGTGAGTGGAAATTTACTAAGCTTTTTGCTTAGATGTGGCACAAGGCCATATGAAAGGGGCACCCAATGAGACTCGAACTCACTCGTGTAGGTTTGCTAGTCGAGCTTGCTAACCATTACACCACCAGAGGCGCCTATGTGTTTGTGTGAGTGACACACACACACACACACACACACATACATACATATATATATATATATATATATATATGTGTGTGTGTGTGTGTGTGTGTATCATATAATTTTGCATATGCTTTTTTTTTATATTTTGCCCACTCATATCCTTGTTGTGACTGATTGCTTCCAGGAAGAGATTTTACACATATATTGACTTATATTGAGGAATAAGCATGTGGTAAAGTAAAGAATGTTACTTGAATGCCTCACGTCACTTAGATGGTCTTTTCGAGTCTAAACTCGGACAAGCCAAGTAGGAGTGGGGAGAGACACCTTTTCAGTGTTTTTTATGTGTCACTTGTGTTTATTTCAAAGACTGCACATCTAGCAACTTGTCAAGCAGGTTGTGAAATGACGGAAAGAAAAAGTAAAAAGGTTTTTTTTTGTTTTTTTTTAAATCAATTCCTTTTTTTTTATCAGATGTTCAAGGTTAAAAATTCAGAAAACAAAACGACGATTAAAGAATATTTATACAATGTGTGATATACATGTCACTTTGTTAGTTATGCTTCGAATAAACTGGCTGTATCCCATACTGAGAGTTAAGCTCACCTTTCCCCTAACCAAAAAACAAAAATGAGCATCCTGAATATGCTGCTGGGGGGGGGGGTCCTCATGGTGTAATGGTTAAAGTGATGGACTACGGAATCGTAGTACGCAAGTTCGTGCTCCAATTGCGCTATTACGTCCACTTTCGGGTAAATACCTCTGGGAAAGATATGAACCCCCTTATCCTCCCAGCTATGGGTTAAATAATACCACTACTGTTTTTCTAGGAGAATGGCTTTGGCATTAAATAACCTACAGAGGTTGACATGTCATTAAACAAAGAAACCAAACCAAACCTGAATATGCTGCTCAGCTGCATCTGTTGGTGAGGCTCCGAATTCTGAAGATCTATGTATCAAATAGATCTGTTTGAAAATTATTCATATCCGATAGGACCATGTGCAAAAACATCTCTTTAAAAAAAAAAAACATACAAAAAATGTCCCTTAAAAAACATAAAAACAACAGCCCTTTAAAAACCTGTACAAAAAAAACATCCTTTGAAAAAAACAAATACTCAAAAAAGGGGTTTTAGCGGCTGTAATATTATTATTTTTAGATTTTAGCGAGGAAAAGTTGTAACGTGTTTGTGTTTACACTGAGTTGTTTCCTTGCAAAGTGTGTAATTCTCTCGCTAGTTGTTGTTTTGGTATATAAAGGAGAGAAGTTCCAAGATGTCAAAGTCAAAATGTTTTTAGGAATAGTTTTTATTTGCAGCATGGAATATTTAGTTTGCTTTTGTGCTGCAAGCCTCGTGGGAAAGGAAAGAAGTAATAAGACGAAATGGAGTTATGAGAAAGTTGAGATTGCAGCGTGTGTTGTTGGACGTGCGAGGGAATGTGTTCGCCGTAGTTTAGCGAAAGTCTTGTTTGCCGTTGAAGGAAATAAACTTTGGAGTCACCGTGAGTTTATGTTTCTGGTTATTTCGGGGAGAAGCGTGTGGTCTCGTGAAAATGTGGCCCAGAGGTGAAACAAGGACTAGGTGTCGGAGTGGGATTCAGAATCGCATTCGACATAGCCAATTTTGAGGGTGACATAAAGTTGTTCCTGTGTGTGGCGTATTGAATGTATCTAATTCATATTCAACTGGGATTCCTTGGTCTAAGAGATAATAGCCGCAAGGAATCCATGAATTTGATAGGTTCCCTCATGTGTCCATGCTGCTGCTGCTATTGAAGAACCGCCAGTGAGACGTCTGCACTGGACGGCGTTGTTCAGCCAAAGAGACTGTGTTTGGCAGCTTACCCAATTTCTGCTGCCCGGAAAGCGTGTGGTCTCGTGAAAATGTGGCCCAGAGGTGAAACAAGGACTAGGTGTCGGAGTGGGATTCAGAATCGCATTCGACATAGCCAATTTTGGGGGTGACATAAAGTTGTTCCTGTGTGTGGCGTATTGAATGTATCTAATTCATATTCAACTGGGATTCCTTGGTCTAAGAGATAATAGCCGCAAGGAATCCATGAATTTGATAGGTTCCCTCATGTGTCCATGCTGCTGCTGCTATTGAAGAACCGCCAGTGAGACATCTGCACTGGACGGCGTTGTTCAGCCAAAGAGACTGTGTTTGGCAGCTTACCCAATTTCTGCTGCCCGGAAAGGAGATCCGGGACGATAGGATAAGTCATCCTGATTTGGTGAAATTATGCGTCGAATTAAATTGCGCGCCAAACCAAAATTCCTTCTGCTACAGTGTAAATATAAACTTACAATCAATGCAATTCCTTTACCTCTTGGCCTGAAATAACACTTGATAGTTAAACCTTCAGTTAAATTAATCTGCAGCTTCAATAGCATTCAATTATGTAGGCAGGCTCTTCTATTGGGATATATATCGTAAAACTTTGTCAGAGTAATTTGACTTGGTATACTGTCTTTCATCACAATAAAAAGCTTTTCAGGGTAATTTGGTTTGGTTTAATGGCATATCAACCCTTTAATGCCAAATCCGATTTATTCATATATACTTGATATATAATTTGTAAACATAAGTCAAAAAAAGTTCCAAGTATTCAATTCAATTCAATGTCGGTCATTTGTTTACACACAGTTAAAAGATCAAACGGTTCTATTTCAAACAAATCAATTTAGCATGTCATTTGCTGGTACACTGTTTAAATGTCAGTTATAATTGACTTGTATATTGGACCCTATCAGGTGCTACCACTCCAGGCCAGAGTGGACCTGGGAGCAAAGGCAATGAAGGGGTACCCTGTATTCCCAGAAGCTCCAGCATTACTGGAACCTCACCATTTGATTGTTTAGTGTCATATCCGGGATACTCATTGTGGGTGGGGGGTGTAACCCCCTCTGTGGAGATGCAGTCAGTGTATTCTACAGCCCCAGCCAACTGGGATGCTCCAAGTTAAGGTATTGCTCGATATCATTGGATTGTCACAAAAGGATATCATTTGAGATGGTAGTACCATTTTTTGAGTCTTTGGTATGACTCAACCTGTGATTGAACCCCAGCCTCCGTACCATTGGGGTCAACCTGAATTCAAATCCCAACACTGAATTTGGTGGTCTTTGCTTTTTGATGACCACCAAAATCAGTGTTGGGATTTGAATTCAGGTTGATTTGTATTGTAGTTGCAATTCACTTAATTCTCATTAGTCTGACAGTCTGTATGTGTGGTTTGGTTTGGTTTGAACTGAGACATATATATATCCTTTTTAGTACACATTTTCTCTCTTATCTTACATTTCTTTCTTATTTGTCTTTCTCCTCATCTCATTTTTTCTTCTCTCTCTCTTCCCTCTTTCCTTCTTACTCTCTTTTCTCCCCTCTCTCTGTCTCTCTTGCTTTTCTCCCCTCTCTCTGTCTCTCTTGCTTTTCTCCCCTCTCTCTGTCTCTCTGGCTTTTCTCCCCTCTCTCTGTCTCTCTTGCTTTTCTCCCCTCTCTCTGTCTCTTGCTTTTCTCCCCTCTCTCTGTCTCTCTGGCTTTTCTTCCCTCTCTCTGTCTCTCTTGCTTTTCTCTCTTTTCTTTTGTCTGTCTCTCTTGCTTTTCTCTCTTTTCTTCTCTCTGTCTCTCTTGCTTTTCTCTCTTTTCTTCTCTCTGTCTCTCTTGCTTTTCTCTCTTTTCTTCTCTCTGTCTCTCTTGCTGTTCTCTCTTTTCTTCTCTCTGACACTCTTGCTTTTCTCTCTCTTGTTTCTTCTCTTTTGCTTTTCTTCTCTCTCACTTTTCTTTCTCCTCTCTCTCTCTCTCTCTCTCTCTCTCTCTTCTCTCTTTCTCGCTTTTTCTTTTTCTCTCTCTTTTTACTTTCCTCTTTCTTCTCTTCCTGTATTACTCGATTTCTCTTATTTTTTTCTCTTTCTTTTCACTTTCTTTCTTTCTCATTTCACTTTCTCTCTTTCTCTTTTACATTCTCCTATATCTCCTTTCACATTCTCTTTTGTAGTTCCCTTACTTATTTTCTCATTTTCCTATCCCTCTCTCTGTCTCTCGCTCTCTCTCTCAGCAGTTAAAGATGAAAGGAAAATATTTTGCCAGGTGTTTCACAATTAATGTAATTAACAAAAGTCAACGGCTGACTTTAAAGATAATTAATGGAAAAAACAAATCCTCTAATTGACGAGCCGTTAGATAAACTAAACTGTGTGGAGGAGTAGAGGTGTTTCACTTCTTTGTCTCCACCCTTCCCCACAGTCCTGGGTGACTGAAGACTCTCTTAGAGTTGAACACTAGAGAATGACTGAAAACCTAAAAATTAGCTCAGCCTCTGTGGGGGTGGGGAGACTACTGTAACCCACAACCTGTCAGTGATTTGAATTTTTTTTTTTCATTTATTCATGTCACATTCAAATAATGGATTGTCAGGGGTCAGGAATTAATGTGACAGACAAAATAGGGTAATTGATGTATATCAGGTAAATGCTTTATTTACTCTGGTTTTTTTTTTTGTTTTGTTTTTTGCTCTCTTTTTTGTTCTAGTTCTCTCTCTCTCTCTCTCTCTCTCTCTCTCTCTCTCTCTAGCTTTGTTTATCTCTCTCTCCCTCTCTCTTGTTCTAGCTTTGTTTCTCTCTCTCTCTCAGTCTCTTGTTCTAGCTTTGTCTGTCTGTCTGTCTCTCTGGTTCCAGCTCTCTCTCTCTCTCTCTGGTTCTAGCTTTGTTTCTCTCTCTCTCTCTCTCTCTCTCTCTCTCTCTCTCTCTCTCTCTAGCTTTGTTTCTCTCTCTCTCTCTCTCTAGCTTTGTTTCTCTCTCTCTCTCTCTCTAGCTTTGTTTCTCTCTCTCTCTCTCTCTCTCTCTCTGGTTCTAGCTTTGTTTCTCTCTCTCTCTGGTTCTAGCTTTGTTTCTCTCTCTCTCTCTCTCTCTCTGGTTCTAGCTTTGTTTCTCTCTCTCTCTCTCTCTCTCTCTCTCTCTCTCTGGTTCTAGCTTTGTTTCTCTCTCTCTCTCTGGTTCTAGCTTTGTTTCTCTCTCTCTCTCTGGTTCTAGCTTTGTTTCTCTCTCTCTCTCTCTCTCTGGTTCTAGCTTTGTTTCTCTCTCTCTCTCTCTGGTTCTAGCTTTGTTTCTCTCTCTCTCTCTCTCTCTCTCTCTCTCTCTTGTTCTAGCTTTGTTTCTCTCTCTCTCTCTCCCTCTCTCTCTTGTTCTAGCTTTGTTTCTCTCTCTCTCTTGTTCTAGCTTTGTTTCTCTCTCTCTCTCTCTCCCTCTCTCTCTCGTTCTAGCTTTGTTTCTCTCTCTCTCTCTCCCTCTCTCTCTCTTGTTCTAGCTTTGTTTCTCTCTCTCTCTTGTTCTAACTTTGTCTCTCTCTCTCTTGTTCTAGCTTTGTCTGTCTGTCTCTCTCCCTCTCCTGTTCAAGTTTTGTTTCTCTCTCTCTCTCTCTCTCACTCTGGTTCTAACTTTGTGTCTCTCTCTTTCATTCACACACACACACACACACACACACTTACATTCTAGCTTTCTCTCTCACTCACACACACACACACACACTCACTCACTTTCTCTCTCTCACACACTTCTAGCTTTATTTCTCTCTTTCTATCTCTCTCCCTTTTTTGCTCGGTCTGTCTTGTTGTAGTTTTCTTTCTCTCTCTCACTTTCTTTTTCTACCTTGTGTCCCTCTCTCATTCTCACTGCTTTCTCTCTCTCTCTCTCTCTCTCCCACATTTGTTCTTGCTTTGTTTCTCTCTCTCTCTCTCTCTCTCTCAGATACTCAGTACTTCCGAGCTTGTGCCAAATCTAAGGTTTCTAATATTAAAGACCTATTCACTCAAGGTGCTCCATACTGGTGGCCTTGTGCCAAAGTTAAATCGAGCACCTCACATAGTATGGTTTGATAATCTCCAATTATATATGGTGCAAAAATATATCTTCACAATCATTTTAAACATTTCCTTATCTCAAACAGATCAGTTTGATTCATTGTGATTCTACAGTAAGAGTGGACCTGGGAGTAATAGCCATGAAAGGATTGCTCCACACTCCCCCAAGCTCTGTAATTAGAGCCTTACCATCAAATGCAATTTTGGAGGTGCCCGTGATGTAATGGTAATCGTCATAGGAAATGGACACGGTGACACGAGTTCAAATCCTGGACAAGACTGATTGCATTTCACATAGCACTAATACCCTTCGGAAAGGTATGAATCCAATTATTCTCTCTCCAGCTATGGGTAAATAGTAGGGTAGACTGCATTCTTCAGCCTTGGTGAGGCAACTAGTCTAGGAGAAGGAAAACTATGAATAGAAACCTGTTAAACTCTGCGTCATATCCTGCCCAAGCGGAGGGATTGGGTAAATAGGATCAAATGCAATTTTGCGTCATACCTGGGACACATAATTTACACTGGGATTAGAGTAATCTTCCTAATAATCAGATTGTCATTGAGTCTAGCTAACAGGGGGAAACATTACATTTTCTAAGATGGATCTATTTGACACCCTCAATGGAACCCTAACATTCCACGGAAGTGGTGACACCACCGGCTGCAGTTTAACATCATACCTGACACCCCTTTTTTATTGTGGGGGTAAGCTTTACTGGACGGATATGTAATCTTAAATGAACTAAGCAAGTGGATCATTGTCTGAACTTAATTCTCACTTGGAGCTCTGTACTTTTGGCCTTGTACCAAACAACATTTGGATATATTTTGCTTGTATTCATATGTTTTTGGAACAAATTGCATTATATCAAGAACAGCAGTAGTGCAAATATTTTAAGATTGAATTTGATGTATTTGGGAAGGGAAAAAAAATTAAAAGGAGGTTTGGGGGGTTGTTTATTATATAACTATAAGATAAAGTAATTAACAGAATTTGATCTGTTTGGTTTTATGGCATATCAACCATTGTAGGTTATTTAATGCCAAATCCATTTTTATACATATAAACAGTTCTATTTCAAACATAGGACCCTATCAGGTTCTACCACTCCAGGCCAGAGAGAACCTGGGAGCGATGGCAATGAAAGGGTATTCTGCATTCCCCAAAGCTCCAGCATTACTGGAGCCTCACCATCAGATTGTTTAGTGTCATATTCAGGACACTTGTTGGTGGGGTCTTGCCTCTCTGCAGAGACACAGTCTGTGTATCCTACAGCCCCATTAGAGGTGAGGTTCCAATGATGTTGGAACTTGGGAATGCAGAGTACCCCTTCATTGCCATCACTCCCGGGTTCACTCTGGCCTTGAGTGGTAGTATCTGATAGGGTCCTATCTATGGATCAAATAGAACTAACCTGTGTGCTTACGTTAAACTGAATTGCTTGAAATAGGACTGGCCAAATGAGTAGAGTTTGCCAATGGTCCAGAAAATTGGGGATCAATCCCAGGTCAAGTCATACCAAAGATTCAAAAAAATGATACTTGATGCTGCCTTGCTTAACACTCAGCATTATAAGGTAAGGATCAAGGGTAAAGTGGAGCAATCCAGGGAAAGGAGTAGCACTCTTCCTACACCTTGGTGCAGTAGCTATTGAAAAGGGAGCCTTTCGGGATCCTCAACTAAGGTCGACAACTTTACATGTATAAAAATGGATTTGGCATTAATAACCTACAATGGTTGATGTGCCATAAAACCAAACCAAACCAAACCTTCTCTTCTCCCTACTCCTCAACCTGCCTGCCCTACAAAGGTTTCAACAACATTTTTTATTTTCTCTCCAGGATCAACAGATTAAATTGTCCTTTTAATCAAATGGCCACATACAAATGCATCTTGGATTACAATTTTTCTGTGTTAAATTTTTTTTTTTTTTTTTTTTTTTGTGTGTGAGTAAAGGACAGATTTGATGATTTGTGAGTCAAGCCATCTTCGATTACACTGCTGGTTGCCAAGCAACTGTTCAAACATTGCTTATAGATTACAATATCATTGCAAGAAGATCCCAGCTGAACACTTTGGTCGTGCACACATTCTCACTCTACTATATATATATATATATATCATATTTACCAACCCTTCCGCTCGAGCAGGATATGACACAAGGTCAATTTTTAAGCGGAGTTTAACAGGTTTGAATTCAGAGTTTTCCTTCTCCTAGACTAGTTGCATATCTATATATAACCAATAAATATATGTATCTATTTACCAACTGTGTGTATATATATATATATATATATATATATATAAAACCACTGGATGCGACAAAGAGTTAATTTTTTAGCAGTGTTTAATAGGTTTGCATTTTGAGTTTTGCTGGTTCGGTTAGCTGTGTCCGTAGAATACACATACAGCATCCCTGCGGAGGGGTTAGACTCCTCCAATGTGCTTCCTGGATATAACACTCAACAATCTGATGGTGAGGCTCCTGTAATGCTGGAGCTTTGGAGAATGCTGAGTTTCCCTTCATTGCTATTGCTCCCACGTCCACTCTGGCCCAGAGTAGATGCACCTGATATGGTCCTATCAATGGGTTGAATAAAAATGTTTGACATTTAAACTGAGTGCAAACAAATAACATGCTAAATTGACTTGTTTGAAATAGAACAGTTTGATCATTTTACTGTCTATAAATAAATGAATGATGTTTAATTGAACTGTTGTTGATACATAGCAAGACTTGGAACCATTTAACTTTGTTGATTTATGCTAAATTGAATTGTTTGAAATTGAACTGTTTGATCATTTAACCGTGTGTATCTACAAAATGTGTTCACAAATCATATATTTTATATATGTGGAAAAATAGTAGATTTCGTTGGATCTGACAATGTGATAAAAATAACTGACAATCGATAAATCAAACATTTACTATGGGTTTAGTGGTAATATTTTGTTTCCTGGCTTAGTGGGTAGAGTGTTTTCCAATGGTCTGGAAGACTGGGGTTCAATCCCAGGTCGCGTCATTCCAAAGACTTTTAAAATGGTACTTGATACCTCCTTTAACACTCAGCATTATTAGGTAAAGTGGAGCAGTCCTGTAAAATAATTTTTTGCAATAAACCAATTCAAACAATGCTGACCCTACATAAAAGAAAAAAAATCTGAGAAATATCTGCCCTGTTAGCTGAGGCCGTATAATAGACTGTGCCTTTTTCAGAGGGGTAATACCCTACCACAAGAAGGCTATCTGTCAGCCATGAGTGGTGACCCATAAAACTTAAGGATAGGATCTTAATGACTGAGCAGTCTATGACCAGGCAACCAAAGTGGTTACTTGACTTGCAACACTCCACCTTGGCTCTTACTGGACCTGACTGGTGAATGGAGAAGCCTGACCTGATTAGTCAGCTGATCATGGCAAGCACTAACACCTGTACAATTATCCCAACCATATTCTCCAAGTTGCTCAAGTGGCAAGCAAGTAAGTAAAAAAAGTAAAGTTGGCAACCTTAGTTGAGGGTGACCAGTAGGCTCCCTTTTCAATAGCTACTACACCGAGGTGTGGGGGAGGGCACTACTCCTTTCCCTGGATTGCTCCACTTTACTCTTGACACATACATTATATTGCTGAGTGTTAAGCAAGGAGGTATCAAGTACCATTTTTAAAATCTTTGGTATGACGTGACCTAGGATTGAACCCAGGCCTTCCGGACCATTGGGTCAATTGTGCTGAGATAGCAATACAAGAAACCATTTAAACTGTGTGCTTACAAATCTGTTATGTCAAATAGAATTATTGGTGTTAGATAACAATACTTTAAATTATCTATGTGCAAATAAATGAGCTATCTCATTTAAAAATTATATCTATAAACTATTTGCTGAGTGTGTAGTGTTCGCCAATGACCTGGGAGACTAGGGTTCAATCCCAGATCGTTATATCAAAGACTCAAAAGATGGTACTTGATGCCTCCTTGCTTACTAATCAGCATTATAAGGAATGGATCAAGGGTAAGTGGAGCAATCCAGGGAAAACAGCAGCACCCTTCTCTACATCTCAGTGTAGTAGCTCTTGAAAAGGGAGCCTTTGGGTTGCCCTCAACGATATTCAGCCAACTTATATATATTCATAGAAATCAAATAACCTAGAAGAGTTTATATACTCTGAAATACAACAAAACAAACAGAAATATTTTTTTTTTTCACCAAAATTATTTGGTATGTGACAAATCTAAAATCTAGGTGAGGCTTTGAAAATATATATAAAGCATTAGTACTCAGTTTACTTCTATTTGACCCATAGATAGGATCCTATCAGGTGCTGCCACTCCAAGCCAGAGTGGATCTGGGAGTGATGGCAATGAAGAGGTACTTCACACTCCCGAAAGCTCAAGCATTACTAGTTAGTGTGTGTGCGTGTATGTAATATATATATATATATATATATATATATATATATATATATATATATATATATATAACTAGAATATTGAAAAAAATTATTAAATAACTACAAAGAAATATTCTTCTTTGTCTTATCACTAGTTTATATATATATATATATATATATATATATATATACTTGTATGTATATGTAAAGAAAAAACCCCCAGGAAGTCAGGTTAAAAAATGAATCATCAAAACAATGTTTTATAAAGTTTGATACAAATACCTTTTTTTTTTTTTTTTTTATATTTAACATATTCAAAAATGCATGTGTAATTTTTTCATTTGTCCTTTGTCAGATATTAAAATTTGAATTTAAGTTCCTATATATGTGTAAGAAAAAAAAAATGAATAATACATCAAAGGCAATACTTGTTCAGAACTTATCATGAACAATTACATTTTGGATGCATATTTTTAAGAATATTTACAATCTCTCTTTCTCTCACATAAGTGTGTGTGGTATATAATAGCTGAGATAGTCCAATGATTGCACACAAAGCCACATTGACTATGTATGCTGCCTTGTGAACTTTGTCCCGTCGGCTGAGGCTACAGAATGAACTGACTGCATCTCTGCAGAGAGGGTAAGACTTCCCCAACGAGTGTCCTGATTATGACACTAAAAGATCTGATGGTGAGGCTTAAATAATGCTGGAACTTTGGGGAATGTGGAGTACCTCTTCATTGCCATCACTTCCATGTCTACTCTGGCTCATAGTGGTTGCACCTGATAGGATCCTATCTATGGATCAAATAGAAATAAACTGAGTACTTATGCTAAACTCAATTACTTTAAGTAGAATTGTTTTGACATTGAAACTGCATACTTATGCTAAACTGAACTGTTTGAAACAGAACTGTTTTTGAATGCTAAACTGAATTGCTTGAAATAGAAATGTTTTGACATTTAACTGTGTGTAAATAAAAAAAAAAAAAACAATACTTATACTTAATTGAATTGTTTGAAATAGAACTGTTTTTATGTATAAAAATGGATTTGGCATTAATAACTTACAATGGTTGATGATGTGCCATAAAACCAAACCTGTGAACTGTTATCTTTCTTTGTATGTATGTGAGATATATATATAATCAGGCCATTGGCCTTATGAATAGTATTCGCCAATGGTCTGGGAAAATGGGGTTTGGTCCCAGGTCAAGTCATACCAAAGACTCAAAAATGTGGTAATTGATACTACCTTGCTTAAAGCTCAGCACTATAAGGTAAGGATCAAGGGTAAAGTGGAGCAATCCAGGGAAAGGAGTAGTACCCTCCCCTACCTCTTGGTGTAGTAGATATTGAAAAGGGAGCCTTCAGGTCACCCTTGATTAAGGTTGCCAACTTTATATATATATATATATATATATAGTCATCCACAGACAGATCTGTTTCGTTCTATCAGAACTCATCAGTGTGGCTAGACAGTATCTCCCCGTATATATATATAATTTTTTTTCTCCTCTGTTATTGCATTTTATCAAAACATCCATCATCGTTCTATCAACACTTGTTTCACTATTTTAAAGTCCTTTAACGTTGAATTTCCTTAATGAAAAATTAATCACTGGATTACTTTTTTTTTTTCTATTTTCTCCATACAGTCAGATTCATTTCCATTATTTAATCTAATATATATTGTATTTGTGGAATTAAGCGGGAGATACCAGGAAACATACTAATTGGATATTTACAGTATTGTGTATTTCCTTGTACAATTATTCTGAGAATAAATACATATTATCAGGTGTATCTTAAATATGTGTGCGTATTTATTACATATTTCTTTTCAAATCCCATCTGATTCTTGATAATAAGAAATTAGAATTTTTATATTTTATGTAATAGTTGGCTACTTCAGTCGAGGATGACCAGAAGGCTCCTTTTTCAATAGCTACTATACCGAGGTGTAGGGGAGGACGCTATTCCATTCCTAGGATTGAACCACTTTAACCTTGATCCTCACCTTATAATGCTGTGTGCAAGGCAGCATCAAGTACCATTTTTTAAGTCTTTGGTATGATTCAACCTGGGATTGAAACCCAATCTCCTGGACCATTGGCGAACACTCTACTCATTAAGCCAATGGCTTGTACACTAACATTAAGAATTTTTATTTATGTTTATAAATTTTATAATTTGTCCCATTTAAGGGATTAAATTGTATGGCACTAATATATGTATGTATATATATATGTATGTATTTTGTGTTAGGGGTCATTCGATTAATAAGGTGAATTTTACCAAAGGAGTCAACACTATAAATTGATTTACAGTTGCACCTTTTTCAAGGAAATCAATTCTGATGAATCCTTTCATGTCCCAGAAGATTGTCAGCATCATCATCTTTACTGACTGCTGTGCCCGGAACTTTTTCTTTACCGGAAAGTCAGTGTCTTTCTATTCTCCAAATTGTCTTTTTGACTCAAGCTCATTATGGCAAACCATGTTTAGCCAATTTGTCAACATATTTTGACTAAAACATGCATCTCCATATATGTTCTTCCATGAATTTCACTGTTGCACTTCATATCCAGCAAAAATTTCACTCTGAAGCTTGCAGCTTGATGATTTGCTGCCATTTTGAATACTCAAAATAAATATCTTTGTGAGATTAAAATTATTAGGGGTAAAAAAAAAAAATGCTAAGTTTACATTTATGGAAAAAAAACACTCTGTAAAAAGTTTTGTTTGGCTTGTTTGTTTTTTTTTTGGTTTGGTGGGTTTTTTTTTTTTTTTTTTTTTTTTGGTTTTTTTTCATTATTTTCAAAAAAATCCTTATTTATTGATTGACTCACATGCACGTACGTATATATATATATATATATATATATATATATAATGTGTGTGTGTGTGTATGCACACTCTTTCACTTATGGCAGGGCATGCTAACTTGCAGAACAAGTCAAGAGATAAGAATATGAAGTCGGTTTCTTCACTCATCTATGACACTTCTGACAAGCTAAATTTAAAGAAAAAAAAAATTCTTTGCATTTTTCATTGACTGACGAAATTCTAAGAAAACCTGTACTTCATAATTGAACAAATGCAAAATAAAAAAAAAATTAAAAAAAAGCTAAACCTCCTTCACGTCCTTATTTAAACAATTAAAAAAATTTTTTAATTTTTTTATTAACCTTTAATTCCTTTCAATATCATAAAAGAATTTTAAAGAGAAGTGAGACTTATTATCAGGCTGAGCACCTAAAGAAAATAGCAGTTAATCCTATTTACCCAACCCCTCCACTCGGGCAGGATATGACACAAGGTCAATCTTTTTAAGTGGAGTTTAACAGGTTTGAATTCAGTTTTCCTTCTCCTAGACAAGTTGCCTCACCAAGGCTGAAGAGCCCAGTCTGTCCTATTATTTGCTCATAGCTGGAGGGAGAATAATTGGATTCATACCTTTCCCAAGGGTATTAGTGCTATATGAAATGCAATCAGTCTCGTCCAGGATTTGAACTCGTGTCGCCGTGTCCATTTCCTGCGACGATAACCATTACACCACGGGCACCTCCAAAAATATCAGTTAATGTCTTTCTCGAGTCTCCTTGTGTTGTATTGTTTTAAGGAAGAGATACATGGTGAAATAGAGTTAACTATTTATTAACTGAAGTGGTACAGTCCAACAAATATAAGTCTCACACTGTTGGTGTTACATCGGAAGTTGGTCTCACTACTGACAGAGATCTTTCAGTACTGACCAGTAGTTTAGAAATATGTCTTTTATTCCTCTGAGATACTGGAAGTCACATGGTACAAGCCACTATACAACACCCTGAAAATCTGGAACATGACAAAACTAAGTAGAGAGATAACTATTATCTCATTTAGAGACTTAGCATGTCTGTTCAGTGTTTTTTGCCCAGTCAGCTGGGGCTGTAGAATACACTGATTGCTTCTCTGCAGATGGGTAAAACTCCCCCAATGAGTGTTTAGTGTCATATCCAGGACAATCTGATGGTGAGGTTCCAGCAATGCAGGAGCTTTGGGGAATACAGAGTACCCCTTCATTGCCATTGCTCCCAGGTTCACTCTGGCCTTGAGTGGTAGCACCTGATTGGGTGGGTCAAATAGAACTAAACTGTGTACTTACATTAAACTGAATTGTTTGAAATTAACTGTTTTTATATTTAACTGTGTGTAAACACAAAAAACTGTACTTATGCTTAACGAAATTGTTAGTGATACAAAGCAATACTTGGAACAATTTAACATTGTTGACAAGCTAAACTAAATTGCTTGAAATAGAACTGTTTGATCGCCTAACTGTGTTAAGAACTGTATTTAAACCAAAGACAGAGTAAGAAAAAAAAAAAGTCTGTATTTATGCTAATTAGAACAAGACATTGGCATAATGGTTAGTGTTCGCCAATGGCCTGGTAGACCTGGGTTCAATCCCAGGTCGCATCATACCAAAGACGTTAAAAATGGTATTTGATGCTACCTTGCTTAACACTCTGCATTAGAAGGTAATGATCAAGCTAAAATGGAGCAATCCAGGGAAAGGAGTAGCACCCTTCCTTACACCTTGGTGTAGTAGCTATTGAAAAGGGAGCCTTCGGGTCACCCTCGACTAAGGTCACCAACTTTACTTACTTATTTATGCTAAACTGAATTGTTTGAAATTAAGGGAGGCCATTTAACTGTGGGCAAAAATAACGGGCTCAGGCTTGTTTAAAAATGTTATCTTAAAAATGTGTTTAGAAATGATTTGGCATTAGATAACCTACAATGGTTGATATGCCATAAAAGTCCAACCAAACCAAATCATATATATTTAATATATATGTATAAAAATGATTTGGAAATAAATAACGTACAATGGTTGATATGCCATAAAACCCAGCCAAACCAAATTATATATATTTGATATATATGTATAAAGAGGATTTGGCAATAAATAACCTACAAAGGTTGATATGCCATAAAACTCAACCAAACCAAATATATATATATGATTTGACATTAAATAACCTACAATAGTTGATATGCCATAAAACTAAACTAAACCAAACCAAATTATATGTATTTAATATACATGTATAAAAATGATTTGGCATTAAATAGCCTACAATGGTTGATATGCTATAAAACCAAACCAATCACCTACTTTTATTCATATAAACAAAATTTGGTGTTAAATTGACCTACCAACATTGATATGTTATAAAACCCACCAAACCAAACCAGTGTTTGGTATTTTGTAGGGTGGCATATGGAACTTTAGAAACCTGTTCTTGCTCATTTGCCTGCTTTCTTTAAACAGGAGAGATGTCTATTTTACTTCCTCCAAATCAAGTAAGCTTTTCTCCATTTTTTTATCCCCCCTTTCATATACTACTTATTCATGGAATGATACATGTACATTCTAATATTTGGCCCAAGTGATTTAAAATTGGGGATGAAAATAATCTCTTTTAAGAATCTTTCCCACTGTTGATAGTGCTTAGAATATACAGACTGCATTCTCTATGGAGGGTTAAGAAACCTCTCACCTCCCAAAAAAATGTCCAGAGTATAACGCTAACTGATATCGGTTGGTAAAGCTCCAGTTCTGGAGCTATAGGGAGTATAGAGTACTCTTTCATTGCCGTTACTCCCATGTCTTATCTGATCCAGAATGGTTATACTTGTTTGGATCACAACTCTGTGGGGGGGGGGGAATAGATATGTGTGCAAATTATTTGTATTAGAAAGGAATACTTGATATTATATAATTGTGTACAAATTATTTGTATTAAATAGGAATACTTGATACCTTAATATTGTCTTTAAAATTATTTGTATTAGATAGGAATACTTGATACCTTGATATTGTCTTCAAAATTATTTGTATTAGATAGGAATACATGATGGCATATAATTGTGTGAAAATTATTTGTATCAGATAGGGTTGGGTTGGGTTGGTTTCTTTGTATTGTGATGCTTACATGAACTTAAAAAAGAAATAATTGACAGACAACTTAACAAACGCATAAGTGTTTCATTCCAACTGAAATTAATACATTAAACAGAAAAGACAAACGAAAGATTGTTATTATCCATCACACTACAGTCTTACCTAGAACAATTACAGAGTCACTTTGAACCAAGAGTGTACAGCCCAAGCTAGTACTGAAGTCCATCTCTCAAAGAGGTTTACTAGAATAATGTTCTTCTCTCAAAGAAGTTCACTCTAACAGCATGGTACCTCTATTTATATTTGGTTGTTTGAGGTTTATGGCATATCAACCTTTGTAGGTTATTTAATGCCAAATCTATTTTAATAAAAATAGTTCTATTTCAAACAATTCAGTTTAACATAAGTACACAGTTTATATGTAAGTACAGTTTAATTGTGAAAAACATTTCTATTTCAAGTTATTCAGTTTAGTCAAGCAATTCAAATTCAGCTAAGTACGGATTTACACACAGTTAAATGTCAAAACAGTTCTGTATTAAACTATTCAGTTTAGTGTAAGTACAGTTTCAATGTCAAAAATAGTTCTATTTCAAATAATTCAGTTTAGCATAAGCATGCAGTTTAAATGTAAGAATGGTTTAATTGTCAAAAACATTTCTATTTCAAGCTATTCATTTTAGTTAAACAGTTCTAATTCAAACAATTCAGTTTAGCATAAGTATGCAGTTAACCCATAGATTGGGCCTGATCAGGTGCTACCATTCCAGGCCAGAGTGGACCTAGAAGCAATGGCAATGAAGGGTTGCTCAACATTCCCCAGAGTTCCAGCATTACTGGAACCTTACCATCAGACTGTTTAGTGTCATATCCAGGACACTTGTTGGGGTGGGGGGGCTTACCCCTCTGCGGAGATGCAGTCAATGTATTCTACAACCCCAGCTGACAGGGCAATCTATCTATATTATCTGGAGATTTGCCATTTTCTTTTACTGGTAATTGGTGTCCAAACACTTGCGTCTCACCTTATTCCTTTGTTGAATGGTATATCAACCTTCATAGGTTACTTAATGCCAAAGCTATCCTTATAGAATGTCTGTGATGGGACTATTTAATCTATATGTAGAGGATATGGGTTTGGTTTTATGGCATATCAACCATTGTAGGTTATTTAATGCCAAATCCTCTTTATACATATATATTAAATATATAGGATTTGGTTTGGTTGGGTTTTATGGCATATCAACCCTTGTAGGTTATTTAATGCCAAATCCTCTTTATACGTCTATAATAAATATATATGATTTAGTTTGGTTGGGTTTTATGGCATATCAACCATTGTAGGTTATTTAATGCCAAATCCTCTTTATACATATATATTAAATATATAGGATTTGGTTTGGTTGGTTTTTATGTCATATCAACCATTGTAGGTTATTTAATGCCAAATCCTCTTTATACATATATAATAAATATATATGGTTTGGTTGGGTTTTTATGGTGTATCAACCATTGTAGGTTATTTAATGCCAAATCCTCTTAATACATATATATTGAATATATATGGCAAGTCAACAAAGTTAAGATTCCAAGTATTACTTTGTATCACTAATGTCTATCATTTGTTTACAAACAGTTAAATTTCTAACAATTCAATTTAGCATAAGTCATTTGTTTAAATGTCAAACAGTTCTTTTTGGCCTATTGATAGAGTAGAATGGGGAGCGATGGTAATTATATTCCCCTGAAGCCTCGCCATCAGATAGTTTAGTGTCATATCCCGGACACTTGTTGGGAGGGAGATCATATCCCCTCTGCAGAGATGCAGTCAGTGTATTCTGCAGCCCCAGCCAACTCGGCTGAGAGGATAAGAGGTTCAGTACCTTCTCAAAGTGTATTAGTCTGATAGTGAATAACTTGATAAATCCGCTTGCTATGATGTCACAATCCCGTGTGTTAGCCACTAAACCACTAGCACTGCCCTCTTTCTCAAATAGGAATATTTGATATCCTAGAACCAACTGCAAAAGACCCTTGAAAAGATATCCTGGAACCAACTGCAAAAGACCCTTGAAAAGATATCATAGAACCAACTGCAAAAGACTCTTGAAAAGCTACCAAAAAATATCAATGGGCAATGTGCAGAATTCCTTGAATTCTAAATATAAAATAACCCTCAATAGTACCCAGTCAGCTGGGGCTGTAGAATACACCAACTACACCTCTGCAATTGATGCTGGGGCTTTGGGGAAAGCAGAGCGCTCCTTCATTGCCATTGCTCCCAGGTCTGCTCTGGCCTGGAGTGGTGAGTTAAATAGAACTAAACTGCATACTTATGCTAAACTGAATTGTTTGAATTAAAACAGTTTGGCTAAACTGAGTGGCTTGAAATAGAAATGTTTTGACAATTAAACTGTGTACTTACGCTAAACTGAATTGTCTGAAATGGAACTGTTTTTGACATTGAAACTCTACTTACACTAAACTGGATTGTTTAATATCAAACTATTTTGACATTTAACTGTGTGTAAACAAATCTATACTTATGCTTAGCTGAATTAGAACTGTTTGAATAAACTGAATAGCTTGAAATAGAAATGTTTTTAACAATTAAACAGTGTAATCATGCTAAACTAAGTTATTTGAAATAGAACTACTTACATAAAAGTGGATTTGGCGTTAAATAACCAACAAAGTTTGATAAGCCGTAAGACCCAATCAACCAACCCTAGACTGACACGGCAGTGAAATCACTCGTTCAATCAATCATCAAAATTCAAGGATTTGCACTTTATAATTTCTTGGAAATATATTTTTCTAAAAAAAAATTCCATATATTATCAGTTGTAGGAAATTCTATTTTTGATTAACATGAGAATAAGGCTGTGAGCCATCTTGTGTAATTCTTGTGTCATCATTAATGATAAGTGCTATTTTGTTTGGTTTGGTTTTATGGCACATCAACCATTGTAGGTTATTTATTGCCAAATCCAATTTTATGCATATAAACAGTTCTATTTCAAATAATTCAGTTTAGAATACGTACACTGTTTAGTTCCATTTGACCTACAGATATGACTCTATCAGATCCTACCACTCCAGGCCAGATTGGACCTGGGAGCGATGGTAAAGCAATGAAGGGGTACTCCACATTCCCCACAGTTCCATCATTACTGGAGTCTTACCATCAGATTGTTAAGTGTCATATCCAGGATACTTGTTGGGGGAAGTATTACCCCTCTGCAGAGGGGTAAGTCTCTCTCAGCGAGTGTCCTGGATATAACAGTAAACAATCTGATGGTGAGGCTCCAGTAATGCTGGAGCTTTGGGGAATGTGGAGTACCTCTTTATTGCCAAAGGATTTGTTATAATTTTGTGCAGAAAAACGAGTGTCTTTGATATGATACTAAACAATCTGATGGTGAGGCTTCAGTAATGCTGGAGCATTGGGGAATGCAGAGTACTCCTTCATTGCTGTTGTTCCCAGGTCCACTCTGACCTGGGTTGTAGCACCTGATAGGGTCTTATCATTGGGTCAAATTGAACAAAACTGTTTAATTACGCTAAACTGAATTGTTTGAAATAGAACTGTTTTATGTATAAAAATGGATTTAGCATTAATAACCATCAATGGTTGATGTGCTATAAAAACAAATCAAAGAGGGGTGTCCTCGTGGTGTAATGGTTAAAGCGATGGACTGCGGAATCGTAGTAACCGAGTTCGTATTACGTTCACTTTTGGGCAAATACCCTTGGGAAAGGTATGAACCCCCTTATCCTCCTAGCTATGGGTTAAATAGTACCACTACTGTTCTTCTAGGAGAATGGCTTTGGCATTAAATAACCTACAAAGGTTGATATGCCATTAAACAAAGAAACCAAACCATCTACTGTATTTGTAGTCCAGACTGTAAAAATATTACTGGGACTTTCTCACTACTTTGCATAGTTCGCCCATTCTGCCAGTGGTGGGGGATCTGCTGAATATACTGAATGCTTCTCTGCAAATGGTTAAGACTCTCTCGATGATTGCCATAGATATCACGTTAAACAATCTGATAGTGAGGTTCCAGTAATGCTGAAGCTTTGTGGAATGCAGATTATCCCTTCATTGTCATCACTGCCAGGTCCATTTGGCAGTGCCCGTAATGGTTACCGTCCTAGGAAATGGACACGGCGGCACAAGTTCAAATTCTGGATGAGACTAATTGTATTTCACATAGCACTAATACCCTTGGGAAAGGTATGAATCCAATTATTCTCCCTCCAGCTATGGGTAAATAGTAGGGCAGACT
The DNA here is from genome assembly GCA_963585895.1 of Sepioteuthis lessoniana. Classification (NCBI taxonomy): domain Eukaryota; kingdom Metazoa; phylum Mollusca; class Cephalopoda; order Myopsida; family Loliginidae; genus Sepioteuthis; species Sepioteuthis lessoniana. The sequence continues at coordinate 40,181,894 of OY757944.1, read as the reverse complement.
AGGTTCTTCAGCTTTGGTGAGGCAACTAGTCTAGGAGAAGGAAAACTCTGAATTCAAACCCGTTAAACTTCGCTTAAAAATTGACCTTGTGTCACATCCTGTCCGAGCGGAGGGGTTGGTAAATATGATCACTGCCAGGTCCACTCTGGCCCGGGGTGGTAGTATCTGATAGGATACTATGGGTCAAAGAGAACTAAACACTTTTTGCTTGAAATAAAACTGTTTTTGTATGCTAAACTGAATCGCTTGAAACAGATCTTTTCTAACATTTAACTGTGTCAACGAAAACTATATTTATACAAAACTGAATTATTTGAATTAGAACTGTTTGACTAAACTGTGTAGCTTGAAATAGAAATGTTTTTGACAAACTGTATGCTAAACTGAATTGCTTGAAATTGAACTGTTCCTTTGTATAAAAATGGATTTGTGCATTAAATAACCTAAAGAGGTTGGTATGTCATAAGACCCAAACAAACAATCAACCAAAACTATGGGGTTTGCCACAAAGAATTCCACCTATACAAAGACCTACATGCTACTCTAACCATGACACGTCACAATTTTGGTGAAGCTGTTGCCCTACGCTCCCCAAGGAGTCTATAGGCCTTCTGCTCCCCAAGGAGTCTAGAGTATTAGATTTTATACTCTTTAAAATAACTTATCGGCATACTTCATATCTTGGGATTTCCATGGAGGTGCAGATACTACACTCTGATACTTGGCAGAAGTAGCAAGGAATTACAATGATCTAAAACAGGATGCATGACTGACTGATTGATTTTAATGGCATGTCAATTCATCTGGGCATACTTTATGCCTTGAGGTTAGTGAATCACATTCATTGTATGTTTGTATTTACTTTTCTGCATATATTTCTATTGAAAATAGATGAATTTTTAAACAGATATATTTGACCCAGAGATGAGAGCCTAAAAGGTCAAATTGGACCTAGAAGTAATGGCAATGAAGAGTACTCCACACTCCCCAAATCTCCAGAACTGGAACCTCATTATAAGATGAAGTTTATTTGTCATACACAGGGTACTTCTTTTTTGAGGAGTCTAAATCCTTTACAGGGAATATAGTCAGCGTATTCTAAGATATACTAGCAAGGTGAGTTGCACAGATTCTACACTCTGATCCTTAGCCAAAAGAAGACAGTCTGGCTATTCATTATATCACTTGATGATTAATTCTTTTGCGTAAGCTGGAAATACTGACCTGAAAATACCAGTGTTGATATTTAAACAAGCTCTGCTCGATATTCATTGATAAATAAGGAATTTGTTGACGAATAATAGCAAATAACCTTGCCATGTCCGTCAGCAACTCATCTGACTTTACTTAATACAAAAGGCTTTGGAACTAATAAAGACTATTCCTATTTTTATGCAGAAGATTAAAAAAATAAAAATTCTCATCAAATACACATGGCAAAAATATTTTCACAGCCTGAAGTTTTCAGGAGTATTAGGTGTGTGTGAAAGTTGATATTGAAGTACACATCTCTCCGTTAATATATTATGGTCACTGAGGGCTTATGAGTTAGCAATGATAAAAATTAGTCCTTTAGACCGTGATCATACAGAGGACAGATATGGAAGACGTATGGAGGTGTGTGGTAATGCAAGGTACAACCACAAGGTGGGAATCCCCAGGATCAAGATTCTCTCTTATTTGTGTGTGTGTGTATGTCTCTCTCTTCCCCAAAGAATGTGTGCAAAAGTCTTTATTTATATATATATATATATATATATATTGTGTGTGTGCATATATATTTTTGATTTGATTGGGTTTTTTGGCATATCAACTCTTGTAGGTTATTTAATGCCAAATCCTCTTTATAACAGCAAATAACCGAGTTAATAACTCAGTTAATTTTGTAATTGGCTCCACTCATGTTGAGCACTCTTGTAATTGTAGCATTGCAGTGTTTTACGATGGGTTTTATTTTTCTTTTGACCAACTGATTGCATATCTTTTGATTTTTTTTTTTTTTTTTTTTTTTTTTTTTTCAACTGGTGTGACGGAGTTGGCCTTTTCTTTTTTTTTTTTTTTTTTTTTTTTTTTGTCCTATGATATTTTTTCTTGTTTCCCCTGGGCAGTGATTCGAGATATTTTTATCTCTTGTTCCTGGCGGGGTTTTTTTCTTTTTTCCTGGTAAACGTGAATGCTTGTAGATAGTAAAGTAAGCAAAGTTGTCTCCCTTTAGTCGAGGGTGACCCGAAGGCTCCCTTTTCAATAGCTACTACACCAATGTGTAGGGGAGGGCGCTACTCCATTCCCTCGATTGCTCCACTTTACCCTTGATCTGTACCTTATAATGCTGAGTGTTAAGCAAGGAGGCATCAAGTACCATTTTTGAGTCTTTGGTATGACTCAATCTGGGATCGAACCCAGGTCTCCCGGGCCATTGGCGAACACTCTAACCGCCAGGCCAATGTCCGGTATTGGTAGAGAGTTTGGTTTTATGGTATATCAAACTATGTTGGTTATTTAATGCCAAATATATGATTCGGTTTAGTTTGGTTCTATGGCATATCAACCATTGCAGGTTATTTAAGGCCAAATCCTCTTATATATGATTTGTAAACACATTTTGTTGATAACATCTTTAAATGAGATAGGTTTCAATTCAGTTTTCCTTCTCCTAGACTAGTTGCCTCACTAAGGCTGCACTACTATTTACCCACAGCTGGAGGGAGAATAATTGGATTCATACCTTTCCCAAGGGTATTAGTGCTTTGTGAAATGCAATCAGTCTCGTCCAGGATTTGAACTCGTATCGCCGTGTCCATTTCCTACGGCGATAATCATTACACCATTGGCATATATATATAAGTAAAGTAAAAGTAAAGTTGTCTCCCTTTAGTCGAGGGCGACCTGAAGGCTTCCTTTTCAATAGCTACTATACCGAGGTGTAGGGGAAGCCGCTACTCCTTTCCTTGGTTTGCTCCACTTTACCCTTGATAGTACCATATATTGCTGAGTGTTAAGCAAGGAGGTATCAAGTACCATTTTTAAAGTCTTTGGTATGATGCAACTTGGGATTGAACCCAGGTCTCCCTGGCCATTGGTGAACACTCTACCCACTTGTCCATTGAGCTAGTTGAATATATATATTTAATTCATGGAATATAGACAGCAACCCCTTTAAATATATATATACCCACAAAGTGATTTAGTGACAACCAACACTGTTATAATATATATACATACATACATATATATATAAGAGAGAGTTGTGTATTGTATGTGTCTAGTGTCTACATGCAGTCTAAAGAACCTACCAACACTAATTCACAATAGGGACAGATGATCAATATATATATATATATATATATATATATGAGAAAGAGAATCCATAATATCTACAGTTTCATAAAACTAGTGCTGGCTTTCACCCTCATGCAACCCAGTTATCTTAGCTTTTTTTAAATTTTTGTATTAACCCTTAAATTGAGGAGGAAAAGAGAAATCACTAATAGCATGCATAGTGCGAAGCTGTAATGACCCAAATTTCAATGAACTGAGCCAACGCTTTAAACTGAGCCCCCATTTCAAAGTTGATATTGAATATAAAAACAAGGGAAGATAACTGGTGTGCACCGGTTTTGTATTGTAAATAGAACTTTTCTCTTGTCTCTAAGCATAGGAAATCAATATTTTTCAAATCTGATAAATTGCCTGAGTTGAGAAAGATTTTCTGAATGCCTAGCTGCCAAGAAATCGTTTTGAAAAAAAGAAAAAAACTGTTTCATTTGTTTTATTTGGGACCCATTTGGTTCGTCAAAATGAAGTGATTGTTTTTGTCCAAATTGAACTTTAGGATAGGTTGTGTGGCACAATGCTAGAAGTATGGGATAAGAATCAACCTCTCAAACAATGGTCTGTTAATCTAGCTTGTTAACCATTACACTATGGAAGGTGTCAAAATTCATTGTTAGTTGGGACAGATGTTAGTAAGAAGTATGAGGCACCCAGTGAGAATCGAATTCACTAACCATGGTCTGCTAATATAGTTTGTGAACCATTTCACCATTTCATATCTGTTCTTTCTTCCTAAAATTGAAATGTCGATTTAACACTTCTGTTCCATCTCTTTTTTTTTCTCTCTCTCTCTCCCTCTCTCTCCCTCACTATCCACTCCTTTTGTTTTTCTTCCTTTTCTCTTTCTCTCCCAATTCATCTTTTCTTCTCTTATTCATTCCTTTCTTTCTCAGCTCATTCCTCTTCCCCATTTCTCTCTCTCCTATACCTCTCTCTCTCTCTCCTATTCCTCTCTTTTTCTCTGTCTTTCTCCCATTCATCTCTTTTTCTCTCTTTCTCTCTCCCATTCATCTTTTTTTCTCTCTCTCCCATTCATCTTTTTCTCTCTCTCGCTCTCCCATTCACATCTTTTTTCTCTCTATCCCATTCATCTCTTTTTTCTCTCTATCCCATTCATCTCTTTTTTTTTCTCTCTCTCTCTCTCATTCATCTTTTCTCTCACTCTCTCTCTCATTCATCTTTTCTCTCTCTCTCCCCCATTCATCTTTTTCTCTCTCTCTCTCTCTCTCTCTCTCCCATTCATCTTTTTCTCTCTCTCTCCCATTCATCTTTTTCTCTCTCTCTCTCCATTCATTTTTTCTCTCTCTCTCTCTCCCATTCACATCTTTTCTCTCTCTCTCTCTCTTCCATTCATTTTTTTCTCTCTCTCTCTCTCTCCCATTCATTTTTTCTCTCTTTCTCTCTCTCTCTCTCCCATTCATTTTTTCTCTCTCTCTCTCCCATTCATTTTTTCTCTCTCTCTCTCCCATTCATTTTTTCTCTCTCTCTCTCCCATTCATTTTTTCTCTCTCTCTCTCCCATTCATTTTTTCTCTCTTTCTCTCTCTCTCTCTCTCCCATTCATTTTTTCTCTCTCTCTCTCCCATTCATTTTTTCTCTCTCTCTCTCCCATTCATTTTTTATCTCTCTCTCTCTCCCATTCATTTTTTATCTCTCTCTCTCTCCCATTCATTTTTTATCTCTCTCTCTCTCTCTCCCATTCATTTTTTCTCTCTCTCTCCCGTTCATCTCTTTTTCTCTCTCTCTCTCTCTCTCTCTCCCGTTCATCTCTTTTTCTCTCTCTCTCTCTCTCTCCCGTTCATCTCTTTTTCTCTCTCTCTCTCTCTCTCTCTCCCGTTCATCTCTTTTTCTCTCTCTCTCTCTCTCTCTCTCCCGTTCATCTCTTTTTCTCTCTCTCTCTCCCGTTCATCTCTTTTTCTCTCTCTCTCTCCCGTTCATCTCTTTTTCTCTCTCTCTCTCCCCTCTCTCTCGTTCATCTCTTTTCTCTCTCTCTCTCTCTCCCGTTCATCTCTTTTCTCTCTCTCTCTCCCGTTCATCTCTTTTCTCTCTCTCTTTTCTCTCTCTCTCTCTCTCATTCATCTCTTTTCTCTCCCGTTCATCTCTTTTCTCTCTCATTCATCTCTTTTATCTCTCTCTCTCTCTCTCTCATTCATCTCTTTTATCTCTCTCTCTCTCTCTCATTCATCTCTTTTATCTCTCTCTCTCTCTCTCATTCATCTCTTTTCTCTCTCTCTCTCATTCATCTCTTTTATCTCTCTCTCTCCCATTCATCTCTTTTCTCTCTCTCTCTCTCTCCATCTCCCCCTTGTTCATCTCTTTTCTCTCTCTCTCTCCCATTCATATCTTTTCTGTCTCTCTCCTATTCCCTTCTCTCTCTCTCTCTCTCTCTCTCCTATTCCTCTCTCCCTCCTATTCATCTCTCTTGCCCTCATTTATTTCACTCTCCCTCTATCTCTTCTATTTAGTTCTCTGTCTCTCTGTCTCTATTCCTACCTCTTTCCTTTTTTTCTGCTCATGCCTTTCTCTTTCTTTTTCCTCAGTTCATTTTTCTTTCCTTCTCTCTCTCTCTCTCTCTCTCCCTCTCCCCCTTGTTCATCTCTTTTCTCTCTCTCTCTCTCGTTTCATCTCAATTTTTACCATGTAACCAAGAATTTTCAAACCAGAATATTTTCATTTAAACCCTCTTCAACAAGGCACAACTGTATATAATATTATAAAAATAAAAAAAGGGATTTTTTTCTTTTGTTCATCCTAAAACCCCTTTTCACTATCTAGTTTGTTTACACAAACCGCCATTTTTGTGTCAGAGAAAAAAAACAAAGATCAATTCAAAAGTCTTATTTATAAGGACATTCTAGGTTAATCTAGATAAACATTAGATAACAATCACTGAGGTTTTTACCTAATCAATAATTTCCTTTGCTGGTCACCTTAGTCTCCAGATAGATTGTCCAGTTAGTCAGCCGGCTGTCCAGCAGACGAACAGGTATACACGATTATTGATCTTAACCTCAGTAATCTTACTGACTAGGCTGTAGAAATCCTTTTACTTCGGGTCTGCTTATTGGATAGGCCTGCTCCTTCAGAAGATGGAGTGGACAAGACAATTGTTCTTCATGCCAATTCCAAGGGCCTTTGCCTCTGACCAAACGTCAGGCAAGGTAATTAAAATTCCTCTTTTTTTTCTTCTTTCTTTTGAAATTATTTTTAATGACTGTCCTGGTGATGTTGTTCACCTACAGCAGAAAAACACCAGGGAATTATCTTCAAACAGGTTTCAACATGTTCGTTTTTTAATTTTTATTTTTGTTTTTTGTTTTTTGTTATTTCTGCTAATCTTCATTTTTATTTTATTTATTTTTTATTTGTGATTAATGTTTTTGTTTCTAGATTTCTAGTCTCACCGGTAATATAACAATCGGCTTTGCCATCTTCTAATAAATGCGAATGGGTGAACACCTGTTGCAGGGAAATGTTTGAGGTCAATGGATTTACTTTCTAGGACTTGTTTTTCTTTCTTTCTCATTTTATCTATTTCATTCTGCTTTTCTTTTTTCATTTTGGTCTGATTTTTCAGTTTCTTCCTCATTTTATTCACGTTTTTCTTTCATTCTCCTTTCTCCAGTTTTATTTTCTTTCATTCTTTTTTTCACCAGTTTTTTTTTCATTTTTTTTTCACCAATTTTCTTTTTCTTTCATTCTTTTTTTTCACCAGTTTTCATTCTTTTTTTTCACTAGTTTTCTTTTTCTTTCATTTTTTTTCACCAGTTTTGTTTTTCTTTCATTTTTTTCATCAGTTTCTTTTTTTCTTTCATTCTTTTTTTCAACAGTTTTCTTTTTCTTTCATTCTCCTTTCACTAGTTTTCTTTTTCCTTCATTCTTTTTTTTCCACCAGTTTTGTTTTTCTTTCAGTTTTTTTCCACCATTTTTCTTTTTCTTTCATTTTTTCCCCACTTGTTTTGTTTTTCTTTCATTCTTTTTTTTCCACCAGTTTTCTTTTTCTTTCATTTTTTTTTCACTAGTTTTCTTTTTCTTTTATTAATTCTTTTTTCTTTCATTCTTTTTCTCATCAGTTTTCTTCCTTACTTTCATTCTTTCTTCTTTACTTACGTTCTCTTTTATTCCATTTTATTCTTCATTTTATCAGTTCCATTCTTATTTTATTTGCTTTTTTTCTTCCTTTCTTTCTGTCATTGTTATATTTTTCCCCGCTTCTTTCTTTTTCTTCCATTCTTTGAAAGATCCACACATAACACTTGATTCTATCTTATTCTTAATCTGATTTTCATTGGGGAAATCCATGGGGTTTAATGGTTCAAATCCTGGACTGTAGAATTCTTGGGAACAAGTTCAAATTTCGGGTCACACTATCAAGTTGACTTTCGGACTAATACCTTTGGGAAAGGCATGAAGCCCCTTACTCCCCTTGCTATTGGTAAAATAGTACCACTATTGTTCTTCTACAATGATGGTTTTGCCATTCAACTAAACCAGAATTTTAATCAAAATTTTTTGAAAATTGGAGAAAATCAAAATCTACAGATTATTACAAAGACTGTTACTAACTATTCTTAGTCAGCTCTTATGTGTGTGTGTGTCTCTCTCTCTCTCTCTCTCTATATATATATATATATATATATATATATAGTAGCTTAGTGTGAAGAGTGTTCACCAATGCCCCAGGAGACCAAAGTTCAATCCCATGTCCAGTCATACCAAAGACTCAAAAAAAAAAAAATTTGATGCCGCCTTGCTAAACGCTCAGAATTCTACGGTATGGATCAAGGGTAAAGTAGAGCAATCCAGGGGAAAGGGTAGCACCCTCCTCTAGACCTCAGGGTACCAGTTTTTGAAAAGTAAGCCTTCAGGTCGTCCTTGACTACAGTCGCCAGCTTAACTTATCTATCTATATATACTTATATAGTGTGTGTGTCTCGTTAACAATTTGCTAATATCAATCTGTAAACATCTATCTAGTGAACTGGATTTGCCTGTGGGCAAATTTGAAGTCGGAATGCGTTGGCAGAAATAAATATATATCCTCGACTACACCAAATATATTCATCTTTCATCTGTTTACCTTTTTCTACATATATTCTGTCTGATTCTTTTCATTCCCTCTCACACACACATACAAGTGTGTGTGTCCTTATTTGGGCAGCATTTCTTCATTAACACATATTTGATTTGTGGGGTTTGAAGCCTTTGAAGGTCAGGGGCTAAGGGCAAGGCTGTGTTGCCGTAGATATCTGACTCCACATTTTGGTTATATTATTTTGCCCCATGTTGACTGACTGGCGCAATGCCTTGCCCAAAGAAAGTCCCAAAAGAAATATACAAAAAAAAAAAAGATAGAAATAGATAAGAGACGAAAAAATTTCTTCTATACTTTCCTTTAAGGGACTAACCGACGCTACGTCCCAAGACGTAGACGTGGTGCCCAAAACACCAGACAGCAAAATGGTGTTGTTGGTTCAACGGTCACTGCCTGAAAGCAAAAGATAATATCGTCTCCTTTTTCAAGAGGAAATCCATTTTTCTTTTACGCATGCATCATCTCCTTTTCCGTTAGAGACCTCTGGGAGTTTCTTCAAATTTAATAGTTTTCTTTTTATCTATTAATTTATTTTTTTTAATTTAATTTTTTATTTATTTATTCGTTCCCAACAGATTAAACAATATAGACATCCTTTGTCTACACATTTTTGTAAACACCCTTTCGTGTCGCTGTATAAATTTTATGGTATCTGGCCGGAATTTGTTAATAAACCAACAAATAATTAATTAGTTCCTTTGTACTTTCTGTTCAATCTTAGGCCATCTTTGGATAAATACAAAAATGTGTAGACAAAGGATGCCTATATTGTTTAATCAAATATAATTAGCATAACAGTTAGTGTTTACCAATGGTCTAGGAAACCGGGATCTGATCCTAGGTCAGCTCATACCAAAGACTCTCAAAATGGTACTTGATGCTTCCTTGCTTAGCACTCAGCAGTATGAGCTATGGATCAAGGGTAAAGTGAAGCAATCCAAAAAAAGGAGTAGTATCCTTCCCAACACCTCAATGTAGTAGCTAATTAAAGGGGAACCTTCAAGTTGCCCTCAACAAGTCAGCCAACCAACTTAACTTAAATATATATATATATATATATATATATATATATATATATATATACATATATATATATACACACACACACCACTGAGGAATATTTATCGGAATGACTCTATTGGATCGGAGAGCAGAATCAAGTAAAAGATTTCATGAAAATAACCAGACAAAGTGAGCAGGACACATTCCAAGAAGGAACAATAATAGATTGTGGAAAGGATAACAGGATGGCACCCAAGAAATAACAAGCACACCAGTAGAAGACCTGACAGAAAATGGAGTGATGAAATAGAAGAATTTGATAAGATGTGATAAAGCTTTGTACAATCAAGGTCATCACAGACAGATTTCAGAAAGATCATTGTCCAGCAGTTGATACAAAATGACTGATAAGAATGATCATGGTAAAAGAACGGTGCCCAAGAAATAACAAGCATAGTAAGAGAAGGCCTGGCGGAAAATACAGAAATGAGATTGTGGAGTCACAAGTAGCTTTCTAAAAGACCATTGTCCAACAGTGGATGAAAAGTGACTGGTAGAAGGATGATCATGGTAAAAGAACGGTACCCAAGAAATAACAAGCATAGTAAGAGAAGGCCTGACAAAAAAATACAGAAATGAGATTATGGAGTCACAAGTAGCATTCTAAAAGACCATTGTCCAACAGTGGACGAAAAGTGACTGGTAGAAGAATGATCATGGTAAAAGAACGGTGCCCAAGAAATAACAAGCATAGTAAGAGAAGGCCTGACAGAAAATACAGAAATGAGATTATGGAGTCACAAGTAGCATTCTAAAAGACCATTGTCCAACAGTGGACGAAAAGTGACTGGTAGAAGAATGATCATGGTAAAAGAACGGTGCCCAAGAAATAACAAGCATAGTAAGAGAAGGCCTGACAAAAAAAATACAGAAATGAGATTATGGAGTCACAAGTAGCATTCTAAAAGACCATTGTCCAACAGTGGATGAAAAGTGACTGGTAGAAGGATGATCATGGTAAAAGAACGGTGTCCAAGAAATAACAAGCATAGTAAGAGAAGGCCTGACAGAAAATACAGAAATGAGATTATGGAGTCACAAGTAGCATTCTAAAAGACCATTGTCCAACAGTGGAGGAAAAGTGACTGGTAGAAGGATGATCATGGTAAAAGAACGGTGCCCAAGAAATAACAAGCATAGTAAGAGAAGGCCTGACAAAAAAATACAGAAATGAGATTGTGGAGTCACATGTAGCATTCTAAAAGACCATTGTCCAACAGTGGATGAAACGTGACTGGTAGAAGAATCGATACGAAGAAATATCTTAGTCCCTGTGAGACAGGTGTGATTTAAGAAGTGTGTTTACATTGTTTTAATCAATACTTTTTCTTTTTTTGCTTTTCATTTGAAGAGTGAAATGTTTGCGTCATACAACATGCAGAGGCCAATGAGTAATTATAACAACGATTTCCAACGAGCCAGTAAGCATTATATACCAAGATGAGTCAACAGTTTGGCAATGTTTTGCTAGTATGTATAGATTTCTATAATACTGGGTTGAGTCAAAAGTTTTGCAATATTTTGGTAGTCTTTATTAGCTGTACATATTTCATATGACTGAAGTTAAATCTGTAAAAAAGCCCAGTCAGTCTTGGCTGTAGAATACACCAACTGCATCTGTACAGAAGGGTAAGACATCTGCTGCCAGCAACAGGTCTCTTGGATATGACACTAAACCATCTGATAGTGAGGTTCCAGTCTTGGAGCTTTGGGGAATGTGGAGTACCTCTTCATTGCCATTATGCCCAGGTCCACTCTGACCCAGAATGGGAGTATCTGCTTGGGTCCCATCTATCGGGTAAATAGAACTACTTAACCATTTACCATACTTGAAATCATTTAACTGTGTGCAAATAAATGATTGACATTAAATAGAATTATTTGTGTAAGATAGGAATACTTGAAACAAATTTAACTGTGCAAGCAAATGGGTTCTGGCTCGTTTAAAAGTAATATTCTCGACAAACTATACATTTACAAATCACGTATGTATAATATATATTTGCATAAACAGGATTTGGCTTTAAATAACCATCAAAGGTTGATATGTTATTGTACCAAATTATATAACCTTCATTTGATCGGTTTGGTTTGGTTTGGTGGCAGATCAACCATTATAGGTTATTTAATATCAAAACCGGGCCATTGGCCTAATGAGTAGTGTGTAATGTTCACCCATGGTGTGGGAGACCGGGGTTAAATCCCAGGTCAAATACCAAAGACTCAAAAAATGCAACTTGATGCTACCTTGCTTAACACTCAGCATTATACACCTCGGTGTAGTAGCTTTTGAAAAGGGAGCCTTTTCAAACAGCTCTATTTCTAACAATTCAATTTAGCATAAGTTGATAAAGTTAAATGGTTCCAAGTATTGCTATGTATCACTAACAATTCAATTAAACATCAGTCATTTGTTTACATACAGTTAAATGATCAAACAGTTCTATTTCTAACAATTTAATTTAGCATAAGTTAACAATACTTGGAACCTTTTAACTTTGTTATGTATCACTAACATCAATCATTTATCTATATAGTTAAATGATCAAGCAGTTCTTTTTTTTTTAACAATTCAGTTTAGCATAAGTCATTTGTTTGCATATGTTTAAATATCAAACAGTTCTATTTGACTCATAGATAGGACCCTATCAGGTGCTACCACTCCAGACCAAAGTGGACCTGGGAGCGATGGCAATGAAGGTGTACTCTGCATTCCCCAAAGCTCCAGCATTACTGGAGCCTCAGTATCTAATTGTTTAGTGTCATATAAAAGACCCTCTTGGTGGTATGTGTTCTTACGATTTCCAACGACCTAGTAAGCATTAGATATGAAGATGAGACAAAAGTTTGGCAATGTTTTGCTCATCAGAGTATTAAATGATAGAGTACTTCTATTTTATTATTTACAGCAATCATCATCATCATCATGTCATGCGGCTAGCACGGATATCCCAGACCCTCTCTCTCCACGTCTCCCTATCATTCATCGCCTCTGGCAGGTCTTCAGGGTTACATCCCATATCATCACATAGCTGCTGTATGAATGTTCGAGCTGGTCGTCCTGCTTTTGATTGGCCATAAGCGGGGGTCACAGGAGTACATCACTTACGATCTCGTCCTTGCTTCTCCAGCAGTGACCGGCATGTCTGGTTCGTCTAGCTAGTATAGTTTTCGTGATAGGTGGTAGGTGACCGTATACTTGGTGCCTTGTGGGGTGTGGCTGCCAGGACTTGTTCAATATTGCTCGCAACATTCTTGTATAATTGCCGTCGAGCTTCTTCTCCAACCGTTTAGTCAGCGTCCAAGTAGTGCATCCATATAGCAGTATCGACACGAAATATAAGTAAAGTTGGCCGACCATAGTCAAGGGTGACCCGAAGACTCCCTATTCAATAGCTATTAGGGGAGAGCACTACTCCTATCACTGAATTGCTCCACTTTACCCTTGATACATACGATAGTGTTGAATGTTAAGCAAGGAGGTATCAAGTACCATTTTGTGGGGGTCTGAGATTGAACCCAAGACTCCTAGACTATTGGCGAATACTTGCAGGATAAAGCAAGAGTGAAATAAAGAAAATACATTATCATTGAATTTTTAAAAAACGTATACTTCAAAATTTGAAATGAATCAGCTCTTATCCGCCCATACACAGATACTTACATTACATATGGTATAGTCAGATGAGTCATGAAGATTTGTTTTGTTTTTGTTTTTTTGTATTTGATAGCATATCGAATACACAACCAGAATATATTATCTGTTATCAGATGTTTGCCTATATGGATTTACCCAGACCCTAGGTCAGGATGTGACACAAGGTCAGTTAAGAAAGTTAAGAGCAATATTGAACAAGTCCTGGCGGCAACACCCCACAAGGCACCAACCATACGGCCACCAGCCTCCCATCACGAAAACTATACAAGTTAGACGAACCAGACATGCAGGACACTGCTGGGGAAGCAAGGACGAACTCATCAGTGATGTACTTCTATGGACCCCCGCATATGGCCAAGTAAAAGCAGGACGACCAGCTCGAACATACATACAGCAGCTATGTGAAGATACGGTATGTAGCCCTGAAGACCTGCCAGAAGTGATGAACGATAGGGAGAAGTGGCGAGAGGGTCAGGGATACCCGTGCTGGTGGCACGACATGATGATGATGATGAAAGCTGATTTGAATTCAATATTCCTTCTCCTAGTCTGATCGCCTAACCTCGGCTAAAGGACCTATCTGCCAAATTACCAATTGCATGGCCCGGAGAAGAGAAGAATTTATTACTTTTTCCCCAAATTTAAATGCAAGCAACCTGTTAAGTTTTACGTACAAATAATTCAAGAACACTGAATGAAAACACGGACCCAGGTGATAAGAATTTAACAAGGGTTTATTTTAGTTAGGGTAGACGAATGCTTCAACCAGATGATATCAATATGTCTACACCACACCTGTCATAGCTGCAATGCTTTTCCGGTGTTGCCCGCAGAAAAAGTGACTGTCAAGGAAAGTAATAGTTCCCTCACAATTCGAAGAGGGGCCACTCTATATTTTTGTTCGTTAGACTGCCCCTAATACAACCTCATCCAAGATTTGAACTCTGGTCAACAATTCCATATCCCACGATAATAACCTCCTGTATGAATTAGATGTGTGTCAGGCTATAATAAGTAAATGCCATAAAACTGTAGTCTTTAAACCAAAATGAAATTTTTCTTACCACATAATGAAAGAATCACTACCTTTTGTCAAACTTGTTTGAGACAGGAAGAAGTAGTTGTTTTAGCAACACATTTTATACAGAACCCCAACAGTCAAACACAACTTTATAAATATATACTATTTTGTGGGGTTTATCATACATCCGTATTTTTAACACTGCTAAATATGTAGTAAGTACAGTAAGTAAAGTTGTCTCCCTTTAGTCGAAGACGACCAAAAGGCTCCCTTTTCAATAGCTACCACACTGAGGTGTAGGGGAGGGCGCTTCTCCTTTTCCTGGATTGCTACACTTTACCCTAGATACGTACCTTATATTGCTGAGTGTTAAGCAAGGAGGTATCAAGTACCATTTTTAGAGTCTTTGGTATGACGCGACCTGGGATTGAACCCAGGTCTCCCAGACTATTGGCGAACTCTACCCACTATGTAGCAATCCAAAAATAAGGACATTCCATATATGCATTTTGGCAAGTTTTACTGCTGTAGAGCTTGGTAATAAATAATGCCTAATAATATTCGTTTTGGCTGTATAATGTTCCACTAGAAATAATAAAATCCTGCTAATAAATCATCATCAAGTCGCAGCCTCAGCACGGATATCCCTGACCCTCTCTCGCCACCCCTCCCTATCGTCCATTGCTTCGGGCAGGTCTTCAAGGCTACATCCCGTATCGGCACAGAGCTGCTCGTCCTGCCTTTGCTCGTCCATGTGAAGGGGTCCACAGGAGTACATAACTTATGAGTTCGTACCTACTTCTCCAGCAGTGCCCCACATGTCTGGTTCGTCTAACTCGGATAGTTTTCGTGATGGGTGGTAGGTGGCCGTACAGTTACTGCTTTGTGTGGTACTGCCTCCAAGACTTGTACAGTATTGCTCGAAACATTCTTGTGTAGTTGCTGTCAAGCTGTTTAGTAGTTGCCTCCAGCTGTTTAGTTAGCGTCCATGTAGTGCATCCATATGGCAGTATTGACACAACCGCTGCTTGGAAGAAACTGCGTTTTATTTTATCGGTCAGGTCAGACTTCCATATAACCGATAGCCTATTGGTAGCTTTCCATGCCTTTGCTAGTCGCGTGTTGATGTCTGTCTCGGTTGATAAGACACTGCTTCCAATGCCTAATAATATTCGTTTGTGCTGTATAAAGTTCCACTAGAAATAAGATCTTGGTATCTTTGGCTTAAAAGAAAATGAACTTTTTATAAAAGAATTATTATGAACTTTTTATATAAGAATTATTAAGGTTGAACTTATTTATGAGTGATACTGTAATACCTAATTATATCCGTTTTGATTGTATAACGTTCCACTAGAAATAATAAAATCCTGGTATCTTTGGTTTAAAGGAAAATTAGCTTTTATTTAAGATTTGTTTGGAGAATCTTTATTAATGGATATTTTTTTATAAATCAATACAAATTGTGCGTATGCAATCAAGACTTCCCATATTGATAGGCATGTTATCAGCCTGGAGTCCCTTGGAGTGTTTCCTTTAGAATGATATAGAAGACAACATGATTGATTGATTGATTATTTTAATGATCATATCAGTCTGTCAAGTATTAATTATGACTTGATGTAAGGGAATTGCATTCATTGTGGGGTTGCTTCTTAAGAGTTTTATTTATATATAGCACTGTCTGATTGAATAATTTTTAAACAGATGTATGTGACCCATATAAGGGACCTGTGCAAGTAATATACAGTGGACCTGGTAATAATGGCTAGCAAGGGGTACTCCACACTCCCTACATCTCCAGAACTGAAGCCTCCTGGTCAAATACAGTTTGTCATACCCAGATCAATTTTTTTGGTGGGGGTCATACCCTCTGTAGGGAATACAGTCAGCTTATTCTAATTTTTGCCAACAGACCATTGGTTTGACTGAAGACTTTTCACAAACACGCACACGTTTATTAAGGAGGTGGTTGTGGTGCAATGGTTTGTGTTGGAGGAAATGGGTAAGGCGAACGGGGTTCAAATCCTGCACTAGGCTATTTACATTTCGCTTAGTGCTAATATCCTAGGGAAAGGTATGGACTTAATTATTCTCTTTTCAGCTTTGTATCAATAGTTTGGCAGACTGGGGTCATTAACCTTGGTATGACAACCTGTCTAGGAAAAGGAAAACTCTGATTTTACACCTCTTAACTCCGCTTAAAAATTGACCATGTGTCGCATACTACTCGTGCGTGGGGTTGCTAAATATATATAAAAGCCACTCCGAATAAATATAAAACTCACTGCAATAAAAGATCAAATACAACCCCTGAAGATGACCAGCGAAATGGTCGAAAGCACTTGAGTTAATATAGGTTTCTTTCTTTACCAACTTGACCAAGTAAAAAGACTTGTGAGAAGATTTGAAAGTCTTCACTTATAAAAAAAAAAAAAAAGGAAACAATCCGTGGTATTCAACCAAACCTGTTATATATTATGGGCATCACCCATCTCTCTTTTTTCTTTTTTTTAACCTTCTGATTTCAGTTCATCCTGTCGGCCATTATCATCATGTGGGATTGTCTGTGTCGATTATCAGTTCAGATTTCTCCAATCCGTGCAAAATACTGAATAGATACGCATCTGCTTTCATCTCTCCGCCGCGAACAGGAATAGGTGGTAGCGGGAGGGAGTGTTTAGTTCACCTGACCTTTGACTCCATTCACTCGTAACCATCCTTTTATTATCAACGGTTTGTCGTCATGGTGATAGAAATTAATAAGATATAAGTCGGTACAAAGATAATTAATATTTTTAATCATTCGAACATTTCGTCTTTCATCAATTATTAGGAGGTGCCCGTGGTGTAGTCGTTATCGTCGTAGGAAATGGACACGGCGACACGAGTTCAAATCCTGGACGAGACTGATTGCATTTCCCATAGCACTAATACCCTTGGGGAAGGTATGAATCAAATTATTTTCCCTCCAGCTATGGGTAAATAGGACAGACTAGTTTCTTCAGCCTTGGTGAGGCAACTAGTCTAGGAGAAGGAAAACTCTGAATTCAAACCTGTTGAACTCCGCTTAAAAATTGACCTTGTGTCATATCCTGCCCGAGCGGAGGGGTTGGTAAATAGTATCAATTATTCGGCGAAATTGTATGTAGGATCAGAGTGTAGTATCTGTGCCTGAACACTGGCCCTTAAATTACTACGTTGAGTTAAATTTCGCATTACCCAGTCGGATGGAACTGTAGAATACACCGAATGTATCTCTGCAAAGGGGTAAGAATCTCCCAACGAGTGTCCTGGATATGACTCTAAAACAATCAGATGATGAGGCCCAAGTAACGTTAAAGCTTCGGGGGAATATGGGGTACCCTTTATTGCCATCGCTCCTAGTTCCATTCTGGCCCGGAGAGGTAGCACCTGATAGGGTCCTATCTATGGCTCAAATAGAACTTAACTGTAATTACGCTCAATAGAAACTGTTTTTACATTTAACTGTGTGGTTAAACTGTACTTATACTAAACTGAATTGCTTGAAACTTTTATCAAAATGACTTAATTCGGTGTTAAATGACCCGAAAAGGGTTGATACGCCGTAAAACAAAACGACCAACCAAATTTTTGCCATATTTTTGTTAGTTGTTTGAGTTTTATGGCATATCAACCTTTGTAGGTTATTTAACGCCAAATCCATTTTTATGTAAATAATCAGTTCTATTTAAAACAATTCAGTTTAGCATGAGTACATAGTTTAATTGTCAAAAACATTTCTATTTCAAACTATTCAAGCAGTTATAGATATAACAATTCAGTTTAGTGTAAATACAGTTTCAATGTCAAAAATAGTTCAATTTAAAACAATTCAGTATAGCAAAAGCACGCAGTTTAAATGTAAGTACAGTTTAATTGTAAGAAAACAATTCTATTTCGAGCTATTCAGTTTAGTCAAGCAATTCTACTTCAGCTAATTCAGTTTAGTAAAAGTACAGATTTTGTTTACGCAGTTACATGTCAGAACTGTTCTATATTAAACAATTTAGTTTAGAGTAAATACAGTTTCAATGTCAAAAAACAGTTCTATTTGAAATAGTTCAGTTTAGCACTAGCACGCAGTTCAAATGTAAACACGGTTCAATTGTCAAAAAACATTTCTATTTCAAGATATTCCTTTTAGCATAAGTATGCCGTTAGTTCTATTTAACCTATAGATTGGGCCCTATTAGGTGCCACCACGCCGGTCCAGAGTGGACCTGGGAGCAATGGCAATGAAGGGGTACTCTGTATTCCCCAAGGCCCCAGCATTACTGGGACCTCACCATCAGACTGTTTAGTGTCATATCCAGCACACTCATTGGGGGGGGGGGGTCTTACCCCTTATATTTTAGTAACATGTGACACAACTAGGGTGAGTCAAAGGTTTTGCAATATTTTAGTAATATGAAGAACAAATAGGGTGAGTCAAAAGTTTTGCAATATTTTAGTAACATGTGACACATTGTACGTATGATGCTTACGCTTTCTACTTCTGATCAGAGTGTAGTATCTCTGCCTGATCACTGGGTTTTAGTTTATTATACGTACAAATAAGGAGAAAAGTAATCTATGTATTCCTAAGAAGCAACGTACACATTGCTTACCGAATGAAAATTAGTTGGTGCAAAATTTCATATATGTTTATTCATTAGGTCTAATTTGTTTTTAGTTGTATCATGAATGTATTTATCCAACCCTTCCATCCTGAGCAAAACCTTGTCAACAGAGCTTGAATGAATTTTTAACCATTCACTTGATTTCAGAGATAATATGATGTATTTAATTCAATCTTTAATTATCTAAAATTCCACTAGCAAGGTCATAAGTGTCATTTACATCTTATTCATTAGATTTATAGCAGGATATGCCTAAAGGCCATTGATGATGATGATGATGATCCAATGGAGCCTTCTACAGCCTTGTCGAAAGACAAATTAAAATTGCCTACATTTTACTTTGTCCGAGTTGCGAGGTGTAACTACGAAATCCTTCATATATAGGAGTTTAAGAAACAGTTAAAAAAAAGAAGTTAAAACCCTTCATGTATAGGAGTTTAAGAAACACATTTTTTTAAAGTTGTTGGTTGGTTTATTGGGTTTTATGGCATATCAACCTTTTTAGGTTATTTAACGCCAAATCCATTTTTATGTAAATAATCTGTTCTTTTTAAAACAATTCAGTTTAGCATAAATACACAGTTTAATGGTCAAAAACATTTCTTTTTCAAACTATTCAAGCAGTTATATGTAATAATTCAGTTAAGTGTAAATACAGTTTTATTGTCGAAAAACAGTTCTATTTCAAATAATTCAGTTAAGCATAAGCACGCAGTTTAAATGTAAGTACGGTTCAATTGTCAAAAACATTTCTATTTCAAGCTATTCAGTTTATTCAAACAATTCAGTTTGCTAACCCATAGATATGGCCTTATCAGGTGCTACCACTCCGGGCCAGAGTGGACCTAGGAGCAATGGCAATAAAGGTGTACTCCGCATTCCCCAAAGCCCCAGCTCTGCTGGAACCTCACCACCAGATTGTTTAGTGTCATATACAGGACACTCGTTTGGGGGGGTACCCCTCTGCAGAGGTGCAGTCAGTGTATTCTACAGCCCCAGCCGACTGGGCAAGTTTTAAAAAAGAATTTAAATCCTTCACGTATTGGAGTTTGACACAATTAAAATAAAAAAGAGTTTAACCTCTCATCAATAGGAGTTTAAGACAGTTTTTTTTAAATGCGTCGTACGATTAGTTGTGGAGATGGGGCTAGTAGAATACGCTGGATGGACCCCCAACAAATTCCCTGGGTATGACACTAAATTGTAACTGATGGTGAGGCTCTAGTCCTAGAGTTTTGATGAGTGCTGAGTACTCCTTAGTTGTTGTTATTCTCAGAACAACTCTGACCTGGAGTGGTAGTACCTGTTAGGATATGAACTATTGATCAAATAGAACTATGCAATCATTTACTATCCTTGAAGGCATTTAACTGTGTGCAAACAAATGGTTCATATTAAAAGGAATTATTAGTTGGACTGTTTCAAATATTACTATTTAACAATGTGTAAGCGAATGATGAATATTTTAATAGAATTGTTAGTGTTACATGGGAATACTTGAAACCATTTGTGTGCAAACAAATGATTCATATTAAATAGAATTAAGTAAATGACTTTAAGTATTACCATTTTAACGTTGGGTGTATACAAATGATTAATATTTAATAGAATTATTGGTGTTAGATAGGAATTTCTTGAAACGATTTAACTGTGCAAACAAATGTCTAACATCTCGTTTAAAAATAGTTTCCTACAAACTATTCTGTTACAAAACGTATGTATTGACAGGAATTGGCATTAAATAATCATCAAGGGTTGATATGCCATTAAATCAAATAATCTAACTTAATCTAATCTTTAAAAAATGCAGATAAATTCCAGGTAGTAAAAAGCTCATTTTCATTTATAAAACACACCTGATTTTAGAGCAAAGAAAAAAAAATATATATATATCTATTTATTTATTTATTTTTTTTATTTTTACATTTTTCAACGTTATGTGGGTGTCTCGATTTGATGAGACCCGGAAATAGTACAGAACCGTAGAAGACTTAGAAAAACATTTAAAAGATTTATTTTCCGTTGTTGCAATACGTCATCAGTGTTGTGACCTTGAAGGGCCAGAAATGAATAACACAAAGAGATGTAAAGTTTACAGCAGTATATATTTAAGGAAATACAGACAGTATCGGTTACTGGTAACTAACTAGACTCGCTTGACTCGTTTATCGAGTCAGTCACTATTCATAGTGTCGCGGAGGGTCCATGCAGTGACGTCATGGGGTATATCACCATAATAATCAGATGGATAGAATCCCTCGCGTAAACAAATAAAACCAATTTAACCCGATTTTGAATTTTGGGATAAAAAGGAACTGACTCTTAAACTAATGTATCTGTCACAGATTTCTGGACATGATTTTTGGATGAAAAAACGATATTCTTTTGGGGAAATGGAGTCGAGTAGAGTTCAAATCCTGAAGAAAGGCATGAATCTCTTCTTCCCTTATCTATTGGTAAATAGTAGTGCAGATTGGGTTTCTTGAGCTTTGGAAGGGCAAGCAGTTTAGAAAAAGGTGGGGGAAGACTAGAAGCTGTTGGAGCAAGCAACCCCCTCCTAAAAACATTCTTGCTACAAAATTATAGTCTCATCACAGACACCGTTTGGGTTAGGGCTCAGGATATTCACATTTCCGATATTTTAGAATCTTTCTCAAATCTTGAAAGCACAAAAAAAAAACCAAAAAATTCTTTTAAATGTTACTTTTTCATTAAAGTATATTTTTTGTTTTTAAATGACATATCAACCTTCGTAGGTTATTTAATGCCAAAGCCATCCTTGTAGAAGAACAGTCGTGGTACTATTTAACTGATAGCGGGAGGATCGATGGACATAGGGATAGATATGTTCGGTGTGTTCGGCCTAGTGGGTAGAGTGTTCGCCAATGGTCAGGGAGATTTGGGTTCAATACTAAGTCACGTCATACCAAAGACTTTAAAAATGGTACTTGATACCTCCTAGCTTAACACTCAGCAATATAAAGTACGTATCAAGGGTAAAGTGGAGCAATCCTGGGCAAGGAGTAGCACCCCTTACACCTTGGTGTAGTAGATATTTGAAAAGGAAGCCTTCTGGCCGCTCTCAACTACGGTCGCCAACAACCTTTACCTTTTTTATGACATACCAACGTTCATGGGTTATTTAATGCCAAAGCCATCTTTATAGAAGGACAATAGTGGCACTATTTAGCTGGGGGATAGAAATGTTTGCTTTGATTTGTTTAATGGTATATTAACCTTTGTGAATCATTTAAAGCCAAAGTCATCCTTGAAAAAGAATATTTTCTATAGCCCATAGCTGGGAGGACAAGGGGGTTCGTTACTTTCCCTAAGGGCATTAGTCCGAAAAGGAACATAATAGTGCAACTGGTGTTAGAATTCGCTTACTTCGAGACCACAATCTAACACTTTAGCTATCACCCCCTTTTGATTTAAGCCGTATATATTGATTAAATTTGGGCACAGATATAAACCACTTTGTTGACTGGTCTTATCATATTTACCAACCCCTCCGCTCAGGCTGGATATGACACAAGGTCAATTTTTAAGCGGAGTTTAACAGGTTTGAATTCAGAGTATTCCTTCTCCTAGACTAGTTGCCTCACCAAGGCTGAAGAACACAGTCTGTCCTACTATTTACCCATAGCTGGAGAGAGAATAATTGGATTCATACCTTTCCCAAGGGTATTAGTGCTATGTGAAATGCAATCAGTCTCGTCCAGGATTTAAACTCGTGTCGCCGTGTCCATTTCCTACGACGATAACCATTACATCACGGGCACCTCCACTGACTGGTCTTATAATACGCTGAGTATATCCCCACTTGAGGGGTAAAACCCGTCAAGAAGGGAATATCCTGAATATGTTACTAAACTACATTCGGTGGTGAGGTCCAGTTCTGGGGATTGTGGAGTACTCTTTCATTGTCAGTACTCTCAGGACCACTCTGAGGTGGAGCAGTTGTACCTGTTAGAGCCTCATCTATAGTTCAAATAAATCTATTTGAAAATTATTTGTATCAAATAGTATCAAGTATTCTTATTTAATAGAAATAATTTTCAAATAGATTTAAGTGCTGACCTTCGATTGCACTATATGGGGCGTTATAGAAAACAAAACAAATGCAACTTCCCATCCATATATTAGTTCTCTTAAGATTGATATTGAGGAGGAATGAAATAAAATGTCTGAAGAATTTATTTTGAAGGCAAGCAAATCGTTTCAAAGGCGTGTTGATATAATTGAAAAAAAAAATGGTGGCCATATTGAGTACATTTACTGTTTTATAGATTGATAAATGCATTCACACATACGTGCTGATTGCTCCATCTTGACAGATAATTGCTGTCTCTTGATTTTACATAAAGAAGAAAAAGAAATATCCATATTCCAGGGGACTAAAGTAGAAAACGCTTATACAACACTAATAACGCCCTTTGTGTGATTTGTTGTAGGAATAGTTACTTGAAACTAGAATTGTTTACAAAGGTTTATTAGTTAATTAACTGTGTGCAAGCAAATAATTGTTATAGACTAGAAATAACTTACTTGAATTATATAATTATTTGTATTAGATAGGAATTCTTGAAACCAGATAAATGCGTGCAAATTATTTATATTAGATAGGAATACTTGAAACCAGATAAATGCGTGCAAATTATTTGTATTAGATAGGAATTCTTGAAACCAGATAAATGCGTGCAAATTATTTGTATTAGATAGGAATACTTGAAACCAGATAAATGCGTGCAAATTATTTGTATTAGGAATAATTGAAAGCAGATAAATGCGTGCAAATTATTTGTATTAGATAGGAATACTTGAAACCAGATAAATGCGTGCAAATTATTTGTATATCTCAGGGAATAACTGATATTTTTTATTCGTTCATTTTTGTTATTTATTTATTTTCTCTTTTTTTTCTTTTTTTTTTTCAGATTTAGATTTCGATCTTAATGATTGTAAATCTCTCATAGTGCGTAAGTGTTCGACCGGGCTCGATCTCCCGCCAAAAGTGAACCTTTACAGTGAGAATGTTTTGAAAGAGGAGGAAACAACAGAACACGTTGATCGAGGTTCGATTGCCGATTTGGCAGCCATCAAAAAGCACTGGGAAGATCGTTTTGTCTCAGAGGAAGCAGAGAAGCCACCCGTGAAAAAAACTCAGAGGGTTGTACGCCACTGGTCAGTAAAACTATCCAACGTGCCCGGAAGGCCAAACAACAGAAAGGACGAACCGACTGCCGAGATTGTGAACAGAAATTACGAAAACATGACTGCGATTAACGATGATTATAATGAAAATGAGAGTGCAATCGAAAGGGAAATCCGATGGGCAATGGAACGAGAGGAAATGCTCCGGCAAGAACAGGAACAACGTCAATATATGCGGGAGAAAATGGCTTTGAAGGAGCAAGAAGAAGAAGAAGAAGAAAAGAAACACAATGGTGTCCAAACACAGCAAATTATCGAACACTACGAAAACACGGATAAAGAGAAATTCAAGCCAACTTACCATGAAATGACGGAAGCCGATCTTGGCCATGAAATTGCCAAGAAGGAGGCGATAAAAGAACTGGAGATGCGACAGCAGAAAGAGTTGGTTTTGCAAAATGGTAAAAGTATGACGTCAGAAGATTCGGAAGACAAGATGGTAAGTAATCTTTCTTTTTTTTTTTTTTTTTTTTTATTATTATTTCTTTCTTTCTTTGCTTCCTTTTCTTCTTTTCTCTTTCTATTTGTATTTTTTCTTCCTCCTCTTCTCCTTCCGTTCTTCTTCCCCTTTTTTCTCTTTCTTCCTTCCTGTCCTCCTTTCTTTCGTTCCTTTTTCTCTTTTTCATCCTTTCTCTTTCTCAGTCTTCTCTCCTCGTCCTCTCCTTTTTCTTTTCCTTTCTCTTCCCTTTCCTTCGTTCCTTTTACCTCTCCTTTCCTCTTTACCTCTATTTTCTTTTTCTTCTCTCTTTTTTCCTTTTCTTCTCTTCCTCCTCTATTTTTCTCTTTTCTTTCCTCTTCTCTCTCCCTCTTCCTCTCTCTTGTATTTTTTCTGATTATGCTGAAAATGAAAAGTTCTTTCATAAAAAATAAGAAAATAGAGAACAAAAATAATCTTCACATCAATAGAACGTAATATTTTAATATTTGAAAAGCAATACCATACAATTGCCCAGTCGGTTGGGGCTTTAGAATACACCGACTGCACCTCTGCAGACGGATAAGACCCCCCCCCAAATGAGTGTCCTGGATATGACACTAAACAATCTGATAGTGAGGTTCCAGTAATGCTGGGGCTTTGGGGAATACGAAGCACCCCTTCATTACCATTGCTCCCAGGTCCACTCTAGCCCGGAATGGTAGCATCTGATAAGGCCCTATCTATGGGTTAGATAGAACTAACGGCATACTTATGCTAAACTGAATTGTTTGATTAAAATAGCTTGAAAAAGAAATGTTTTTGACAATTAAACCGTACTTACATTTAAACTGCGTGCTTATGCTAAACTGAATTATTTGAAATAGAATTGTTTTTTGACATTGAAACTGTTTTTACACTAAACTGAATTGTTTAACATAGAACTGTTTTGACTGTGTGTAAACAAAATCTGTACTTACACTAAACTGAATCGTCATATATAACTGATGGAATAAACTGAATAGTTTGAAATAGAAATGTTTTTGACAATCAAACTGTGTACTCAGACATTGGCATATTGGTTAGAGTATTCGCCAATGGCCCGGGAGGCTTGGGTTCAATCTCAGGTCGAGTCATACCAAAGACTTTAAAAATGGTACTTGATGCCTCCTTGCTTAACAAAAAAAATGGTACTTGACGCCTCCTTGCTTAACAAAAAAAAATGGTACTTGATGCCTCCTTGCTTAACAAAAAAAATGGTACTTGATGCCTCCTTGCTTAACAAAAAAAATGGTACTTGATGCATCCTTGCTTAACAAAAAAAATGGTACTTGATGCATCCTTGCTTAACAAAAAAAATGGTACTTGATGCCTCCTTGCTTAACAAAAAAAATGGTACTTGATGCTTCCTTGCTTAACAAAAAAAAATGGTACTTGATGCTTCCTTGCTTAACAAAAAAAATGGTACTTGATGCCTTCTTGCTTAAGAAAAAAAATGGTACTTGATGCCTCCTTGCTTAACACATTTGAATTACAATAAAGGCAATACCATACGAAAAATAAAAGTGTGTGTGTGTGTCTCAACCTCTCCACACGAGCAGGATGTAACACAGTCAATTTTAAGTGGAGTTTGAATTCAGTTTTCCTTGTTCTAGATCGGTTACCATACCAATGCTGAAGAACCAAATCTGCCCAACTATTTACCCCTAGCAAAGGAGAGAATAATTGGATTCATATCTTTTCTGAAGAAAATTAGCGCTACGTGAAGTGTTAATTCTCGTCCCGTATTTGAATTCGTATCGTCGGGTCCATTTCCAAAGATCGTAACCATAGGACCATGAATGCCTCCATACAATATAACAGAGGAACTTCTAGAAGAATATGCAAGTCGCTAAACTCAAAATGAGGTATTTATACAATATCGCCCATAAATAAATACATTCCAGGATTTCTTGAACTTTTGGTGGACTTAAGAAAAAAAAAATAACGAAACGAAAAGATCTTTCAAAGTTAATAATGATTCTTCTCTCTGATGCGCTGATAGGTGCCTGTTGGGAGGGGGGATGCCGTCGGAGAAAATGGACACGTCAACACGAGTTCAAATCCTGTATGAAGCTGATTACATTTCACATAGTACTAATACCCTTGGGAAAGGTATCAATTCAATTATTCTCCCTCCAGCTATGGGTAAATAGTAGGGTAGATAGGGTTTGGTAACCCGTCTAAGAGAAGGAAAAAAAACTCTGAATTCAAACTTGTTTACATCTGTTAAAAAAATTGACCTTGTGTCACATTCTACCCGTGTGGAGGGGTTGGGTAAATATATATTATGAGCTGATAATCCCAATAGCCGGTTATGGTGAAGAGACGTGCTAGAAGACAACAGAAAAGTGAGTGTATTTGGGAAAACTTATTTCGGGACTATAAGGGGAGCTTTTTGCATCATCATCATCATGTCGGGCCATCAGCACGGATATCCCTGACCCTCTCTCACCACCCCTCCCTATTATTCATCGTTTTCGGTAGGTGCTCAGGGCTACACCCTGTATCCTCACAGAGCTGCTGTATGTAGGTTCGAGCTGGTCGCCCTTCTTTTGCTTGGCCATGTTAAGGGGTCCATAGGAGTACATCACTTTCGTGATGGGTGGTAGATTGTCGTACAGCTGCTATTTTGTGGGGTGCTGCCCCCGGGACTTGTTCAATATTGCTCGCTGCATTCTTGTGTAGTTGCTGTCAAGCTTTCTCTCCAGCCGTTTAGTTAGCGTCCATGTAGTGCATCCATATAGCAGTATCGACACGATCGTTGCTTGGAAGAAACTGCGTTTCATTTTATCGGTCTGGTCTGACTTCCATATAACCGTTAGCCAATTGATAGCTGTCCATGCTTTTGTTAGTCGCGTGTCGATGTCTGTCTCGGTCGGGGAGACACTGCTTCCTAGGTAGGTGAACTTGTCTACAAGTTTCAGAGAGCTACCGTTTAGTGCTGAAATGTCGCCTGTTTGATTCACATCAAAATGGACAATATAGGGAGTGAACTTTTGGAATATAAAAGAAAATCCCAGACATTATCAAGAAGAAAAGATTGAAGAAGTTTGGTATACAAAGTCAATGCGAGTTTTGTCATTCATACAAGAACGATTTTACATACAGAAGACCCAGAGGACGACTACCAGAGGGATTGAGTAACCTTATGAAAGGGGACTTCCAGCTCTCTCTGCCAACAAAGAAAAGACGTGCAAAAGACGGAATGAAATGGAAGTCTTGTGTGAACAATTATGTATGAGGATCAAGAAACACCGGCGGGAAAATAATATGTTGAAAATAAAACATATGTTCTTGATCACATGATCAAAGACAACACCAGTTCTGTCAACTATTCATATAACAACGATTTTATCAAGAGAAAACCCGAGGATGACTACCAAAGTGATAAAGAGACTAGAGGTGTTGTGTGCAGAAATAAGTGCGCAAAATCTCTGAAGCTTGATATAGATGCTGCATGTTTAATATTATTATTAGGAAGCAGTGTCTCATCAACCGAAAAAGACATCGACACGCGACTAGCAAAAGCATGGACAGCTATCGATAAGCTATCGGTCATGTAGAAGTCAGACCTGACCGATAAAATGAAACGCAGATTCTTCCAAGCAGCGGTCGTATCGATACTGCTATATGGATGCACTACATAGACACTAACTAAACATATGGAGAAAAGGCTTGATGGTGACTACACAAGAATGCTGCGAGCAATATTGAACAAGTCCTGGAGGCAACACCCCAAAAGACACCAACTATACGGCCACTTACCTCCCATCACGAAAACTATCAAAGTTAGACGTGCAGGACACTGCTGGAGAAGCAGGGACGAACTCATAAATGATGTACTTCTATGGAGCCCCTCACATGGCCGAGCAAAAGCAGGACGACCAGGTCGAAACAGATCTGTGAGGATACGGGATGTAGCCTTGAGGACCTGCCAGAAGCGATTAACATTAGGGGGAGTGGCGAGAAGGGGTCAGGGATATCCGGGCTTGTTATGCAACGTAAACTGCGTGAGTATTAGAAGAAAGTCGGACACTGGGAACAAATAGACAAGAAAATGCATCCGTTACCTAAAGTAAACAGGACGCATGTGTTCTCTGGCGGAAATTCCGCATAAATTGCGTGGATAGCATGCGAGAAAGAAGTGTGATTCCGTGTCTTGTGTAGATCCTATTTACCAACCCCTCCGCTCGGGCAGGATATGACACAAGGTCAATTTTTTTAAGCGGAGTTTAACAGGTTTGAATTCAGAGTTTTCCTTCTCCTAGACTAGTTGCCTCACCAAGTCTGAAGAACCTAGTCTGTCCTACTATTTACCCATAGCTGGAGGGAGAATAATTGGATTCATACCTTTCCCAAGGGTATTAGTGCTATGTGAAATGCAATCAGTCTCGTCCAGGATTTGAACTCGTGTCACCGTGTCCAATTCCTACGACGATAACCATTACTCCACGGGTACCTCGTGTCTTGTGTAGATGGTGTGCTAGAAGGAGGCATGTCCACGTGCAACATGTAAGCAGCAGGCTGGAGAAGATGTGATTACGTGAATTTGTGTTAATGTCAGGGAGATTTCGACCCGAACAGGAAAAATAGCAGAGAGGTTTTTCAAAAGATCTGTATAATCTGCCCCTGAGTGTGCGCGCGCACACAACTCGGCCATCTTCGACACTCTCTCATTCTTACCCGTCCGTACATTTTGAGTTATAAAAAGAAAAGAAAAGATGCTAGTTATATTTATATACATCAGTGTTATCTTTCTCTGCTATACAGCATGGGGATTCCATACTCCTCAGAACTCCAGAACGATTTATTCAAATATAGTTTCTTTCCATGGCAAGAACTTCTCAATCTAGCACCTCTGCAGAGGGGTAAAACCCACACCCCAACGAGTGTCCTGATTTTGACACTAAACAATTTGATAATGTGGATCCAGTAATACTGGAACTTCGGAGAATACAGAGTACCCCTTCATTGCCATTGCTCACATGTCAACTCTGACTCAAAGTGATAGCATCTGATAGGGTCCTATCTATGGATCAAATAGAACCGTTTTACATTTGAACTTTGTGCAAACAAATGACTTATGCTAAATTGAATTGTTATAAATTAAACTGTTTGATCATTTTAACTGTAAGAAAATGATGTTTAATCGAATTGTAAGTGATATATAACAATACTTGGAACCATTTAACTTTGTTGACTCAAGTTTATAAAAACCGGATTTGGCATTAAATAACCTACAATGGTTGATATGCCATAAAACCAAACCAAATCATATATATTTAATATATATCTATAAAGAGGATTTGGCATTAAATAACCTACAATGGTTGATATGCCATAAAACCTAATCAAATCAAATCCTATATATTTAATATGTGTATAAAGAGGATTTGGCATTAAATAACCAACAATGGTTGATATGCCATAAAACCCAACCAAACCAAATCATATATATTTAATATATATGTATAAAGAGGATTGGGCATTAAATAACCTACAATGGTTGATATGCCATAAAACCAAACCAAATCATATATATTTAATATATGTGTATAAAGAGGATTTGGCATTAAATAACCTACAATGGTTGATATGCCATAAAACCAAACTAAAACATTGTGAATGCATAATAAGTGGGATATTTTGGTTTAGGATATAAATTCCCCGTAAAAATAAAAACAACCAAAAACATTCTTTCCAGTCATCTCATCGACTTTTGTTCTCAAAAATCAAGACTAATTTGCATAACTAATTCTGTCGGGTATTCAAATGCCAAGAGTATCTCGTTGATTTAATCGACAAAACAAACTATCAAATCAGATCTTTTATTTTTAGACTATGAAAACATTACAAAATCTGTTTAAGTTTTGACTAACGATGACTTAGAACGTCAGACAGGTGAGATGGGTTTATGCTCATATGGTAAAGATGTTACCCAGCCAAGAATTGTTCAGATAATTGAATGCATCCAAAAATGCAGAAACCTTTATAAAAAAAAAATGGTAACACTTCTGTAACCTAAGGTAAAATTGCATTAATATATATCAAAGGTTAAACTTATTTTTGGACTGTTAGAGGGTTCGCCAATGGACCGGGAGACCGGGGTTCAATCCCTAGGTCATACTAAAGACTCAAAAAAATGGTACTTGATGCCTCCTTGCTTAAGACAGCATTATAAGGTACGGATCAAGGGTAAATGGAGCAATCCAGGGAAATAAGTAGCATCCTCCATACACGTCGATGTAGTAGCTATTGAAAAAGGGGCCTTTAGGGTCACTTTCGACTACAATCGGCCGACTTTCATATATTTCTTGTTAGCGTTTCAATGTTGCTGAGTTTAGTAATAGATATTTATTTTGATTGTATAATTTTCTATCAGAGTTTGGTATCTTTTAGTTTAAAAGATTAACTTTTTATGAAAAAAAATGTTAGGGGTCGTACTTATTTACAAGCAATATTCTGAGGATGCATGTACACATACACAAACAAGGCAGTTCGTATTTCACATCGTGTTAATACTCTTGGGAAAGGCATGAACCCACCTAGTCTCCCTTGCCCCAAATTATGGTTTGAAATAGTCGGGCAGATTGGTCTGTTCAAACTTAGTAGAAATATCTTTGAATACAGAACCTAAGAAGAGTCTTTGGAAGAATCTGTGGGTCCCTGTTGCACCATTCTTCTGCTGTCAACTCATTCAAAAAATAAAAATAAAAAACTGAGGCTGGTTCTACAAAAGCCCTCCTGACTAAACATATCCCCCGTGTAATTTATTTTCTAAGCAGCGGCTCACTAAATGGTTGTCACTGAATTGGACAAGTGTGTATATATATATATATATATATATATATATATACACACACACACACACAAAGTAAATGAAGTTGGCGACCTTAGTCGAGGGTGACTCGAAGGCTCCCTTTTCAATAACGACCACACCGAGTCGCAGGGAACGGTGCGAATCCATTCCCTGGATTGCTTCACTTTACCCTTAATCCTTACCTTATAATGCTGAATGTTTGAGTCTTTGGTATGACACGACCTGGGATTAAACCCCAGTCTTCTGGACCATTGGCGAATACTCTATCCATTAGGCCATTGGCCCATTAATATACTTCAAACTTGCACAGTCGGCTGGGGCTGTAGAATACACGGACTGTTTCTCTGCAGAAGGGTAAGACACCCCGCCTCAATGAGTGTCCTCGATATGACCCTAAACAATCTAATGGTGAGGTTCCAGTAATGCTGGAGCTTTGGCCAATGCGCAGTACTCCTTCATTGCCATCACTCCCAGATCCACTCTGGCCCGAAGTGACAGCACATGATAGGGTCCCATCTATGGATCAAATAGAACTAAACTGTGTACTTATGCTAAACTGAATTATTTGAAATAGAACTGTTTTTGACATTGAAACTGCGTACTTATGCTAAACTGAACACTTTGAAATTTAATTTGGCGATAAATGGTCCGAAAAGGGTGGATATATATCCCACAAAACAACCAACCAACCAAAAGAAGAAGAATAAAAACAGAAAGAAGGAGAAATACAGAAAAAAAAAGAAAACCAGAAAGAGATTAAAAAGAAGAAAGAAAAAAAAGAAAACGAAGGAAGTCAGATGGAAAAAAAGAAAGAAAAAAACAAAAGAAGTTAGAAAGATAGAAAATCAGAAAGAAGAGATTTGGAAAGAAGGAAAAAAGAAAGGAAAGAAAAAAAGAAAACGAAGGAAGTCAGATTGAAAAAAAGAAAGAAAATCAGAAAGAAGAGATTTGAAAAGAAGGAAAAAAAGGAAAGGAAAGAAAAAAAGAAAACGAAGGAAGTCAGATTGAAAAAAAGAAAGAAAAAAACGAAGGAAGTTAGAAAGATAGAAAATCAGAAAGAGATTTGAAAAGAAGGAAAAAAGAAAGGAAAGAAAAAAGAAAACGAAGGAAGTCAGATTGAAAAGAAGAAAGAAAAAAACGAAAGAAGTTAGAAAGATAGAAAATCAAAAAGAAGAGATTTGAAAAGAAGGAAAAAAAGAAAGGAAAGAAAAAAGAAAACGAAGGAAGTCAGATTGAAAAAAAGAAAGGAAAGAAAAAAGAAAACGAAGGAAGTCAGATTGAAAAAAAGAAAGGAAAGAAAAAAGAAAACGAAGGAAGTCAGATTGAAAAAAAGAGAGAAAAAAACGAAAGAAGTTAGAAAGATAGAAAATCAGAAAGAAGAGATTTGAAAAGAAGGAAAAAAAGAAAGGAAAGAAAAAAGAAAACGAAGGAAGACAGAAAATCAGAAAAAAGAAAAGAAAGAAAATATTTTTATCCATATTTCCAAGAATTCTTTAAATTATTGAATGGATTTTTTTTTTCTTGCTTAAAGTTGTGAAGCTCGAGTTACAAGGAATTCCTTGAAGTCATAAGTTTAAGGGTCATATGGAAGTTGGTGGACAAATAAGATATATATATATATATATATATATATATATATATATATATATATATATATATATAGATAAAAACTACACACACACACAGGTTATCTTATTATATATACTGTGACGTATACTTTGGTCGATGACAGCAACAGCCAGCAGACACACTGGGAGAGGAATAGTGGGAGGTTGTCGACCCTTGGTGTAAAATAAAAAAAATATGACCCTTTTTGCCTAGCTGGCGCGAATTGGAACACGGGAGGGGGACAATTTGAAAACGTGGACAGTTGAAAAAAGAAACACGGCGTGAACAGTTTGGGAGAAATGCAGAACAGAGAAGAGACCCAATAGAACATAATTTTCAATCATGACCATTTCAAGTTTTTACGGTAACCATCACTCCTCAGATAAGTCCTATCCGTATATCTCTTGAACTTTATTATATGTTAGTATTATTTTGTTAGTTGAATGCTAACGGAATAAATGTATTTTATATGTTGTTGCAGTCGCCGTTGTGTTTAATTTTATTTTGCTTGTCCTTTTGATACATTATTTCCATGCAATAATTCCTCAACCTGTTGTCGATACCTTTCTTTTATTGTTACACGTGGGTCATCCCTTACGAACCAACCCAGGTACATAGGACAAATTATAAATTTTAATTCAGTTACGTGTTTCACGGGCGACTCGTCCAGGACAAGGAAGATCAAAATATTTAGAATATCGTCCGGAATTGAGAGAAGAGACGTAGCTAATATATATATATATATATATATATATATATATATATATAATCTCTGTGCGTAGTTTTAATTTTTTTCCATTGAAATTCTAATATAAATTTTTAAAATTCACTTTATAAAAACTTTACATAAAAATAACCTAAAAATGTTTTAAATTCTCTCTGTATATCGAGAAAATGACGTTATTTTTTATTAATATATATATATATATATTTTCATCAATTGCTGACCTATGTAACGTACTTTAAGACTTACTTGTGTAACGGACAGAACTTGGATAGAGGATCCATGAAAGATATCGCATCTTTAAACCAAAAGCTGTTAGGATTACTTTGCTGCGTTGCCCAGTCGGCTGGGGCGGTAAAATACACCGACTGCACCTCTGCAGACGGGTAAGACCCCTCCAAATGAGTGTCCTGATTATGACACTAAACAATCTGAGGGTGATCTTCCTGTGATGCTGGGGCTTTGGGAATCACAGAGCATCCCTTCATTGCCATTGCACCCAGGTCCACTTTGGCCCGGAATGGTAGCACCCGATAAGGGCCCTATGTATGGGTTAAATGGAACTAAACTGTGTACTTATGCTAAACTGAATTGTTTGAATTAGATCTGTTTGACTAAACTAAATAGCTTGAAATAGAAATGTTTTTAACAATTAAACCGCGTTCTTATCCTAAACTGAATTGTTTGAAATATAATTGTTTTTGACATTGAAATTCTACTTACGCTAAACTGAATTGTTTAATATAGAACTGTTTGACATTTAACTGTGGGTAAACTAAATCTGTACTTATACTAAATTGAATTGGCTGAATTAGAACTGTTTGACTAAACTGAATAGCTTGAAATTGAAATGTTTTTGACAATTAAACTTTGTACTCATGCTAAACTGAATTGTTCGGAATAGAACTGATTATTTGTATAAAAATGGATTTGGCATTAAATAACCGAAAAAGGTTGATATGCCATAAAACCCAAACAACCAACCTACTCTTGCAGAGATAAGATCCTTCAGTCTGACCTTTGTCACGGACAGAACTTTTACTCAGACTTTTGTAATGGACAAAGTACTTAAGCCCGATGCATAAAAGACACTTTCTTCTTTTTAGGTCAACATATAGGATACTGAAGTCTGACTTGTGTAACGGACAGAATTCTGGGTGAGCCAAAAATATTCACAGATTTCAAACATAGATTTAGCTTTATTGGAATATTTTTACAGTTGCATGATTTCATAAAGAGTTTCCTGTGGTATCGGATGGACAGTCGATATCAATTCACACTCCATGCAGTGTATTGGGCATGATAGTGTTTTTGTGCTCACCTGATACTTAAGAACTTTTTAGACCAACAATTGATTGGACACTTTAGTCTGACCTCTTTAACAAACAGGGAACTTTGTAGTGCCTTTCATAGTTCATTGAAAAGAATTTTGTTCGTTACACGTGACTTTAAAATATCCTACCTGTTGATGTGTCCTACCTGTTGTTGATGTGTCCCATCTGTTGTTGATCTTGATGTGTCCCATCGGTTGTTGTTGTTGATGCGTCCTATCTGTTGTTGTTGTTGTTGATGCGTCCTATCTGTTGTTGTTGTTGATGCGTCCTATCTGTTGTTGTTGTTGTTGATGCGTCCTATCTGTTGTTGTTGTTGATGCGTCCTATCTGTTGTTGTTGTTGATGCGTCCTATCTGTTGTTGTTGTTGATGCGTCCTATCTGTTGTTGTTGTTGATGCGTCCTATCTGTTGTTGTTGTTGATGCGTCCTATCTGTTGTTGTTGTTGATGAGTCCTATCTGTTGTTGTTGTTGTTGTTGTTGAGTCCTATCTGTTGTTGTTGTTGTTGAGTCCTATCTGTTGTTGTTGTTGTTGAGTCCTATCTGTTGTTGTTGTTGTTGAGTCCTATCTGTTGTTGTTGTTGTTGAGTCCTATCTGTTGTTGTTGTTGTTGAGTCCTATCTGTTGTTGTTGTTGTTGAGTCCTATCTGTTGTTGTTGTTGTTGAGTCCTATCTGTTGTTGTTGTTGTTGAGTCCTATCTGTTGTTGTTGTTGTTGTTGAGTCCTATCTGTTGTTGTTGTTGATCTTGATGCGTCCTATCTGTTGTTGTTGTTGATCTTGATGCGTCCTATCAGTTATTGGTCTAAAATAAGCAGTCTTTCGTATATTTTAGACCAACAATGAATAGAATATTTTTGTCTAATTGATGTCACAGACTATAGATATATTTTGGCAAAAGCATAGAATAGACTGAGTCTTTTAAATCAAACTGTAAGGTAAACTATGATTTCAACTATTTTTTTTTTTTTTTTACAGAGACCCCCACCGATGCATTACCGGGAGACAGTTGTGCAGATGGAAATTCGGTTACAAAGGGAGAGAGATGCGCAGTTTAAAGAACAGCAAAAATTGCTGAACAGCTCGAACAAAGACATAAGTGAACCCGTTACCGAAATGACCAACGTTGATGACCCGACCATAAATAACAATGATCCTCCTCCTCCTCCCCCTCCAGACTCGGTGCCAGAGCCAGTCCCAGTGCCGGTCTCAGAGACCAAACCAGTATTCTATAAGCATGTCTTGGAAAACAAAATTGCACTAGAATTAGAAGAGGCCAAAGCTCGCGAGGAAGAATTTCGCGAACGAGTAAAGCAAATGGAAAGGCAAAAATCTTTGTCCGAAATCACTTCTCCGAATGAAATTACCAGAAAGGATAGCGTTGATGATCTGGAAAGCTCCGTAAAATCCCTGGAGCTTGACGAAAGCACGATGAGTACCTCTTCAGAGAGTGACAGTGCCGTGAACAAGACGAACACTTTTCTCAACGAGACACCAATCGAGCGAGAGATCCGCCTGGCCCGTGAACGAGAGGAGGAATATCGCCGTCAGAAGGGTTACCCAACCCCCGACAAACTTACAAGCCAGCGCAGCGTCGAAATTAAGACTGACACGGCCAAGTTGCCGAAATACAACCTGAAAAACAAGACTGTGAAAGGGGACACGATGAAGAAAATCGCCGCTAGTCGGCTCCAGCAGGAAATCAAACAGGAACGAAACCGAGAGATGACCCTACGCGAAAGTGGTCGGATTAACACAACGTCTGATGAAAGGGTCGGGGAGCAGAAAAAATACAAGGAAGTTGCCGAGGGACCCGTCAAGCGGAACTTCGTCACGGCCAAAAAGCTGGTTATTAAGACAGAGACGCCAGCCACCGAATCTCAGGCATCGGATACAGATTCTACCACAAGCAATTCGCCGAAAAAGAATGTGCCAAATTATGTTATACGAACGCCAAAGATCTCTGCGACTTTCACTTTCCGGGAAGCGAAGAGTAGTGCAGGTACCATGATTGAACAGGAACTGAAGGAAATGAGAGAACGGGAAGCCGAACTCAAGTAAGTATATAGCATTTTTTTAAATTTCAAGTACATCCAACGACCTTGCTTACAAATAAAGTTTGATTTCTTTTATTTAATGGCATATCAATCTTTTGGGGTTTATTCATATTTACCAACCCCTCTGTTCGGGCAAGATATGACACAAGGTCAATTTTTTTAAGCGGAGTTTAACAGATTTGAATTCAGAGTTTTCCTTCTCCTAGACTAGTTGCCTCACCAAGGCTGAAGAATACAGTCTGTCCTACTATTTACCCATAGCTGGAGGGAGAATAATTGGATTCATACCTTTCCTAAGGGTATTAGTGCTATGTGAAATGCAGTCAGTCTCGTCCAAGATTTGAACTCGTGTCGGCTTGTCCATTTCCTACGGCGATAATCATTACACTACGGGCACCTCTTTTTGGGGTTTATTTAATGCCAAAGCCGTTCTTGTAGGTTGAATACGCCAATTACATTTCTAATTAGGGTAAGACCCTCCATCACACGGTTGCGTAGCGGCTGTGGCTGTAGAATACACTGACTGCATCTCTGCAGAGAGGTAAGACCCCCCCCACTAACGAGTGTCTTGGATATGACACTAAACAAATCTGATGGTGAGGTTCCAGTAATGCGTGAGCTTTGGGGAATGTGGAGTACCTCTTCACTACTCTCTTTCCCACGTCCATTGTGGCCCAGAGTAGAAACACCTGATAGGGTCCTATCTATGAGTCAAATAGAACTTAACTGTGGTTTCGAGAGTTTACTGTTTTTGCATTTAAACTGGATAGTTTAAAATAGAACTGTTTTGACACCTAAACTGTGTACTTATGCTAAACTGAATTACTTGAAATAGAACTGTTTTTCACATTGAACCTGTACTCACGCAAAATTGAATTTTTTAAAAATAGAACTGTTTTGACATTTAACTGTGTATAGACAAAAACTATACTTACACGAAATTGAATTAACTGAATAGCTTGAAATAGAAATAAAACATTTCTATTTAATTAAACTGTGTACTCATACTAAACAAAATTGTTTGAAATAGAATTGATTATTCGTATAAAAATGAAATTGGCGTTAAATAACCTACAAAGGTTGATATGCCATAAACCCACCCAAACAAACAACTCAAACTCCTGCATACGAGTCGCCGGGATATGACACAACACCATCTGATGGTGAGGCTCCAGTCTTGGAACTTTGGGGAATGTGTAGTACCCCTTCATTCCTATTACTTTATGGTCCATTCTGACTTCCATCTTTGAGTCAAATAGAACAGTTTGATCATATAAATGCGTAAACAAATGACTGATGTTTAATTAAATTGTTTGGGATACATATCAATACTTGGAACCATTTAAATTTGACTGATGCAAAAATGAATTGTTTGAAATAGAACTGTTTGATCATTTAACTGTGTGTAAACAAATGACTGATGTTTAATTGAATTGTTAGTGATGCATAGCAATACTTGGAACCATGTAGCTTTGACTTATGCTAAAATGAATTATTTGAAATAGAACTGTTTGGTCATTTAACTGTGTGTAAACAAATGACTGATGTTTAATTGAATTGTTAGTGATGCATAGCAATACTTGAAACTCTTTAACTGTATGCCTAAATTAAATTATTTGTATTACATAGTCATTCTTGGAACCGCTTAACTGTGTGCAAATAAAACTGGAGTGCTTGAAACCGTTTAACTGTGTGTAAAAGAAAATTTAATTATTGGTATAACATAGCAATACATAACATAATCTAACAGTGAGCAAACGAAGGATTAGTGTTGATTAGAATAATTAGTGTTAGATAGCAATACTTGAAACCACTTCGCTGTCTGAAGACAAATGATTAAATTGAATTTTTAGCGATGATAGTGATATCTAAATGTGGAAACAAATTAACCGTAACTTTTTAAAATAGAAAGAGGGAGAGGAAACAGACCCTACCACTTCTCCGGTCTAATCCCCGCCACCGACTGTTTAAATGTGTACAAACAAAGAATGATTAATAGTAAATAGAATTATTCATGTTAGATACAAATACTTGAAACAATTGCGTTAACAAATCATATATATTCAATATATATTAAGAGGATTTGGTATTAAATAATCTACCACCGTTGATATGCCATAAAAGCCAACCGAACTAAATCCTATATATTTAATATATATGTATAAAGAGGATTTGGCATTAAATAACCTACAATGGTTAATATGCCATAAAACCCAACCAAACCAAATCATATATATTTAATATATATCTGTAAAGAAAATTTGGCATTAAATAAACTACAATGGTTGATATGCCATCAAACCCAACCAAAACAAACACTGAGGTATAGGAGTGGGCGCTACTCTATTCCCAGGATTGCTCCACTTTACCCTTGGTCCTTACCTTATAATACTGAGTGTTAAGCAAGGTGGCATCAAGTACCTTTTTTTTTTTTTTAAGTCTTTGGTATGACTCAACCTGCGATTGAACCACGGGTTCTGGTCAATGGAGGGGGGATAATACTGGGTTTCATAATTTTGCTTACTAACAAGAACTTTTTCTAATGTCTGTCAGGAAGTTGAATTTGTAGAACAGGTATGTAGCTTATTTAGTACGTTGCATAACTTGGCATAATGATTAGAATGTTCACCAATGATCCAGAAGACCGGGGTTCAATCCCAGGTCGAGTCATACCAAAGATTCAAAAAATGGTACTTGATACCTCCTTGCTTAACACTCAGCGTTATAAGGTAAAAGATCAAGGAATCCTGAGAAAGGAGCAGCACCCTCCCCTACACCTCGGCGTAGGAGCTATTGAAAAGGGGGCATTCAGGTCGCTCTTGACAACGGTCAGCTAACTTATACATATATAGTCGTCCACTGACTGTTTCTTTGTATCGCAGTTCTTCACTGTGGTTAGACATTTGTGATTCTCGAAGCTGGGATCGAAACCCGGCTGACTTATACGCCAGCCGTAGATTCTACCGCACAGCCACGAGGAAACTAATGTAAGCGAAGAGATTTAAACGCATATGTAACACTTTTTGTTTTGTTTACATATATCCGCTTAACGGTTACCGAGAGGTCAATTCATTCGAAGAATATTTATAAACGTACATACACATACACACGAGGATCCTTCTAAAGGTTCTGAGCTTTTACCTCGGAAAAAAGTGGTTGATTTGTTTAAAAATGTTCTAAGCCTCACCAAGATTTTAGATTTGTCACACACTTCTCACCTTTGTATTGGTCTTGTCGCTGGACCAATATATTAACGCGTTGATCCCGTGGACAGTTATATGTTGTGTTGTTATTGATATAGGATTGGACAAATGACAGTGACTAGTTGATAAGTCTAAATTTCAGGTTTTAATGAGCAAATCGTACGCGAAAAGTGTACGAGTATGGAATTGCAGTTGTTGTATCTTGATGGCATCGTCTCTATTGGGTGTTGAATGATGTCGGCATTATCGAAAGAAATAGACTCAGTTGTCAATTACTTTGTCTAGAAGGTGAGGATGGTCTCTGTGCTTGGTGCAGATTATAGGTGTAGCAGTATGGTCAGGCTGTATATGTTACTGGAGACGGTCGATGTGGATGCATTGGTTGCAGGGCTGGGTGATCGATGTCCTGGTTTATGCAGTCATTGGTTGGCTGGGTATGTCTCGATGTGGCCTTGAAGTGTTGATGCTAGTTCGAGCTTGGTTAAGCAGGAACGGCTGCTGGGTTAAGCAGTTGCATCGTTGTCTCGTGGTATCTGCCAGGAAGATAGGAGGCCGAAGTGAACTCAGAAAACCTGAGGTTAGCTCTTTGAAGAGCTGGTTGAATGAGATGGCAGATGTGATTTGGTCTGGTTGGTTGGCAGCTTGGCTTGGTGGTGAGGACGCAAACCCATGCTGCTGCGTTGCCCGGTCGGTTGGGGCTGTAGAATACACTGACTGCACCTCTGCAGAGGGGTAGGACCCCCCCCCAACGAGTGTCCTGGATATGACACTAAACAATCTGATGGTAAGGTCCCAGTAATGCTGGAGCTTTGGGGAGTGCGGAGTGCCCCTTTATTGTCATCGCTCCCAAGTCCACTCTGGCCCGGAGTGGTAGCTCCTGATGGGACTCTATCTATGGGTTAAATAGAATTAACGGCATACTTATGCTAAACTGAATACCTTAAAATAGAAATGTTTTTGACAATTAAACCGTTCTTACATTTAAACTGCATGCTTATGCTAAACTGAATTGTTTCAAATAGAACTGATTATTTACAGGAAAATGCATTTAGCGTTAAATAACCTACAAAGGTTGATATGCCATAAAACCCAACCAACCAAGCCGCTGGGAGAGGAAACAGACCCTACGTCTCCCCCAGGCTAAGCCTACCACCGACCGTATATTTGTCCCTGCTTCCCACCAGAAAGAACTTGAAACAAGGTCAATGACCCGAATGTCGGATTATAGAGGAGATTGAGGGACGGGGAGGTCGGGCATGAACTGAGGCTTGAGCCCTACTGGACATGAACTCAAACGCGAGTCCAGGCACGGATGTCTGATTATAGAGGTCCAGTGCTATACAGTGCTTGTCTATGACATCATCGCGCACCCGATGTTGGCCCAGCCGAAGCCAGGAGCCATTCAGTCTTAGATCTTGAGTGGTGGTGGAGGTACAAATATCTCCTTCGGCCCGAAGCCCGTCCACTAGCGTTTTTTTACAGCCTCTAACCAGACAGAACTTGACACAAGGTCAATGACCCGAAGTTCATTTTATCGGGAGAGAGAGAGAGATCGAGCTCGAGCCGAGACTAAAATCCTGCTGAATTATGTTGGTCATCGGCTCACTTAGTGCAATGAGCCTGATAAGCCTTGCTGGACATGGACCAAAACATGGGTCCAGGCAGAGATGTCTGATTATAGCTTAAACTGGACCAAGAGGTCCAATGCTATACAATGCAGTCAAAGACATCATCGCCCACCCAAAGGTGGACCAGCCGAAGCCAGGAGCCATTCTGCCTCGAATCTGACCTTGACCTTAAACACCGCTCCAGGCTGAGCCTGGTGTTATTTGTTACTGCCTCCCACCAGACATGACTTAACACAAGGTCAATGACTCGAAGGTAGATTATAGTGGGGGTTGAGGAAAGGGGAGGTTGGAGCCCGACCGCCAAACTGATTTTTCGTTGCTGTCTGCTGTTTATATAGCGTTGGCCGCTACAACACTGCTGGGCCGAGTGAAGTATTTCTGTACACAGGAAGTTCTTTTATTAAATATAAGTGATAATGAAATACTTCATTATACTTTAAAGAGGAATTTTTAAATATAATGTATCTTATCCTGTGGTTACGAATTAATCTCCGAAAGCCCAGCAGAATTAATCCTTTCGATAAATAGTTCATATGTTAGTAACAGAAGTTCGCTTTGTGAAACATTAATACGTTTAGTGGTCTGACGTCAGCGATTTCTCTAAAGTGGAGATTTTAAGTATCGTAGCCAGAACTGCTTCGATAGTCACATCAGCATAGAAATTAAGACAGAAATCTGAATTAATTTTTCTTGTGTTATCCTATTTACCCAACCCCTCCGCTCGGGCAGGATATGACACAAGGTCAATTTTTAAGCGGAGTTTAACAGGTTTGAATTCAGAGTTTTCCTTCTCCTAGACTAGTTGCCTTACCATGGCTGAAGAACCTAGTCTGTCCTACTATTTACCCATAGCTGGAGGGAGAATAATTGGATTCCTACCTTTCCCAAGAGTATTAGTGCTATGTGAAATGCAATCAGTCTCCTCCAGGATTTGAACTCGCGTCACCGTGTCCATTTCCTACGACGATAACCATTACACATTGTGTTATAAGTAGTGATAGTGTGTTGTGATAACAAAAATGTTTAGTTATGGCTCTTTTTTTTTTCCGGTTTTTTAAGCGACTCTCAAAGCTTTTGTACAGACAAGTGATAATAGGCCTTGTATAAGTGTAATCGTTTTAGAATACCATAACTCGCGCTAACAGGAGAAGGATGAGACGTAACACAGCAATCAAGTGTAGTTGGTTTGAGATAACAAAAAAGATTTTCCCGTGTTTATCATATTTACCCAACCCCTCCGCTCGGGCAGGATATGACACAAGGTCAATTTTCAAGTAGAGTTTAACAGGTTTCAATTCAGAGTTTTCCTTCTCCTAGACTAGTTGCCTCACCAAGGCTGAAGAACCTAGTCTGCCCTACTATTTACCCATAGCTGGAGGTACAATAATTGGATTCCTACCTTTCCCAAGGGTATTAGTGCTATGTGAAATGCAATCAGTCCAGGATTTGAACTCGTGTCGCCGTGTCCAATTCCTGCGACGATAACCACGGGCACCTCCATTTTCCCGTGTTTATTGTCGATTAATGTACAGACTCTTGTGAGCTTTCATAGCATAATGTTGGTGGTCGTATTTTCGTTAAAGTTGCAGCTGCTGCTGACTGATCGCTCGGCATCTCTTTGAAATTGCTGCGGATTAGTAATTGTTTTGGTCATGGTTATCTTTCGATGGCTGTTTTTATTTCTCATCTATAGAAGCTACTCTTATGGATGAGCAGCAGTAGTTCCCCGATCGAACTTACAATTCTGAGCGTTAAGCCACATGTCTCACACGTCCAGGACCAGGATAGGCATTGCGTTTGGCCGTCAGAGGGTTTATTCGCATACCTTCACGTCCATCATGCTGCTTTCTATGTGTACGTAAAAAAAGGGGGGTCCTTCACCCCTAAGTTTTAACTTAGTTAAAGTCCAGGACTAATGTATATTTATAGGAGTTTTTTTGTTTTGTTTATTTTCACCTGTTTTCTGAAACTGGCCCTAACATTTTTTTTTTATTTTGTACTAGGGACTTCCTTTACTTAACTTTTTATTTTTATTTTTCCTTCTTTTTTAAGACTACAATGGGTTGGGGGAGAGCAGTGGGCATTGATGATGATGAGTAATTGTTTGGCATCTCTTTGAAGACAGTTGCTGGGATCTTCTCTTATGTTTCTGGTTCAAAGTTTAAAAAATTAAATTATATTAGACATCCACAAATTATGAACAGGCAGTAGCATTGCTAAAGGGAGTGGTTGTCGCTTCTAAACCCAGGTATGAAGGGGTGTACAGGGTGAAACGATAAAATTGTCGTCCTAAAGAAAACAACACTACAGCTTTATTTTAAAACTTTTATTGAAAAAAAATCAATTCAGGTAACTTGATTATGTAGTAGAGCTGACATCTATTCAATGTAGCCGCCTTCAGCCTCAATTACCGCCTCGATACGGATTCGTAACTGGGAGGATGCCTTTTCCACAAACGCCGGCGGGGGCTCGGTGGATAGCGGCGATCAGACTGGCTTTGGTGTTGTGGGAGGTCATGTTGGTGATGTTCTCGCCGTATGACCAAACGAAGTAGTTCAGGTCGGGGGAGGAGGAAGGCCAGTGAGAGAAGGGTACAAAGTCGTAGCACTTCTTCTGAAGCCAAGCCTGGGTTTCTTTGGATTTGTGGGCTGGCGCCAAGTCCTGCTGCCACACCCAGGATCTGCCACCGGCCACCTGATTGCACCAGGGGATCACCACACTCTTCAGCACATCCAGGTACACTTCGGTGTTGACTTTCAAGCCGAC
This sequence comes from Sepioteuthis lessoniana, assembly GCA_963585895.1. Lineage (NCBI taxonomy): Eukaryota > Metazoa > Mollusca > Cephalopoda > Myopsida > Loliginidae > Sepioteuthis > Sepioteuthis lessoniana. Next base: position 40,137,276 of record OY757944.1, on the reverse strand, counting down.
TTCGAAGATGTGAGGTGGCATGATGTGGCCCTCACTTGAAACCACACCAAAGACCATAACTGTAGCCGTAAACTTTGTTTTCATCACCCTGGGCACGTTCCTGTTATTCGTGGCAATCCAGATTTGCATTTTGAGGGTGCCAGCAATGGTCCTGTTGTCATAACTTGAACAGCGGCGCATCTCCGATCTCGCTCGTTGAACATTGTGTCACTTTCAGACACGATAGAAGGCTCCTATCGCTCTTGGGATTTGTACACAACTGGCCAACTAGTAGATGGTCTGCAACAAAAAAAGAAAACCGGTTTTCATTAAACGGAAATGGAATCATGTCGTCTTTTCTAAGGCGACAATTTTATCGTTCCACCCTGTAAAAAATTGGGTGTCCTCGTGGTTAAAGCGATGCACTGCGGAATCGTAGTACGCGAGTTCGTACTCCAGTCGCGCTATTACGTTCACTTTCGGGCAAATACCCTTGGGAAAGGTATGAACCCCCTTATTCTCCCTCCAGCTATGGGTAAATAGTAGGACGGACTTGGTTCTTCAGCCTTGGTGAGGCAACTAGTCTAGGAGAAGGAAAACTCTGAATTCAAACCTGTTAAACTCCTTAAAAATTGACCTTGTGTCATATCCTGCCCGAGCGGAGGGGTTGGTAAATAGTACCCTGTAAAAAATTTCCTCTCGCCTATAATACTAAAACTAAGTAGCTCAATGGGGTAAGGGACACTTGTTATGTGTCTAAAACAATAGGAATCCCAATTTTAAAATAGAAAACTCGAAAAATGAATCATCATGATGAAGGCATGCGAACTTCATGGATTTTTATACTCACTCTTGCCATCTGTCCCTATCAGCCATCGCTCTGAGTAAGTCCTCCAGAAATCACCCAGTATCCGCAAAAAATAATGATCAAAGTAAAGTGTGTCCATGAGTAGGGGTCCATTAGAGAAATGGTACTGAGGAGTTAATTCTTCCTTTACCAGCAATGCCCTGCTCGTCTTACCTCCCTATCTCACAAATCATCCTATACAATTGCTTCTTCCAGGTTTTATTAAACTTTAAGAAGTGCTATCATTTAGTACGACTGACACGTCAACACTCTGCCAGCATAAAATTACCTGGTGTTCAGTCAGGTTTTTTATGTGTTGGGGTTTGGTTGGGAAGGCCAGTGGATTGGATCAAAACGGAATTTCTGGATTTAGCTTGCTCTCAGTTTAACCCTATTCAGAGCAAGATTATCTACCATTAATCCCACTTGATCTTAATCCTTGAGTTCATTACGTTTTCTTTTTCATTAAGTGGATAATGATACACAACCCAAATAATTAAAATCATTCAGAAAGGACGAGGCTGAAAAATCTCTTTGCTTGCAGGTGGTTTTCCACCGAAGGAATGAATAAAGAGTTCACTTAAAGATACTTTGGTTACCTACAGGTAGTGCCCGAAGGCCCAAAAAGCCGAAGTATGCATTTTACCCAAATGTAGTGACTAATCCAAGAACTAGTGTAATATAATTGTGGAGGAATTTCGTTTTGTATATCTTGCCTTTCGGTTTAGTTAGCACATGGGTTAGTTAGGTGCAACATTAACGCAGGTGTTCACGTGCACGCAGAGAGGATGTGTCATTCAGCGATGTCAAAATAAAAATCCCAGATAGGAATTAGGACCAGGGGATGTGAGTGACGTCACACACCGGAAGCGTGGGTTGAGGATTCTGAGATTTGAGAAAAAGCAGTTAGTTGAGTTCCTGCCTCCGAACGAGAGAGTCGACATTCAGAGCTCGGCGAGGCCAGACGAATTTGTGCGCTACGGACGCCGCGCGTTGGTTGGGTTGAGAGCTGACGATCAATATCGAAAGATTGTGTCTCTCTCTCCTCATGTCGAATTACCTTTAACTCAAAGTAATAAAAAGTTTCGTACCTGTAGGAGGAGATATTGTGTTTTTGATATTTAATTTCCATTTTGTAGTGGTACATTTAATTTGTTTTTATATATGATTCCGTGTTCTCACAAGTCGGAAGGCCGCCATTTATAGCGATGGGGATAACATTATTATTATTATCATTATTATTATTGGGTTTTTTAGGTTTAAGTTGGTTTTACGTGGGTTGCGTTGGTATTACGCTGGTTGTTATCCCCTCGCTAAATGTTGATGGATTATAAAGGTGGTGAGGAAGAACGAAGACGTCGTTAGGTTTTAAAGGAAGGTTTTAATGGCAGCATGAAGTAAAGGGTTTTACGCTGGTATACTGCGAGACTAGTAGTAAGGAAAGAAGGTAGGAAGTTGTTAAAGTGTATCATCTAATTTGTTTTTACGAGAATCCCTTGGTCTAGAAGAATAGATCCAAAGGATCCATAAACTAGATGGCTCTCCTCATAATGGTTGATGCTGCTACTCGATTCAGGAACAGACGTTAAGACGTCCGTTCCCGTTGAGTATTTCTGAGAGAGATTCGCGGGCTTTCTTCAATTTTTGAAGCCGTGCGCGCTTTGATCCAGGAGATGAGTTACTTCACTCGCTACACCCAACCCCTCCAACTGAGCAAGATTTTGCCCAAGGACTGGTTTAAATTCAGATCTCCTTTTCCAGGATTGGTTGCCAGAC
>OY757944.1:40057174-40129674 GCA_963585895.1 Sepioteuthis lessoniana | reverse complement strand
ATTTTTAAGACTTAGTTAGGGGTGCGTATTATATACAAGAACTAAATATTAACTTTTTTTTTTTTTTTTTTTTTTTTTTTGAGATTTTTAAGACTTAGTTAGGGGTGCGTATTATATACAAGAACTAAATATTAACTTTTTTTTTTTTTTTTTTGACCATGTGCATTGCCGTATTTGAGATGGCATGGTCCAATCTCACTAATGTGTAACAAGCACTTTTGTTTTATGTTGATGGCAAGAAATAGCCAGTGAGATGTGTACTCAATTTTTTTTCTCCTTTTGTGAGCTTATTTTTACTAGTATTTAATTTAAATTTTGTATTTTGATAAATTGAATTTAATGTAAATTTTATGTTTAGAAACCTAATGTAAGTTACATGTTTTTCTTTGATATGAACCGGATAAAAAGTTGAATTATTTTTAAAATTTGGTTAAATTTCTTAAAAATTTAATATCAAATTCAGGTTAAATTTCTCCCAATTCTGAAAACTCAGTACGTATTATACACAAGATTATATTTTTCCAGAATTTTATAGTCCAAATTTTTATATGTGAGTAATAATGACATTTAATATTGGAAAATATAAGACACCTCACATTTGCCTGGAAGTCTTTTCCATTTTGAAACAATCAATATCCAAGAAAGAGAGCTATTTGTATATTTAAATTTTAAAATTGTTTTATGCTTCACAATCATTAGACAATATAAAATGTTTGCGAATTCACTCAATCTAATACAGATACAATTTGCAAAAGAAAATCTTTTCTATTTACTTACGGATTTTTGGAAGCTGACAGTGACAGTTTTGATTGATTATAATAAATTAAACAGATAAATTACTTGAAAATGTCTTACTTATTTAAATAATATCTCCCATAAAAGACTCTCTTTGATGTTGATTCACACGTTTCACTTTATTTTCATATATTTCTAATGTTAATATTTAAAAATAGAAGCAGTCGTGGGAAAATGGCAGCCTGCAGGGCTTTCTGAATGGCTTGCTTAAGACTTCAGTTTTTTTTTTATAGAAAAGATCTTTTTATCAAAGGAGGAAAAAAAAAACGTTTTTCCCCTAATTCTAAAGTAGATGCTTACACATATGGTATTCGGTAGTGAAAATTGTTAAGGTACCTTAAATTTTTTTTAGTAGTGCAGCCTGCACAATGACAAGTTGTGTCTCACGTGGCCTGCTATATAGGACTTGTTAATAACTGTTAATACTAATAGGCAGTCACTATGTTCAATTTTTAATGGAATCAATATGATATCAAGTCATGGAAATTTGATGTAAGCATCTTTGTTTTTTAAAAGCAGTAAAAATTTTATGCAATAAAAAAAATAAAACAAAGCAATTTTTTGTTACAATTCCGATAGTAGTACTTTAGAAAAGTTGTGGTGGAACAAGTGTCACAATGAAAAGGAGAGCTGGTGTGCTAATATTTTTATAAGCAGTACATCTGCTGACCTGTGTAATAAATTTAGATGTGTGGAGAGAGGTATCTGGTTTTACTTTTAGTCTGTCTATCCCGCCTCCATTCCCTTGGTGTGATGAATCTCAAGAATGGAGGTAGGTAGATAGTTACAATAATGTATTCTAGAGTTACTTTTCAATTTTCCACAGAATGATACCGAGTGTCTATTATAAGGAGTATCTGTATGTTATATACATATGTACTGATTGGACTGTATGCAACTATTGTTTTCTGGTGTACAAAGAAGTTGAAATTGTATAAAAAGACTGCATTTTCTTCTTTTTTTTTTTTTTAAACGCTGTCTTCAAAGGATAATTTTATTTTCAAAAATTTAGTTGTTTTTTTTTTTTTTTTTAATTTTTTTTTTGTTTGTTTATTTTTTGTTTTAGTGTGCTAAAATTTTGACAAGTTTTTTTTTTTTTCAGTTAACTATGTAATTTAAAAAACATAAGAAAATAGCTGATTTTCAAATTGTAAACTTTTCAAAATTTAAAGGCCAGATAATCTGAAGTTTCTTTGGCCTCTTCTTCATTCAGACCACTCTGCTAACACCTTAACTATGTAATTTTTAAAAAAAAAAAAAAGTTAAAAAAATACTGGTAACCTACCAAAAACTAAAAAATATCTTAAACAACAGGTTTATGAAAACCATTTTTTTAGATATAAATTTTATTTTTTTTAATCTAAAAGGTTTATAAAAATTTGAATTTTTTAAAAATCTATTCGAATGCATTCTTATTTAATTATTTATATATATATATATATATATATATATATATATATATAAGGTTTATGAAATTTATGTTTAATTTTTTTTGTAATCATATATATATATATATATATAATTTTTCCCCCCCAATATTAATTTGTTTTATTTAACTCAAGGATGTTAAATTTGTTTTTCTCTGCATAGACGTTCCAAATTTCAATGAAATTATTGGTGAAAAAAGATGGGGAAAAATTTGAATATATATTTTACGACTGAAATATCCTGATGAATAAGTAATTTAACATGTTTATACATGATGACTGCCACATTCAGACGGATGAAGAGCCATCCTTACTACTCAAACATTTCTGTTCATAACTAATTCAACTTGTAAAAAAGAAAATACAAGAAATGGATGCTTAGATGTGGCACAAGGCCATATGAAAGGGGCACCCAATGAGACTCTAACTCACTCGTATAGGTTTGCTAGTCGAGCTTGCTAACCATTACACCACCAGAGGCGCCTAAAAAAAAAAATACAAGAAATGCCATTCACAGGAATAGAAAAGACATTTAAACACAGAATTTTGATTTATTTCTATATATGTCATTAAAACTTGATCATTTGAATGAGAATTGGTCAAGGTATTAGATTACAGAGTGATATCGATTTTTTTTTTTTTTTTTTTTTTTTTTTTTTTTTTTTTTTCTAAAACATCCTGTATATCTTAAATGATATCAAATATTTTAAAACACCCTCTGTGTGTGTGTGTGTCTCTATATCTCTCTCTCTCTCTCTCTCTCTCTCTCTCTCTCTCTCATATATATATGATTACTGCTATGTCTTAACAGATGATAGCCAACTTTATTAACAAAATTACAACATACTGATTTAAAACTAAATCAACCAAAGAAAAAATATCATTATCCTCATGTCGTGCCATCAGCACAGATATCCCTGACTCCTTCTCTATCATCCATTGCTTCTGGCAGGTCTTCAGGGCTACATCCTGTATCAGCACAAAGCTGCTGTGTGTAGGTTCTAGCTGGGCGTCCTGCCTTCGCTTGTCCATGTGAGGGGGTCCATGTGTAAGATAAGGTAATAAGACATCAATACATTGTTGTATAATAGCGACATCTGCTTATATGACCTACTTATGCCCCTTTCTTTGCCCAGTCGGCTTGGGCTGTAGAATACACTGACTGCACCTCTGCAGAGGAGTAAGACCTCCCCCCAACGAGTGTCCTGGATATGACACTAAACAATCTGATGGTGAGGTTCCAGCAGTGCTGGAGTTTTGGAGAATGTGGAGTACCCCTTCATTGCCATTGCTCCCAGGTCCACTCTGGCCCGGAGTGGTAGCACCTGATAGGGCATTATCTATGGGTTAAATAGAACTAAAAGCATACTTATGCTAAACTGAATTGAGTAAACTAAATAGCTTGAAATAGAAATGTTTTTGACAATTAAACCGTACTTACATTTAGACTGCATTCTTATGCCTAACTGAATTATTTGAAATAGAACTGTTTTTCGACATTAAAACTGTATTTACACTTAACTGAATTGTTACATATAACTGCTTGAATAGTTTGAAATAGAAATGTTTTTGACAATTAAACTGTGTACTTATGCTAAAGTGAATTGTTTTAAATAGAACAGATTATTTACATAAAAATGGATTTGGCGTTAAATAACCTACAAAGGTTGATATGCCATAAAACCAACAAAACAAACAATGCCCCTTTCTGCGTCTACATCACTACCGCTCGGTAACAAGTATAATTGGTGACTCTACAAATAGCTGGTTTTATTTCAGAGTACCTTCTCTTATCCTAGGATACTTACAAGTCAGCAGAGGTTTCATGCTGGAGCAAGCTTCCTACTCCAGTTTTGACTTTTGGAGTTAACGTCTAGAATGGTTGCCTTCACCACAGCTTTATCTTTAGACTTCTATCCAACAATTTTTTGTAATTTAGGTGGTATAAATGGCAATCATCAGTTAAGATGTGGCAGTCATCATATATTCGTGTGTGTGACAATGAAAAAGTTGTCAGTTACCTCAATATGTGAAAATATACAGAAATGAAAAAATACAAGGTCTTCAGAGTGGTTATATTTGTAAAAAATATTGGCAAATATTTGATAAAGACAGATATATTATAGAATCTTTGTAATAGGTAGATTTGAATGAAAAGATAAAAATATTAACATAGCTAGACTGATGTGATATGAATTCAATGGTCCGGGAGACCTGGGTTCAATCCCAGGTTATGTCATACCAAATACTTTAAAAATGGTACTTGATACCTCCTTGCTTAACACTCAGCAATATAAGGTATGTATCAAGGGTAAAATGTAGCAATCCAGGGAAAGAAGTAGCCCCCTCTCTAACACTTTGGTGTAGTAGCTATTGAAAAGGGAGCCTTCTGGTCACCCTCAACTATGGGTGCCAACTTTACTACCACTTATATACACACATACATACATATAATCTTTTTTTTTTTTTTTTTTTTACTTTTGAATGCTAATTACACCATACAAATTTGAAAAAAATGCTACCCACAGAAATAGGATGTTTTTAAAAGTTTCTTTTTCGTTTCTTTTAATAATTAAAATTTTTTAGTAATTTATTTAGTTTTCTTTTATGAATCAAACAACTTCAATATAAAATTTAAATAAAATTGAATTTAAACTGAAACTGCTACAAGGGAGGTAACTATTAGTGATTCACCGGTTTTTGTTTTTAAACAAAGAAATAAAATAATATACTTCTCACTAAATTGCTTTATAAATATAATCACCCTCAATTTATATTATCTATTGGTCTAAATATTGGTATTAGATTATCAACTCAATGGATATGACTTCCCATATCATCTGATAACTTTTAGAATATAAATAACCTTAAATGTAGCTATTATGTTAAATAATCATTATTATAAAAATATTATTTTTTCTATGTACAATTAAATACTAGATTTAAATTAGAATTAGGATGATACAATTAAGTTCTTGGAATTAAGTTTTCTCATATTTACTAATCTAATATCTACCAGCATACACGGTACCAGAAAAAAAAACGAAAAAAACCCGCCAGGAACAAGAGATAAAAGTATCTCGAATCACTGCCCGGGGGAAAAAGAAAAAAATTATAGGTCAAAAAGAAAGAAAAGGACAACCTCGTCTGACCCCTTGAAAAAAATCAAGGGATACGCAGTCAGTTGGTCAAAAGAAAACTAAAAACCTTCCGCGAATCCTGCAATGCTACAATTACAAGACTGCTCAACACGAGTGGAGCCAATTATAAAATTAACTTAAATTGCGAGTTGGAAATCTTCTACTAAAGTTTCACCTTATCGGATCATCAGGAAGTCTAACTCCAACTTCCTGATGATCCGATAAGTTGAAACTTTAGTAGAAGATTTTCAACTCGCGATTTAAGTTAATTATATATATATATATCTCAAAAAGCATAGAAAATTTTTATCTTTTTAAAGTGAAATTTGTTTATAAATAAAGGAGTGTGGTACAATTAGATTAATATCTAATTTTTATTTATTGGATTATCATATTCGGTTAGCATAATATATTCTTTTTTTATAATATATTTATATAATTAGTTAAATGTCTAACGTAATGTGAAATATATACACCCCAGTCTAGCAATGAAAACTCCAATAAAACCTTGTATTTCATCTGAAGATACAGTCTGGTAAAAAAAAAATGTTGAAGTAAATTTAAAATGTAACTCATCTGTTTAGTTTTAATTAAAATTATATATATATGTGTGTGTATATTATATATATATATATATATTTATATATATATGTGTGTGTGTATATTATATATATATATATATGTGTGTGTGTGTATATTATATATATATATATATATATATATATTCAAATGAAGTGCAAGTCATTGAACAACCAATAATATTCATGTAGCTATTGACTGCTCTATTTCTTTTGACCCATGCAGATTCTCTCTTATCATAAATCTTTGAAATTCTTTTTATGATTTAAAAAAGAAAAAAATTTAACTAAACAAAAATGTGTGAATGACACGAGTGAGTCATTGCTTTTGTTCCAAACAAGGAGTGTCTACTTGAAAACAGCAAAATGACATCTTATATATATGCATATGTGTGTCTCAATAGCAAAGGACTAATCTTTATTTTAAATTTCCTATTTTTTGGTATTTTTTGAAAATTGATATTTTGCTGCAACTAAGGCAAATTTGATGATAATAATCCAATAAAACAATCACTTTTTATGCGTGTCTAAGCCATTGAAGTTTCATTAAGATTTGTGGCAATAATAAAAAAAATGGTCCAATTTTTTTTATAACTTCCTTCCTCCCACCCCCAATACATTTATATATTTATAAAGTACATACATGCTTATAAGAGACAATTTTTTACATACATATATATAGCATGTGTTTAGTTCCACTTGCACACATGCTCAAAATCAGATTCTGATATCAATCAGTTTGAAAATTATCTACACATACTCACACTGTGCTTTTAAAGATAGACTGGCTCACAGCCTAAATCTTCTTCTTTGAATATCACATAGGTGCACACACACACACACACATATATGTGTGTGTATATATATATATATATATATATATATATATATATCACAAATGTATGTGTGAGAGTTCAGGTAAGTATTATTAATACTTGAAATATCTTAATTTTTTTGTTTTGTTTGTTTTAGTTTTTTTTACATATTTGAAGTAGTTATTTAAAATAGACATACCCCCAAATAATTACCTGTAAAAAAAAAAAAAAAATCTCAATTGTCATTTAGGCTGCACCTTCTTTTGATACACTAACTCCTTCCTACCCCCCCCCAAAAAAAAGGAAAATACCAACTGAACAAAGCTAATTTTAGCACTACCCACACATGTAGGAGTGACAGGTAAATAACTTCATTACGAAACTGTCTACATATACGCACACAAAGAGCTCAATATCAGTGACAGTGAAACTGAGATATATATATATATTATATATATATATATATATATATATATATATATAGAATTAACTTAAATCGCTAGTCGAAAATCTTCTACTAAAGTTTCACCTTAACGGATCATCAGGAAGTTTCGCCTAAACCATTCTAAGGAGAAATTGCCTTTATTCACCAAAAACCTCCACCTATCCTAAAATTTGCATAAAAAAAAAAATAAATAAATATATAAAAAAAAATTAAAAAAATAAAAATAAACCTATAACATTTCCTAATTATATAGTAACCACGCTCTTTTGTGTATACAACTATTCAACACCTCCGATCTTTTGTTTAGCATATTCTTACTTTTACAATCTGCTATTATCAATTTTTCCTCCATACAAAGATTACAGGTTCTATTACCTGCCCTATATTTGCGGCATTTCTTTATTACTTCCCATTTCATTATCGGATCTACTCCCATTTTTTCCTTAATCTCCCACACATAACTAGATAAAGCAGTGCTATATCTATATCTTTCGTGCGAAAAACTTGTTCTATGGTTATAGTACCTAGTTTTAAAATCCCCTTGGGTAGATAATTGATTAGTAAATATATATATATATATATATATATGTGTGTGTGTGTTTCTCACTATTGTGTTCATCATACCAAGATTTGTGAATCATAGCTACTCTTACTCAAATCTTACAGATGCTCTATCACTGATATTGAGCTCTTTTTCTTTGTAAATATAGCAAACTGTTTTATAGTATGAGTGCGGTATTATGGTTATCATCAATGGAAATAGACATGGTGACTCAGGTAGATAATCCTTGACTAGGTTGTTTTCATTTCACATAGTAAGCTAATACCATATATATATATATATATATATATATATAGTATTATTCGGTCCAGTTAAACCAGAGTTGGGAGTAATTCATTCAGGAGCTGAACATTTAAATTTTCCTAGTGGAGAGCTCAATGTAATTTTTTACAGAGCAATATTTCTTTAAAGAAAAAACCAAAGACCGGTCTTTGGTTTTTTTTCTTTAAAGATATATATATATATATGAGAGAGAGCTATATAAGCTATATAAATTGCTCTACTTTTTTGTGTAAAGATTTTAATATTTAGGAGTTAAATTTTATTTATTTATTTATTATTATTGTAGTAGTGTTGATTGTCTCTATCTCACTTTGTGGCAGACCAAATGCGGTATAATTTGAAGAGTACTCCAATATCTTTCTTTCTCGGCCTAATGATTGTCATTTTAAGACAGCATGAAATCTATGGTCACAGGCATGCTTCCATTCTATTAAATATATATAAAAACTAATATATATTTACCTTATATAGGAGTGAGAATTTCCGAAAGAGACAGAAGTAATTTACCTTGGATTCACTGTGTATATTTAGCACTTTTGTTTTTCAGCCAAGGTATTTCTGTTGGTGTTTTTTTTTTCTTTTGATTAGGCATTGCAGTGCTGTTTGATTATTTTCAAGCAGTTGGAATGTTTTTAGTCTTTTTTTTTTTTTTTTTTCCTCCAGGTTTCAGTTTGTGTAATATCTTTTATTTGCAAATTGTATTATTTTGGTCTTTTCTACACCGCCAGAATTATAGAATACGTAAAAAAATTATATATATATGAATTAATTGTTCCAAGATTAGGTTTTTAATGTTCGGTAGTATGTAAATTAGAGGTAATGCGGGTTTTTTTTTGGAGCGGGGGGAGGGTTGAGAATATACATATGAAAAATAATAAGATATATCATCAACTTCAATTAATTTTTTCCGGTTTAATTAATGGATAATTTAAATTATTTTAAATTTAAAAAAATAAGAATAAAGAATTTTTTTTCAAATTCCATTCTTGACATCTAATTATAATTTTGAATATCTCATCTGAAGATGGTTTTATAAAAAACAAGTTAAACTTTTAAACATTAAAAAAAGTTAAACTTAAGAATTTATAGGAATCTGAAATAAATTTATAATGATACCAAGAAAGTGAATTTTTTTCTTTTTGTCTTATATATATATATTTTTTGGCAGCATTTCTTCGTTAATACAAATTTCATTAAACATAATAGATATCTTATGTCTACATATTTTCTTCTGGATCCGTTCGAATTCTCGTATTACTTTTATCGTATTCGGGGGGAATTGATTTATGTATTGTCCATAGTTGTATGTATCCCTAGTACTTTCTGCCCGACTTTGGGCCATCATCAGGGGAGGATCTATTAAAAAAGTGATGTAACTTTTGTTTTAGCATATTACCACTATATAAGAGCGTCTTTACTATTGAAGATTATATATATATATATATATATATATATATATATATATATAAATTTGTGTTTGTGAGTAAGATGAGAAGTTTAATCAGACAGATATGCTGTAAAAATAAGAAAACACTAAGAAAAATACATATAAATGGACGAGAAAATTTTTCTTTGATAAAAATTAGTTTAGGTCCATCAATGGATTTCAACAAATATGAATGAAATTATCTAAGATATGAAATCCAGAAAATTTCAGGTAGAAAGTATTTTAGGTCATCTTCAAGGTGGGAATTATGAATTTCTACTTTTTACAACATATCATAAAGGAATTCCAGGTTTGAGTTTTAGGAAGAAAATAAATTTTAGAGATTGTAGTGATTTACGAAGCTCTTTGCTTCAATGTAGCACAAGGCCAAATGAATGGGGCACCCAATGAGAATCGAACTCGCTCATGTAGGTTTGCAAGTCTAACTTGCAAACCATTACACCACCAGAGGTGCCCAAAATTTTAGGGATTGTAGTATGATAATTAATTGATGAAGACCAAACTTTGTCTATATTTCTATTTATTGTTGAAGAGAAATCGGTTTGTATGTTGTTTTTTTTGTTTGTTTGTTTTTTTTTTTTCTGTTATGTAATACCTCCATTATTTTGTCGTTATGTGTAGAATCCATTATGGCAACACTTCCACCTTTATCAGAAGGTGAGGTAATAATGTTGCTATTGCTAGACAAACCTCTCAATGCAGCTCTTTCATATATATGCTGTAGAATACATTGACTGTACCTCTGCAGAGGGGTAAAAAAAAAACCAACGAGTGTCCTGGTATATGACACTAAACAATCTGATGGTGAGGTTCTAGCAGTGCTGGAGTTTTGGGGAATGCGGAGTACCCCTTCATTGCCATTGCTCCCAGGTCCACTCATGCCCAGAGTAGTTGCACCTGATAGGGCCCTATCTATGGATTAAATAGAACTAACAGCATACTTATGCTAAACTGAATTGTTTGATTAAACTGAATAGCTTGAAGTAGAAATGTTTTTGACAATTAAACTGAACTTTGACATTAAAACTGTATTTACACTTAACTGAATTGTTACATATAACTGCTTGAATAGTTTGAAATAGAAATGTTTTTGACAAACTGTGTATTTATGCTAAACTGAGTTGTTTTAAATAGAACAGATTATTTACATAAAAGTGGATTTGGCATTAAATAACCTACAAAGGTTGTATGCCATAAAACCCAACTAAACCAAATCATATATATTTAATATATATGTATAACGTGGATTTGGCCTTAAATAACCCACAAAGGTTGATATGCCATAAAACCCAACAAACCAAACCAAGTGCTCACAAAACTTGGAGTATTAGGCAAATGAATACGGTATCCAAAGTTCAAATCCCTGACGAGGCGGTTCGCATTTCACTCATGCCTTTTCCAAGGCAATCCAACTCTTCTTTGATTAAGCCACCAGTCTAGGAGAAGGAAAAACTCAGAATTCAAACCAACTGTACTCGACTTAGAAATTGGCCTTGTATTACATCATCCCTGTGATGGAGGGGTTGGATAAATACGCTTAAAGTTTTACTAAAACTAGGAAATGACACAAGTATGGGGCACAAGGTGAGAAGCAAACTCGCTAGTAATATTTTGTCGGTCTGGCTCATCAACTATTACACCTTATGAGAAGTACTGAAAAAAAAAAAAACAGAGCTTAGATTTGGCACAAGGCCACTAGAATAAAGCATGAGGTGAAGATCAAACTATAATAATTGATATCAAAGACTTTTTAACCACTTTTTATCCCTCTCCACACATCCACCAACTTAGTATTTAAAAATGATTTAAATATTTTATGAATTTTATAAATAAATTTATTATTATTATTATTATTATTATTATTATCATTATTACTACTACTACTACTACTACTGTTGTTAATGTTTGTCCTTTTATCTTCAAAATATGACCATTTATTTTTAATGAATAAGAACCAAAATTTTTTTTTTTTTTATCTAGGACCCTCCCCCAGTTTCAACTCACAAAGATATTTTAACATTTATATATAATTTATAATCTTTTTTATTAGATGTCTTTTTTCTATTGCCCCACCCAAATATGACAGCCACACACACACACACACACTCACACACGTATATCTGGCTTTTGTGCTTGGTGGTTTAAAGAAATAAATCAGCTCAATTCTAAGGAGACTTTCCCTCCACCCTTGGCTGCACCTGCCCCCCCCCCCCCGTCTAAAAAGGGGAGAAGAGCTGGGTTTATTGCTATGCACCTGAGATGCCGTGAAAAGGGAATGCACCTGGTTTGAGCTATTTTTGGCACCACCACCTTTGGAGGTTTGTTTCCTCAAAGTTTCCACATTAAATAGACCTGTCACATTCCAGTACTGTGCACCAAGCGGGGTGGAGATAAATACCTGCACATATATATTCAAAGAATTTTTTTTTTTTTAAATTTTATTTTTATTTTTTATTTTTTTTTTATAACTCTCTGATAGATTTGTTAACTTTGTATATAGCTTCAAGTAATGTTAGACACGGCATCGAGTATAGAAAAATGCTATTTGTATGTATATTAGACAATTGGAGGAACAACTAACTGGGGGGAAAAATACAAAAAAATATAATAAAAATAATGTGACTTAATGAAAGAAAAAAAAAAATCTGATTCGGGGCCTTTGCCTGATTTTTATTCACTCGACTGTACATATTAAAAAGCATTTTCCAATACCTTGTTTTCTTTGTTGTTGTTTTGTTTTTTTGTCTTTTATTACGTATTATCCATGTTAAAGCTAACCTTTTTTTTTTTTTTTTGACCTTATCTTTCCCAATGCAGCTATCGTTGAAGAATGAGAAACATTTTATTAAATAGACCAAAGCCACTGTTTACAAAATATTGGCACCTTATCAGTTGAAAAAAAGGTTTTGGAAAGAAAGAAGAAAAAAAATAGTCAAAGAAATTAGTAATTGGTCAACGTTTACAAAAACTGATGATAAAACACCAGAAGTTGCAGAAATAAAGTCAACAAAACTGCTTAAAGAAATTATCAATTCCTGGATATGAAAAGGCAGATAGACATACCAAAAAAGCACCCAACACATCAAAAATCAAGATCCCTCACACAGACTTGAAAATACGTAACCATCCACAAATCTATAACTTATGATAAGAGTGAAGAATTGCTATTGATAGGTTATCGATCATATGGAAGTCTAACCAAGCAGTGGTAGTATCCATACTACTGTATGGATGCACCACCTGAAAACTAACGAAATGTATAGAGAAAAAAAACAAACAGGAGCTGCTCTAGAATGCGATGAACTATATTGAACAACCTACCTCCTATCTCTAAAATCGTCAAAATAAGACAAACCAGGCGTGCTGGACACTGCAGGATAAGCACAGATGACCTCATAAGTGACATTCTCCAATGGACCCCTTCACACGAATGTGCCAGTGTTGACCGACCAAGAAGAACATACCTACAATAGCTCTGTACAGACCCAGGATATAGTCTTGAAGACCTGCCAGGAGCGATGAATGGTAGCTGGGAGTTAGGGAAATCCGTGTGAGCTGCATGACTTGAGGATGGAATAAGTGCACATGGAACAAACTCAAAACAAAAAAACTAGCCATCATTAAAAAATGACCTCCAGATACAGATAAGAAAAGATGAAGTAGTTCTAGCTAGACTTGCATTGGCCAACTTCATCTAACCCATTCCTTTCTCCGTAAAAATGAAGAACCATATACTATAAAACATATACTTATCAACTTCAATCATACCAAGGAAAAATTCTTTAAAAAAAGTAAAAACAGGTTTGGTTTGGTTGGTTGGGTTTTATGGCATATTAACCTTTGTAGGTTATTTAATGCCAAATCTATTTTTATGAAAATAGTTCTATTACAAACGGGGGTGTCCTCATGGTGTAATGGTTACAGTGATGGACTGCGGAATCATAGTAAGCGAGTTCGTACTCCAGTCGCGCTATTACGTTCACTTTCGGGCAAATACCCTTGGGAAAGGTATGAACCCCCTTATCCTCCCAGCTATGGGTTAAATAGTACCACTACTGTTCTTCTAGGAGCATAGCTTTGGCATTAAATAACCTATAAAGGTTGATAAGCCATTAAACAAAGAAACCAAACCAATCTATTACAAACAATTCAGTTTAGCATAAGTACACAGTTTAAATGTAAGTACAGTTTAATTGTGAAAAACATTTCTATTTCGAGCTATTCAGCTAGGTCAAGCAGTTCTAATTCCGCTAATTCAGTTTAGTATAAGTACAGATTTTGTTTATACACAGTTAGATTTTAAAACAGTTCTATGTTAAACAATTCAGTTTAGTGTAAGTACAGTTTCAATGTCAAAAAACAGTTCCATTTCAAATAATTCCGTTTAGCATAAGCATGCAGTTTAAATGTAAGTACGGTTTAATTTTGAAAAACATTTCTATTTCAAGCTATTGAGTTTAGTCTAACAATTCAGTTTAGCATAAGTACACAGTTTAAATGTAAGTACACAGTTTAATTGTCAAAAACATTTCTATTTCAAACTATTCACTTTAGTCAAAAAGTTCTAATTCAAACAATTCAGTTTAGCATAAGTATGCAGTTAGTTCTATTTAACCCATAGATAGGGCCCTATCAGGTGCTATCATTCCGGGCTAGAGCGGACCTGGGAGCAATGGTAATGAAGAGGTGCTCCACATCCCCCGAAGCCCCAGCATCACTGGAACCTCACCATCAGATTGTTTTGAGTCATAATCAGGACACTCATTTTGGGGGTAGTAAAAACAGGAACAAGTCCTTTGGACAAACTCACCCAAATAATATCATTCATTTTATAAAACAGGTGAGGCTTTACACATTTAAAAAAAAACTACCTCCATTATCTAAAATCTCATTTGCAACAATCTTAGCAACAAACCAATACATTTATGCGTATTCTAAAAAAAAGATTTAGCAAAAGGGAGGCTATGAGTTGTCCTTAAACAGAAAAATTAAACCATCTCATGACCTTATAAGGGTTAAAATGTCATTAAACCTAACAATCCAGTCCAATCCAACATGTACCTCAACTGACAATGAAACAACAAAGTTTGGCATTAAATGACCAATTAAGGGTTGATATGTCGTTTAACCATTCAGATCAAATATTTTCTCATTCCCCCATGATAATTGCATCTGAAAAATGAAATATAAAAAAAAAATTGATTTAGGGTCACACCCTTATTGCATTTTAAACCTTGAGTCATATATTTTTTAATGTCTGCAAGTTTGATGCCATTGAAAATAGAAAATGGTAAATAGATTTCATTTCCTTCTAATGCACTTGGGAAAGGCATGAATCTATCAGTTCTCCCTCAGGGTAAAATAGTAGTCAGACTTGATCCTTTTTGTTATGACGGTAACCACTACACTGCAATTATGAATATAACTCATTACTGTGCTGATCATTTCATTATTTGCTACCCCAAAAATGACTCCAAATGGAGCCATAAGAATTTTAGTATAAAATATGGTACTGATTGATTATGCTTTTCGGACTGACTTCCTCATCTAGGTTGTTTTTTCCACGTTTCGGCCGTCTGATCCTCCGGCCTTCTTCAGGTTTATCTCGAACTCGGGAACTCATTGAAAACACCTCATCCCAAAAATATAGACAATTAAAATATGGTACCTTTCTAAATCTGTGGAGATTAATGAAAAGAAAAAGACAAGAAAAGAAATTCAAAAGGTAGCAATTACCAGAAGTCCCTGACAGGAATCAGGAGTGGTACATGCCCAAAGAAAGGACATTCTCTGCACAAAAGAGAAATTCTACCTCACTTAAGCGACACCCCTCAGACTATAAGGATGCTTTTCTGCTAAGCTGCTAGCAGCAAACACGTGCTGATCGGGTCTTGTGGCCTGACACTAAGCCATGTCAGCTGCTAGCAAGCTGACATTGCCGAAAAACTTATTATTAAGAACACTCACTGGACATGACCACCGACTTTAGACTTATCACCAATCGAAAATGATTAATATATTCCAATGCCTTGTTTCGGAATCCGACTGTTTTCTAATGGTCCAGAAAGACATTTCTTCACTACAGAATAGCTGTATGGAACCCAAAAATAAAGTTGAAATCAAAAAGGTATCATCATCTCCCTTCTTCCTTCCTTCAATAATTCTTTTGCAGCCTTCTCAGACAAAGAAGATACCAATGGGATTAGATGGGGTTAGAAGAAAAGAAATGGAGTCAGATACACTAAACCCAAATACCCACAACCTACAAAACTAAAAGTCAATTAATAACCAACCAAATCTTCTAGATCCCTTTTAATCTATTCCATCCAAAAGTCAAATGATCAATACAAAGACTTGAACAGATCAAAGACAGAATATGCAGACACAGAGTGTCTGGCCTAATTAATAAAATAGGCTAGTCAACTGGTGGGTGGGGGTAGAATATATGGACTGCATTTCAGCAGTCTCCCCCACCCAACAAATATCCTGCATATAACACAAAACAATCTTAGGGTGAAGCGCCAGTAATACTGAGTTTTGGGGAATACAGATTAACCCTTCATTGTCATTACTCCCAGGTCCACACTGGCTCGGAGTGGTAGCACCTGATAGGGTCTTATCTATGGGTCAAATAGAACTGTTTGACATTTAAACTGTGCAAACAAATGACTATTGCTAAACTGAATTGGTTGAAATAGAACTGTTTGATCATTTAACTGTGTGTAAACAAATGACTGATATTTAATTGAATTGTTGGTGTTAAATAGCAATACTTAGAACCATTTAACTATGTGCAAACAAATGATTGATGGTTAATAGAATTATTTGTCTTAGATAGAAATAAGTGAAACCATCTAACTGTGTACAAAAAATAAGCTCAGGTTATCTACAAAATGTTTACAAATCATATATATCTAATCGATATATATAAAGAGGATTTAGCATTAAATAACCTACAATGTTTGATATGCCATAAAAATAAACCAAATCAAATGATATATGTGGTGCATTCAATAAGTTTCTAGACGGTTACGTATGGGCATTTACAATTGTCAAAGATTCTTGAAAACTCAGTATGTTATTGCTATACATCTTATGAGATGACTGACCAATTCTAATGATTTCAGCTTCAAATGAACAGCTACAGCAGCAATTGCAATACACCCTACTTAAGCCTCATTGTAACAGCTGGTGAATTTCAAAAATGCAATCTGGACGTGAGGACATTTTAGAAGAACAATATGCAATAAAATTCTGTTTTAAATTTGGAAAAAATGCCACAAAAATGTATGGAATGCTTCACACTGCTTTTCGATCATCTTGCATGAATCGAGCATAAGAGATGGCATAAGAGATGGCATAAGAGATTCAAGGAAGGAAGGGAGTCTGTAAGGGATGATGAGAGGTGTGGGAGGAGTAAGAAAGTCAATACACCACAGTTGATTGGCCAAACGGTTAGGGTTAGGGTTACTATATTGAGGTTTTAAGGGAGTTCAGGAAGAGATTCCTAGGGAAGAGGCCAGCACTCTTCAAATCGGGTCAGTGGCATTTCCACCAGGACAATGCACCAGTCCACAACTCCATCCTTGTCACAGACTATTTGAGCAAGATGAGCATCAAGAAAGTTCTTCAGCTTCCCTATAGTCCAGACCTTGCTCCCTGTGACTTTTGGTTATTCCCTAAGCTCAGAGGCTGTCGTTATGAGACAATTGAGGAAATGAAAGAGGCTGTGATGAAGGTCATTGACATGCTCACACAAGAGGACTTCCATGTGGCCTTCCAGAAGTTGTTGGAACAGTACAACAAGTGCATTGCAGTTTGAGGAGATTACTTCAAAGGGGACTTGAGCTTCATGTGTGTACTATCAATAAAAGTGCCCATACGAAAAAAGTCTGGAAACTTATTTAATGATCCTCATATATCTAATATATATGTATAAAGAGGATTTGGCATTAAATAACCTACAATGGTTGATATGCCGTAAAACCCAACCCAACCAAATCCTATATATTTAATATACATGTATAAAGAGGATTTGGCATTAAATAACCTACAATGGTTGATATGCCATAAAAACCAAATCCTGTATATTTAATATATATGTATAAAGAGGATTTGGCATTAAATAACCTACAATGGTTGATATGCCGTAAAACCCAACCCAACCAAATCCTATATATTTAATATACATGTATAAAGAGGATTTGGCATTAAATAACCTACAATGGTTGATATGCCATAAAAACCAAATCCTGTATATTTAATATATATGTATAAAGAGGATTTAGCATTAAATAACCTACAATGGTTGATATGCCATCAAACCCAACCAAACCAAATCCTATATATTTAATATATATGTATATAGAGGATTTGGCATTAAATAACCAACAATGGTTGATATGCCATAAAACCAACCAAATCCAATTAAACCAAACATATTTATATATTAATTCAATTCCAGCTAAGAATATATCTCTTATTGTTGTGTATTCCTAGTTATAGGGGAATGTTGCAGTTCCATCAAACAAAGAGATGAGCTGCCATTGAATATGGAAATAATTACATCAAAGCATTAGGAAAATAATAACCAAGGAAATATTTTTAATAAAATGGCCTGGGTCTTCCTACTCCAGTAATTAACTAAATAGTGATTCAATACAATTCCTAGACAGGTGATGAAAACGGTGTAAATAAGGATTGTTGTTAAGTGGAGATATTTTGCCAATGAGATAAAAATATCCCAATTCTAAAAGCTTACGCAAAAGAAAGCAGAGGTAACTTTTTTTTTAGCAGCAGGACGCACAAAATACTGCTTATCATAAACAAATCCACACCATTTAAAAGACTTGTGAGAATCATGAATTAAGTATGAAAGAAAATATGAGTCAAAATTATCAATAAGAATGGTTGAGTCTAGATCTTATGCACCAATGTTAAGCAATGATGAGACTGTTCAGTTATGATGTGGGTGACTGCTTACTCACCGCAGGTCCTGTAAGCTAGTTGAGGCCTGGATGCCAGATGAAGAAAAGCATTGTAAATAAGTTAAGCAATGATGAGACTTCAGTTATGATGTGGGTGACTGATTACTCACCGCAGGTCCAGTAAGCTTGTTGATGTCTGGATGCCAGATGAAGAAAAGCATTGTAAATAAGTTAAGAAATGATGAGACTGTTCAGTTTTGATGTGGGTGACCGCTTACTCACAGCAGGTCCTGTAAGCTGGTTGAGGCCTGGATGCCAGACGAAGAAAAGTTTTGTAAATAAGTTAAGCAATGATGTGACAGTTCAGATATGATATGGGTGACCACTTACTCACAGCAGGTCCTGTAAGCTTGTTGATGTCTGGATGCCAGACGAAGAAAAGCTTTGTAAATAAGTTAAGTAATGACGTGACTGTTCTGTTATGATATGGGTGACTGCTTACTCACAGCAGGTCCAGTAAGCTTGTTGAGGCCTGGATGCCAGACGAAGAAAAGCTTTGTAAATAAGTTAAGCAATGATGTGACAGTTCAGATATGATATGGGTGACCACTTACTCACAGCAGGTCCTGTAAACTTGTTGAGGCCTGGATGCCAGACAATGAAAAGCATAGAAAATAAGTTAAGCAACGATGTGACTGTTCAGTTATGATATAAGTGACCACTTACATACAGCAGCAACTGTAAACAAGCTGAAGCCTGAATGCCAGATTAAGTGTAACGTTACCTCTCCGACATCGCACCATCTCAAACATCAATAAAAGTTACATTTCTAAACAAACCATTTGTTTTTTTTAGTTACAAAAAGTTTATTTTCTGATGGCAACATTTCATCTGGCATTCAGCGATCAATACACGAGAGAAAGATAGATAGAAAGAATTACTTGCAGGAGGTGCCCGTGGAGTAGTCGTTATCGTCGTAGGAATTGGACACGGCGACACGAGTTCAAATCCTGGACGAGACTGATTGCATTTCACATAGCACTAATACCCTTGGGAAAGGTATGAATCCAATTATTCTCCCTCCAGCTATGGGTAAATAGTAGGACAGACTAGGTTCTTCAGCCTTGGTTAGGCAACTAGTCTAGGAGAAGGAAAACTCTGAATTCAAACCTGTTAAACTCCGCTTAAAAACTGACCTTGTGTCATATCCTGCCCGAGCGGAGGGGTTGGTAAATAGTATTACTTGCATGATCGAAACACTATAAGATTCATGGGCAGTAAACAAACTGACTTCCATTTCTTTACCTCATTTGTCCCTTCACCCACAGAGTCTCTGAACTCAACTGACTCTCTCTGACCCTCAACTCTGAACTCGACTTTCCTAACTAAACGAAATAATTCTGCTGATATATTAATTATTATATTAATATATATTATATTAATATATATTAATTATCTCATTCACTAATGATGGTAAAAATGTGTCATTAAATTTCTAGTGTTACGTCATCTTATCCGAAGCGACAGAAATGTGTACTCTTTAATATCTGCCTTACCAATGACAATTTCAAAACAATTCTCCAATAAGTCGTCCATGGAGATTTCCAAAACAACCTCCCAACTTGATATCCTACCTTGTGTGTGACATGTGCACACAGATGACCTTTGCAACTTACACTTCCATTCAAAGTTTTTAACTAACTCATAATTTATAAATACAAATAAAATAAATAACTATGGTGTAATGGTTATCGTCACAGGAAATGGACACGGCGACACAAGTTCAAATCCTGGATGAGACTGATTGTATTTCACATAGCACTAATACCCTTAGGAAAGGTATGAATCCAATTATTCTCCCTCCAGCTATGGGTAAATAGTAGGGCAGACTAGGTTCTTTAGCCTTGGTGAGGCAACAAGTCCAGGAGAAGGAAAACTCTGAATTCAAACCTGTTAGACTCCACTTAAAAAATTGACCTTGTGTCATGTCCTGCCTGAGCGGAGGGGTTCGTAAATATGATAATTAATTATCATCCTTAATTATATTACATGAAAAAAAGCATCTTAAATATGTTAAGCAATGATGACACTGTTCAGTTTTGATGTGGGTGACCACTTACACACAGCAGGTACAGTAAGAAACTTGAGGGCAGACAAAGCAAATCTTATCAAACAAAAAGTTAAGCAATGATGAGACTGTAATTGTCTTTAATTGGAATCATTTTGAGATGAGGCTTCTTAATCTGAGAATTAATTTTTATTTATTGCGGACTTTTTGTCCTCATCTTGGTAGGTTTTTTTTTTTTGTGTTGTTTCTTCTTTCACTACGTGGTGCGATAGACAACAACTATGGAAGGCAGTAATTACTGGGGATACGGTTACAAGACTCATCATTCCTATCCGAGGTCAAGGTAAATCACTTGAAGAAGGCCAGAGGTGAAATTTGGCCGAAACGTAGAGAAAGAAGAAACAACACAAAAAAAAAAAATACCAAGATGAGGATAAAAAGTTTGCAATAAATAAAAATTAATGATGAGACTGTTCGGTTATGAGATGGGTGACTCCAACAAGCACTGTAAGAAACCTGAGGACTCTGTGTCAGAGGAAAGAAAAGCTTAGTATATAAGTTAAGCAATGATGTGTCTGTTCAGGACTAAGATGGGTGATCACTTTTTAACAGCAGGTACAGTTGAATAATTTTTTGATTCTATAATTTCTTGCAATTGATTATAATTTATATTAAATAGGTTTGATTTGGTTTGGTCTATTTAATGGCACACCAACTCTTTGTAGGTTATTGAATGCTAAACATTGATTCATTTGTAAATGTTGAAATGTAATCATATCTCTGTGTAAATTATTATAAGTAAACTAGGATGGATAAAAATGCAATGGAATTTTAAAAAACAAAGTTATATGGTTTCAAGTATTCCAATCTAATACAAATAATTTATACACAGCTATATGGTTTCAAGTATTCCTATCAAATACTAATAACTTTCAAATGGATCTATTTGATCCATCAATAGATCTTTAATAGATACTAACACTCCAAATGAGAGTGGACCTGGGAGTAATAACAATGAAAGAAGCATTCCACACTCACCAGAACTTGATTTGGTTTGGTTTTATGGCATATCAACCCTTGTAGGTTATTTAAAGCTGAATTTACTTTACACATATATATCAAATATATATGATTTGGTTTGGTTTGGTTTTATGGCATATCAACTTTTGTAGGTTATTTAATGCCAAATCTTCTTCATGCATATAAAATATATTTGATTTGGGTTGATTGGGTTTTATGGCATATCAACCATTGTGGGTTATTTAATGCCAAATCCATTTTCATACATATAAACAGTTCTATTTCAAACAATTCAGTTTAGCATAAGTATAGTTTTTGTTTACTTACTGTTAAATGTCAAAACAGTTCTATTTCAAATGATTCAGTTCAGCACAAGTACAAGGTTTAGTTCTATTTGAGCCATAGATAGGACCCTATCTGGTGCTACCACTCTGAGCTAGAGTGGACCTGGGAGTGATGGCAATAAAGGAGTACTCTGCATTTCCCAAAGCTCCAGCATTATTGGAGCCTCACTATCAGATTGTTTAGTGTCATATCTAGGACACCCTTTGGGGGTATCTTACCCCTGTTCAGAGATGCATCCCCAGCAAACTAGGCTGAGATGGTTTATTGTCATATCCAGGACACTCATTGGGAGTGTCCTACCCCTCTGCAGTGATGCAGTCAGTGTATTCTACAGCACCTCCCCCCAGCCGAATGGGCCAACCAGAACTTGATACTCAACACCTGATGCTTGTTAATGGCATAACGAGGAAACTCTTATGTAATTTATAAGGTTTCTTTGTTTTAATGGCCCCTCAACCTTCACAGGTTATTCAATGCCATCCTTGTAGAAGAACAATAGTGATACTTTTTAACTCATATCAAGGTTGGGGGAATAAGGGTGTTCATGCCTTTTCCAAAGGTATGAGTCTGAAAGTGAACATAATAGCATGACTGGAGTTTGAACTCACTTACTTTGAAGCTGCAGTCTAACATAGAGGGATAAAGGGGTTCATGCCTTTCCCAAGGGTATTAATCTGAAAGTGAATATAATAGCATGACTGGAGTTTGAACTCACTTACTTTGAAGCTACAGTCTAACATAGAGGGATAGAGGGGTTCATGCCTTTCCCAAGGTTATTAGTTTGAAAGTGAATGTAATAGCTTAGTTTAAACTCACTTACTGTGATGTTGCAGTTCAACACATTAACCACGACACTGGGGGGGGGGATTCCCCTATTTTTTGGAGAGTCCAAAGACCTACTGAGAAGGTGGATTATTGAATAAGAACAGTTAATTGAAAGTAAAGAAAAGGTTAGGGGTGGGGAATACAGATGTTGACACAGCACAAAAACCAACCAACCAACCAACCAACCAACCAACCAACCGGCCAACCTTGGCTTGATAATAGGTTTATTTCCTAGATTTTATTTTCTACATATTTTTAAATAGTGATAAGACTTTAGTTTACAAATAACTTTATCAGTCTTGATTGACTTCTCATACTGAAAAACTTGTTTATAATACATCTCTCTCTCTCTCTCTCTCTCTCTCTGAATATATATCTTGATTGAAGGAAACCCAGAGTTGGGAAGATTCCGCAAGATTCCTTTGTTGTCATGATCTAACTGCTTAAAAACAAACAAATTAAAAATGACTGTCATTTTAGTCTCTCCCATTGCCTCACCACTCCACGCCTGCAACCCGAACTTACTCAGCATTGAAGGGGCTCTCTATATTTCTTTTATACAGTATGCGTGTGTCTTTGTATGTGAGTGTGTGTATGTGTGTGTGTGTGTGTGTGCGTGTGTGTATTAGATTATATTGTAATAGTTTATGGTTCTCACTAGGTCACTAGGTAAGTCAATGGTGGGCCAAACTTTTCAGTATCATCAAATAGTACTCAATATTAATGCCTGATGAATGCGTAAAGCATAAAACCCAGGGTCACAAACACTTCCATGTAATATATATATATATACTAATATATATATATATATATGCATATTTTTTTTTAAATAGGTAGGTCCACAAAGAGATTTGTATTTTTTTTTTATTTATTTATTTATTTTGTTCTTACTTATGTTATATATGTGTATATTTCCAGCTGGTTGCTTTTGCTAAAGAACATATGTGGCACAAGGCCTTGTTAATGGGGTACTCAATGAGACTTGAACTCACTCTTGTTCGCAATTTGAATGTTTTTCTGTTTGGTTGTGGGTTTTATATAGAGGTTATTCTCCCTCTTCGTGGACCTACCTATTTTAGAATATATTTTTATTCTTTCTTTGAACCTACAAAAAACATTTATGTATACATTCCTATATGTATATTAGATTATATATATATATATATATATATATATATATAAGTGTTCATGTAAAATTTATTGCTGTCAGAAATGAACACAGCAACCCTAACTCAAATTCTGCACGAGGCTATTTGCCTTTCCTAGTGCTAATACTCTTAGGAAAGGTATGCCGCCAACTATTCTCCTTCAAGCTATGGGTAAAAAATAGGCCAGACTGGGCTCTTTTAAACTTGGTATGGCAACCTGTTTAGAAGAAGGAAAACTCTGGATTAAAACCTGTAAAAATTCATCTTCTATAACATCCAGCTGCTGTAGAGGATTTTGGTTTGTAGGGTTTTATGGCATATCAACCATTGTGGGTTATTTTATGCCAAATCCTCTTTATACATATATATTAAATATATATGATTTGGTTGGGTTGGTTTTTATGGCATATCAACCATTGTGGGTTATTTTATGCCAAATCCTCTTTATACATATATATTAAGTATATACGATGAGCATACGATAAGTTTCCAGACATTTTGTATGAACATTTAGATTGTTGTAGACTCTTGAAAATTCACTATGTTATTGCTATACATCTTATGAGATGACTGACTAATTTTTATGATTTCAGGTTCCAATGAACAGCTACAGCAGCAACTGCAATACACCCTACTAAAGCCTGATTGTCACAGCTGGTGAATTTCAAAAATGCAATCTGACACTTCAGAAGAATGATATGCAATAAAATTCTGTTTTAAACTTGGTAAAAATGCCACAGAAACGTATGGAATGCTTCAGACTGCTTTTCGATCATCTTGCATGAATCGAGCATCAGTTTTTGAGTGGCATAAGAGATTCAAGGAAGGCAGGGAGTCTGTCAGGGATGATGAGAGGTGTGGGAGAAGTAAGGAAGTCAATACACCACAGTTAATTGGCCAAACGGTTAGGGTTAAGGGTTAATATGTTGAGGTTTTAAGGGAGTTCAGGAAGAGATTCCTTGGGAAGAGGCCAGCACTCTTCAAATCGGGTCAGTGGCATTTCCACCAAGACAATGCATTAGTCCACAACTCAATCCTTGTCACAGACTATTTAAGCAAGATGGGCATCAAGACAGTTCCTCAGCCTCCCTATAGTCCAGACCTTGCTCCCTGTGACTTTTGCTTATTCCCTAAGCTCAGAGGTTGTTGTTATGAGACAATTGAGGAGATGAAAGAGGCTGTGATGAAGGTTATTGACATGCTCACACAAGAGGACATCCATGGGGCCTTCCAGAAGTTGTTGGAATGGGAGAACAAGTGCATTGCAGCCAGAGGAGATTACTTCAAAGGGGACTAGAGTTTCATGTATATACTATAAATAAAAGTGCCCATAAGAAAAATGTCTGGAAACTTATTTAATGATCCTCGTATATATATATATATATATACATATATATGGAAGTAAATAATGGAATGTAATCCGATAATGTATAAAGAAAAATTAATAACAAGGTAATCTAAGTAGAAGGAGAGATTTATTGAGAAGTCGATACTCTAACGTTTCGGTTCTAATGAACCATCATCAGGACTATGAGGGATGATATTAGTAATGTTGAATCAACAATGGATGTTGAAAAGTGCAAAATACAAAAACCTAGGAAAAATTTGTATAAGAAAAAGTTGGCCGTTTTATTGGTGAATCAGAATTTGTTTGTTTAAATTACGTTATTTAACTTAAAAAAGAAATATTGTGTAGAAAGATTTCAATAAACAAATGGAACATAAATTCTACACAATATTTCTAATAAGTCAAATGACGTAATTTAAACAAACAAAAAAGGCAATGTAATTAGAAATGCCAAAATATTGAAGAAGGGGAAAAAAAAAGGGAAGTTGTCCATGTCCAACTGGTTGAGGGTCAAGTTATTTTTAGATTTATATGGGGTGGGATGTGTTTGGTTTGGTGATTGTGTTTTATGGCATGTTTATTCATATAAATGATTTGCAAGTTAATAGTTTCTTGGTAAGATTATTTTTAAATGAGCTGGAGTTTATTTGTTTGCACACAGTTAAATGGTTTCAAATATTCCTATCTAACATTAATAATTCTATTTTATATTAAACATTTGTTCGCATAAAGTTAAATGGTTTCAAGTATTCCTATCTAACACTAATAATTCTATTTAATATTAATCATTTGTTTGGACACAGTTAAATGGTTTCAAGTATTCCTATCTAACACTAATAATTCTATTTAATATTAATCATTTGTTTGCACACAGTTAAATGGTTTCAAGTATTCCTATCTAACACTAATAATTCTATTTGATATTAATCATTTGTTTGGACACAGTTAAATGGTTTCAAGTTTTCCTATCTAATACTGAAAATTCTATTTAATATTAATCATTTACTTGCACACAGTTAATGATTTCAATGATTGTTATTTAATACTAGCAATTCTAATTTATCGAGTGTGCCAAGATAATATGAATAATTTGCACACAGCTATAGGGTATCAATTGATTAATGATAATAAAAATAATAATAATAATAATAATGATAATAATAATAATAATCCTTAGGGAATGATAGAACAGTTCCATTTTATCTACAGATAGGACTAAAATTTTGTGTCAGAATCGGCCTTAGATTAATGGTAATGAAGGGGTACCCCACATTCCCAAGAACTGGAGCCTCACCATCAGATGCAGTTTAATGTCATAGCCAGGATAGAATGGCATGTTGGTGAATAGCACTTTTTTTTGTTGGACATTTATGGCAGTTTTGTTATTTTTTTTTAGCTGTTATTCGTTGTCACTTTTGAATCCTGAAGTTCTGGCATGACTCACTTGACACACACACTCATTTCTTTACCTACCAAGAACTTTATTAGTTCGAGGAGATTTTTATACCCTCCACCCACAAAGTCAACAAATCAGTTCATGTCCCACTCTTAACCAACATCATAGCCGTCCACTTTAACTGCACCTGAAAAAGATCATGACTTCCTCCTCTTCCAACCAGTAACATTACTAAGTCTGACACAAGGCCATGAGTAGCTAGCAGTACTCAGTGACTGCTCAGCAGGACAGGCCTTAGGGTTCCTCGCCTTTTAAGCAAGTTGATTTTTAACACCCTTTATATATATATATATATATATATATATATTTTTTTTTTTTTTTTTTTAAATATGAATAACCGGTTTCATCTGGCTCTTATCAAGCTGTTAACACCAGAAGATTTATAAGGGGGATGTAAAGGGAAAAAGTAGAGGAAAGGAGAAAAGGGAAAAAATTAAATTAAAAAATAAAATAAAAACACCAAGAGTGGGGGTAGTAGTAGAGATGAACAGATGGTCAGAGACTGATCACATTCAATCCCAACAGACAGTTCCTCTGTTTACAGAGGGAAGGCTGAAGGGATCGAACATAAAGGGTCTCCAACACTTTTAGATAGAAAATCGAATGTAACCGACTCAGAATACTGAATCGGTCAACATTGAAATCTGCTACACATTCCCTACTATTAATCATTTGCTCCGCTATAGAGGACCTGGATGTATTTGCAAGCTGACCTCTTTTAAGCTCAAGATTTAAAATACAAGCTGGCAAATGCTGCTTTTTGCGTAAGTCCAACCGATTAGACGTCCTGCCTATGTAGTCTCTGCCACAACTACATGTATATTTATATATAACTGAATTAATATGGTGGGGGGGGGAAACATCTTTACGCATTGAAACAAATGCAGTACGAGTCTGAAAAATCCCCGTACAGCAGCTGAGAAATAACATTTACCAACAGCTGTAGTGATGGATTTGGCAAATCTCTCACCTCTGGTACCTATATACGGCAAACGTAAATAAACATCACATCCCCTTATATATATATATATATATATATACGTGTGTGTGTGTGTGTGCTTCTGTATGTAAAATGAGGGACCATTTTAAGATTACAACCAAATTGTAAACTGATCCCCCATTTCTTAGATTTCATTCATTTTCAGTCAGAGTATTGCATTCACTCTTGGAAAAATACTCTCAGGAAAGATATGAATGCCATTACCTACCCCGCCACTTCAGTAGCTATATCTCATCTACTGAAAAAGATATCAACATATGTATAAGAAAGGCAAAGTCTGCAATCAAAAAATTATCAATCATTGGGTAATCTGATCCCTCTGATAAATAAAATAGGAATTCTTCATGTAATATCAGTACTACTGTATGGTTGCACCACCTGGACTTTAAAAAAAGCAATATGAGAAAAAAGCTAAATAGGAACAACACAGGGATGCTACATGCTGTTTTGAAGAAATCCTGGAAGCAGCACCCCACAAAACGGCAGCTGCATGGCCACTTGCCTCCTATCACAAAGCTGAATTGAAGCCTCACCAGGAGATACAGTTTAGGTCATACTGGAGACATTCATTATGGAAGGTCTTATTTCTCTAAAAAAAAGTGCAGTTTGTGTATTCTACAGCCCTAGCCAACAGAGAGGTTCGTCTTAGTATGAAGGAAAACTCTGATTTCAAACCAGCTTTACTCCACTCAAAAATTCACCTTGTATCATATCCTGCCTATGGTATAAATGTCATTTATTAATACATATAATACACACTGCACATTGATCATGTGTATTTATTATTTAACATGATGTAGGTGTTATCTTGTGTACAAAAATATGCACAGAAATTTACATTGATTCACATAGAGTTTAATTTATCGTTAAATTCACAATATTTATTATTCTTAAATTTTAAAAATTCCTAACATCAAAAATTGTATTCAAAATACGAGGTTCATACAATAAGTTTCCTGACTTTTTTCATATGGGCACTTTTATTGACAGTACACACATGAAACCCTAGTCCCCTTTGAAGTAATCTCCTCCGGCTGCAATGCACTTGTTCTACCATTCCAACAACTTCTGGAAGGCCCCACGGAAGTCCTCTTGTGTGAGCGTGTCAATGACCTTCATCACAGCCTCTTTCATCTCCTCAGTTGTCTCATAACCACAGCCTCTGAGCTTAGGGAATAAGCAAAAGTCACAGGGAGCAAGGTCTGGACTATAGGGAGGCTGAGGAACTGTCTTGATGCCCATCTTGCTCAAATAGTCTGTGACAAGGATGGAGTTATAGACTGGTGCATTGTCCTGGTAGAAATGCCACTGATAATGAGGTTCCAGTAATCCTGGAACTTTGGGGAATGCGGAGTACCCCTTTATTGCCATTGTTCCCAGGTCCGCTCTGGCTCAGAGGGGTAGCACCTGATAGGGCCCTATCTACGGGTTAAATAGAACTAAACTGTATACTTATGCTAAACTGAATTGTTTAATATAGAACTGTTTTGACATTTAACTGTGCATAAACAAAATCTATACTTATACTAAACCGAATTGTTTGAATCAGAACTGTTTGGCTTAACTGAATAGCTTGAAATAGAAATGTTTTTGACGATTAAACTGTGTACTCGTGCTAAACTGAATTGTATGAAACAGAACTGATTATTTGCATAAAAATGGATTTGGCATTAAATAACCTACAAAGGTTGATATGCCATAAAACCAAACCAACCAACCATCAATATAAAATAAAGCAAGATTTTAACTGGCAAAAAAACCAACCAACCCTATCTTATGTAAAGAGCATTGTCCTATAAAAATTTCCTGAAGATTTTAAGATATTTTTTTTTAAATGAAACTGTTTTTGACATTGAAACTGTACTTACACTAAACTGAATTGTTTGAAATAGAACTGTTTTGACATTTAACTGTGTGTAAACAAAATCTATACTTATACTAAACAGAATTGTTTGAATTAGAACTATTTGACTAAACTGAATAGCTTGAAATAAAAATATTTCATACAATTCGTATAAAAATGGATTTGGCATTAAATAACCTACAAAGGTTTATATGCCATAAAACCAAACCAACCAACCATCAATACAAAGTAAAACAAGACTTTAACTGTCAAAAAAACCGACCAACCAACCAACCTTATCTAATGTAAAGAGCATTGTCCTATAAAAAATTCCTGAAATTTTTAAGATATTTTTTTTTCATAGATATTAGTTACAAATTTATAAAAAAAAAAAAGAAAAGGAAAATTCTATTTTTTCATAGAAATGTTGTTTTTTTAAGAGGTTTAAACGACAAATGCCAGACGAAGTTTTCACTTGATATTATTTGCCCTCATTATTACCAGATCATTTTTAAAGTTTTATATGTATTCAGATTCTTTTTAAATCCCAATATCTCATATTTAAAAACTTTTATAAGCTTCTTTAGGCTCATGAATGGTTAAGTATTTTCTTTTCATTTCCTTCCTAACTGGTGTTATTTTATATGAAATACAAGTAAGAATCATAAACCCTAACTTAAATTTTGAAATTCAAAGTAGCAAGAAAGCCAAGATCCTGGCAAACCATTTTTGCAAAGTGAATTACATAGCGTAACAGTCATAGGTGTTGATTCCCTAAGCTTCCAAGGAGACAATCATGTGGAGGTTGCAGGTTCAATCCTGACTGCAGGTGAGTAACAATATAGGAATACTTAATGCTTGTACCTGATTATGGCTAACAGAATCAGAACAGGTGACCCCTGTGGATTCAATAAAGGATGTAGTTCAAAGTTTAGTGAAGGTTCCTGAGTTTGACAGACACCTGAAGAAGATAGGAGGACATATCGGCTGAAACGTTGTTGAAATAACCATAAAGATGAAGACAATTGTCTGAAAACCCTTAATAATAAAAATCATCAAGCTTCGTCTCAGAAATTCAGACAACTGAATTAAAGATGTAAATTTTGTTGAATTTCTCAAGCCGATAACGCAAGAAGTCAGTCAAATAAGTTTGAAGAAAAGCTTTCTTCAACTAAGAACTGGTCTTGGAGGTAGTCACGGCTAAAATGGCCACCCACCAGTAAACTAAACAAAAGGGGAACAATTCATTCCCAGAAAGTAAGGGAGATTATATAGTTCCTTCCTTTATCACCACAATAAACTTTAAGTGAGAAGTGTTTAACAAATTTATGAGGAAAGTATTAAATTGATCTTGATTTAAAAAGGTTAAATAAGAAGCTTAAAATTCAAAGAAGCTTAAAATTCAAAGTAGCAAAAAAAAAAAGAAAGATTCCTGCAGACCATTTTTGAAAAGTGAATTACAGATCTAAATTTCGTTGAATTTCTCAAGCCGATAACGCAAGACTAGCTAGTTCAAAGGCAAACAGAAACTAGAATGCCATGCTATTGAAATTTGCTTCTAGTTCTGTCCTTTCTTTTCATTATGACTCGGCTTTTAATATAGAATGCCATGATTCATATCCTTATTAAACATTTGGCGACTTTAGTCGAGAGTGACCTGAAGGCCCCCTTTTTAATAGTTACTACACCAAGGTGTATGGGAAGGCGCTACTCCCTCCCTGGATTACTCTACTAAACCCTTGCCTAGTCAGCTGGGGCTGTAGAATACAAGACCCCCCACCAATGAGTGTCTTGGATATGACTCTAAACAATCTGATGGTGAGGTTCCAGTGATGCTGGAGCTTTTTGGGAATGTGGAGCACCCCTTCATTACCATCGCTCCCAGGTCCACTCTGGCCTGGAATGGTAGCACCTAATAGGGCCCTATCTATGGGTTAAATAGAACTAAACTGCATACTTATGCTAAACTGAATTGTTTGAATTAGAATTGTTTGACTAAACTGAATTGCTTGAAATAGAAATGTTTTTGACCAACTGTTTACTTACATTTAAACTATGTATTTATACTAAACTGAATGGTTTGAAATGGAACTGTTATGATATTTGACTGTGTATAAACAAAATCTATCATCATCATCATGTTGTGCTGCTAGCACGGATATCCCTGACCCTTTCTCGCTACTTCTCCCTATCATTCTTCGTCTCTGGCAGGTCTTCAGGGTACATCCTGTATCCTCACATAGCTGCAGTATGTATGTTCAAGCTGGTCGTCCTGCTTTTGCTCGGCCATATGTGGGGGTCCATAGGAGTACATCACTTATGAGCTCATCCCTTCTTCTCCAGCTGTGAATTGGTTGAATTTGGCCAAATGAGTAGAGTGTTCGCCAATGGTCTGAGAGACCAAGGTTCAATACCAGGTCGCGTCATACCAATTATACAAAAAATGGTACTTTATGTCACCTTGCTTAAGACAGCATTATAAGGTAAGGATCAAGGGTAAAGTGGAGCAATCCTGTGAATGGATTAGTGCCCTCCCTTACACAATGGTGTAGTTGCTATTGAAAAGGGAGCCTTCAGGTCCCCCTCAACTGAGGTCGCCATCTTTACTTACTAGAACTGTTTGACGAAACAGAATAGCTTGAAATAGAAATGTTTTTGACAATTAAATTGTGAACTCATTTAAACTGAATTGTTTTAAATAGAACTGATTATTTGTATAAAAATGGATTTGGCATTTAATTATCTACATAGGTTGATATGCTTATAAGAACCAACCAATTCACTTTACCCTTGATGCTTACCTTATAATGTTAAGTGTTAAGCAATGAGGCATCAAGTACCATTTTTTGAGTCTTTGGTATGACTCGACCTAGGATTGAACCCTGGTGTCCCCCAATCATTGGCAAACACTCATTAGGCCCATGGCCAGTCAAGTCATACCAAAGACTCAAAAAGGGTACTTAATGCCTCCTTGCTTAACAGTCAGCATTATAAGGTAAGGATCAAGGATAAAGTGGAGAAATCCAGGGAATGGATTAGGGCCCTCCCCTACACCTCGGTGTAGTAGCTATTGAAAAAGGAGCCTTTGGGTCACCCTCGATTAAGATCGTTAACTTTAATTTGTTTATCTTACATTTCAAAATCCTCATAGGTTTATTTTGGTACACGTACAAGTATGTTTAAGTGTTGTCACTTAATGTTGTGTGTCTTTATGAACAATGAGGAACATGTATATATAAAAATATATCTCTCATTTTATTCTCGAAAAGGGCCCACAGTTTGTTGTTAGTTTGAGAGATAGATGGAGAGACATATACTTGGAGAGGGGACTTCTTTTTGTCCCATACCTTCTTCCGGGAGCAAGGGGGTGCCAACGCTTGCACCCCCTTGCAAGCTGTATTGTTAGAGACATCCGAGATGCCTCTGATTGACTGCCTATCCCTGGCTCGACCCTCGATTCTCAGACTGGACCCTGTCTAAATCTGACCGCGTGGTTTTCATATCACGTGGTCTCCTTCTGGTTGCACACCTGCCCCGATGTGCTGTCATCCCCCTGTTTACTTATCACAACGTGAGAGCCTGTCAAATCACACAGGGTCACTAGAAACGAACCGAAAATCCATGCCAATAGTTATTATATAACATTAATTTTATTTGAGACTGGTGTTAATTTATATGAAGAACCTGTAAGAACTGTAAACCTTGATTTATAAAAGTTAGATAAAAAGCTTAAAATTCAAAGTATCAAGAAAACCAAGATGCTCAAGCCAATAACGCAAGACTAACTAGCACAAAGACGAACTGAAACTAGAATG
Source organism: Sepioteuthis lessoniana (assembly GCA_963585895.1). Lineage (NCBI taxonomy): Eukaryota > Metazoa > Mollusca > Cephalopoda > Myopsida > Loliginidae > Sepioteuthis > Sepioteuthis lessoniana. The sequence goes on along the minus strand of OY757944.1, from coordinate 40,096,388 downwards.
CCATGATATTGAAATCTGCTTCTAGTTCTGTCCTTTCTTTTCATTATGACTCGGCTTTTAATATAGAACGCCATGATTCGGATTCTTATTAAATCCAACTTTACTTTTACTTTTTATGATTTATAAACACTTTGAAGATAGCATTCTTAAATGTGCCAAAGCTTTTTTTTTTTTTTGGCACACAGTTAAATAGTTTCAAGTATTACTACATATGTAATATAATGGCCAAGGGATTTTGTTTCATATATCTTGCCTTTGGGTTTAGTTAGGCTGAGAACCTTTCGGCTCAGTACATAGGTTAGTTAGGTACAAACTTGAGCGCAGGCGTTTATGCGCACGCGGGGAGGATGTGTCGTTCACAGATGTCAAAATAAAAATCCCAGATAGAAAGGTTGACCAGTGGATGTGAATGACATCATGCACCGGAAGCGTGCGTGGAGGATTTTGGGGATTTTGAAAAAGTCAGTTAGTTGAGTTCAGTTCAGTCTTGCGATCTGAAGAAGAAGGGTGACTTTCGCTAGCTCGCAGTGGCCTTGTGGCGGGTGCCACACGTGTTGGGGGGTGCAGATGGAAAAGCCAGCATAGAAAGATTGTGCCTCTCTCCTTATGTCGAAAAACCTTTTAACTTAAAGGTAATAAAGTTTCGTACCTGAACTTAGAAGTCGTGTTTTTCATGTCTCGGGATTCCTATGTTCTTTGTATATATGTTATGAACATTCTATGTACGTTTCACATATCCACATCTGGATATCCTACACATAACAGTAACAATTTAACATCTGTCATTTATTTGTACACAGTTCTATTTTACCCATAGATAAGATCCTATCAGGTACTACCACTCCGAGTCAAAGTGGACCTGGGAGCAATGGCAATAAAGGGGTAGTCTACATTCCCCAAATCTCTAAGGCTGGAGCCTTTCTATCAGATGGTTTACTGTCATATCCAGGACACTTTGTTGGAAGTGGGGTTTTACCCCTCTGCAGAGATGCAGTCGGTGTTTTCTACAGCCTCAGAGAACTAGGCCACAAGACACTCGTTGGGGGAGTCTTACCCTTCTGCAGAGATGCAGTCGGGGTATTCTACAGCCTCAGATGACTAGGCCACAGGACACTCGTTGGGGGAGTCTTACCCCTCTGCAGAGATGCAGTCGGTGTATTCTACAGCCTTGGTCAACTAGATGTGGAAATTTAGCATACACCATACCTATGCCATCAATGGAATGAGACGTATGTTCTCAAATACCTGCTTCATTGATATAATCTTTTCAGCAATGTTTTAAAAATTAAGATAATGACACTTTTCCACTATTAAATGGAGACTTGATACCTCAATAGATTTGGCTTCTTTATTTAATGTCACATCAACCTTTCTGGTTTACTTATTTCCAAAACCATCCTCTGTAGAAAGACAGTAGTGGTACTATTTATCTCATAATTGAGGGGATAAGGAGGTTCATGCCTTTTGTATTGCATGAATCAGCATGACTGAAGTTCAGTATCACACAGTTTAGAATGTTAACACCTACCCTACATACATGTTGACTCCTTCCAATCATATGAGATTCCAACTTCCAAGGTATGTATTTGTCAAATCGCATAGTGAGAACTGACATGGTAGGATTTCCTTTAGAGAACCTATCTCTTTCAAGTTCATTGTAGCTCCAGCCACTCCTTAAACTGCCATAATTATTAGCCCATGCTTCAATTACTTCAAATGACTATTGGGTAAGTTTCTCACACAAAAAGATTGCAGGAAAGGTGTCACGCCAAATAAATGATAAAAAAGCTTTTCACCAAAAGGTAGAATTGCGTTGTGCCAATCAAGAGTTGATAGGTTTTGCACAAAAAAAAAAAAATTGATAAAAAGGCTTTGTACCTAAAGGTAGAATTACATCATGCAAAATGATTGCAAGATAGACGTTGCCCCAAACGATTGGTGCAAAGCTTTTTTTAGCAAACGATTGCTAGAAAAGTATTGCAGCCAAGTAATTGCAAGAAAAGCGTTGCACCAAAAGATTTCTTGAAAAGTGTTGCTGACAAGTAATTGAAAGAAAGGCTTTGAACCTAACAATTTCTAGAAAAGTGTCGCTGACAAGTAATTGCAGGAAAGGCATTGCACCAAACGATTGCTAGAAAAGTGTTGCTCTGAAGTAATTGCAAGAAAGGCATTGCACTAAAAGATTTCTCAAATAGTGTTGCTGACAAGTAATTGAAAGAAAGCATTGCACCAAACGATTGCTAGAAAAGTATTGCAGCCAAGTAATTGCAAGAAAGGCTTTGCACCAAAAGATTTCTCGAAAAGTGTTGTTGACAAGTAATTGAAAGAAAGGCTTTGAACCTAACAATTTCTAGAAAAGTGTTGCTGCCAAGTAATTGCAAGAAAGGCATTACACCAAATGATTGCTAGAAAAGTGTTGCTGACAAGTAATTGAAAGAAAGGCTTTGAACCTAACAATTTCTAGAAAACTGTTGCTGCCAAGTAATTGCAAGAAAGGCATTACACCAAAATAATTGAAAGAAAGGCATTGCACCAAACGATTGCTAGAAAAGTGTTTCTGCCAAGTAATTGCAAGAAAGGCATTACACCAAAAGATTTCTCAAATAGTGTTGCTGACAAGTAATTGCAAGAAAGGTATTGCACCAAACAATTGCTAGAAAAGTGTTGCTCTGAAGTAATTGCAAGAAAGGCATTGCACTAAAAGATTTCTCAAATAGTGTTGCTGACAAGTAATTGCAAGAAAGGCATTGCACCAAACGATTGCTAGAAAAGTGTTGCTGACAAGTAATTGAAAGAAAGGCTTTGCACCAAACTATTGCTAGAAAAGTATTGCTGTCAAATAATTGAAAGAAAGGCATTACACCAAAAGATTTCTAGAAAAGTGTCGCTGACATGTAATTGAAAGAAAGGGATTGCACCAAAAGATTTCTAGAAAAGTGATGCGGCCAAGTAATTGCAAGAAAGGTGTTGCACCAGACAATTTCTGGAAAAGTGTTGCTGACAATTGCAAGAAAGGCGTTGCACCAAACAATTTCTAGAAAAGTGTCGCTGCTAAAAGATAGAATTGCATCATTCCAAATGATAGCTGGAAAGGTGTTGCTGCCAAGTAATTGCAAGAAAGGCTTTGCACCAAACGATTGCTAGAAAAGTGTTGCTGCCAAGTAATTGCAAGAAAGGCGTTGCACCAAAAGATTTCTTGAAAAGTGTTGCTGACAAGTAATAGAAAGAAAGGCTTTGAACCTAACAATTTCTAGAAAAGTGTTGCTGACAAGTAATTGCAGGAAAGGCATTGCACCAAAAGATTTCTGGAAAAGTGTTGCTGCCAAAAGATTGATAGAAAGATATCATGTGAATAGATTGCTGGAAAGGTATCACACCAAAAGATTGATAGAAAGATGTTGAACCATATAACAGCTTCTCAGTGAAAGGATAATCCTTGCAAAGTTGATTAGCAAAAGGCAATATATCTCACAAGCCATTGTATGCACTAAATCTTTTGCTATCCTATTAACAGAACAAATAATCAATCAATAATGATTGTCTAAAGTAAATTCATTTTTTTAAAATAACAATGAGCAAAGTGTTTATTTTATGTTCAGCTATTGTTATTTTTCTTTAAACTTTGTTTTAAAATTGAAATCAAAACAGAAACCATTTTTCAAGGATTTAAAAAAAAATTTATTTAATTTATTTATTTTTTTTTTTTGATGGTGAACATCAGGTGCTTTTTAAAAAAATTTACAAAAAGAAAATGGAAAGAAAGATGAAAAATAAACAAATAAATAAAAACAATCAAAAATAATATACAATCAGACTGATATGAAACGGCATTGCACTATTCTTTTTGTTGTTTTTTTTGTTTGTTTTTAAGAAAGAACACAAGAAAATTCTGAAATTCTGAGACATAATTGTTATGAAAAAAAAAAAAGAAAAAAGAAAAAAAGACCAGTGAAAAATACTGAACCATAAAAGAACGTGTCAAAACCTTTTTGGTTTGTGCTTCGATCTGTTTTATGCAAATAAAAATTTCATATTTCTGTACAACTATTTTGCAGAGTTAGAACTGGAACCATCTTGCGATCAACAGTTCTTCACAGATAATTTTTTTTTTAAATTAAAAAAAAAAAAAAAAAAAAAAAAAAAATGTAGAAGGGAAATTATTTACATCAAATTATTTTTTTTTAAATTTTTTTTTTTTACCCGCACCTAAAACAGTGAGGTTGGCAACATAGTAATGGGGGAGAGTAAATGTATCAAGGCTGTGGGGGGAAGGGGAAGAAATGGGTAGTTAAGGGAGGGGAGAATTTATATACAAAATTTAATGCAATTCAATCATTCATCTGATGGCAGTAAACTTTGAGATTTTTTTTGTTTTGACAAAACAACAAACATTATTTTATTACACACACACAAATGTGGGAGATTTTTTTTTCTTTTCTTTTCTTTTACTCCAATTTAATTTCCTAACTGACCTGCTAATAAGACGACAACCTTAAGATTGCTCTCACCCAATGCTTTTTTTTTCTAAATTCCTTGTATTGTCAATAGGATTCTGGCCCTTTCATCATTTTTGTCCACTTCTTTCTGATAGTAGGGCTTATTCTAAGAACATTCTCAGCCTCATTCTCAACGACACACAGCTGTTTACGTTTGGGATCTAAAAATAAATAAATAAAAATAAATAAATAAAACTTCCCTAAAAAAGTATTAGGTATGTGCAAAAGTCTCCAGATTCATAAGAATTATAGCCCGAACAAATAGTTAAAAATTCTTCACCTTCATAACAAATTTTTATTTGGTTGGTTGTTTCGTTCGTTTTCATAGCCAGATGATTTAATACGGAAGTCTTTTCTTTGAAATTATTTTCTTAAAACTTTTCTTTGATTAACTAATGATAATCCTTGGTAAACAATTATAAATTCAAAGAATTATTCTCAAAACAAATAATTTACACACAGTCACAAATTATAAAGTATTTGGCCTAGTGGGTAGAGTGTTCGCTAATGGTCCGGAAGACCTGGGTTCAATCCCAGGTCGCGTCATACCAAAGACTTTAAAAATGGTACTTGATACCTCCTTGCTTAACACTCAGCAATATAAGGTATGTATCAAGGGTAAAGTGGTGCAATCCAACGAAAGGAGTAGCTCCCTTCCCAACACCTCGGTGTAGTAGCTATTGAAAAGGGAGCCTTCTGGTCGCCCTCGACTAAAGGGAGACAACTTTAGGTATCAAGTATTCTTATCTAATACTAATAATTCATACAAAATTATATGGTTTAAAGTAATCGTTCCTATTTAATAATAATAATTTGTTTATACATTGGCCAATGGTCTGGGAGACCAAAGTTCAATCCCAGGTCAAGTCATACCAAAGATTTAAAAAGAAAAGAGTACTTGATGCCGTCTAGCTTAACACACAGCATTCTAAGGTAAGGATCAAGGGTAAAGTGGAGCAATCCAGGGAAAGGAGTAGTGCCCTTCCCTACACCTCGGTGTTGTAGCAATTGAAAAGGGAGCCTTCGGGTCACCCTCGACTAAAGGGAGACAACTTTACTTGCTTATATGATTTGGTTTGGTTTTATGGCATATCAACCATTGTAGGTTATTTAATGCCAAATCCAGTTTATATGTATATATATATATATATATATATTAGATATATATGATTTGTAAACATAAGTTAACAAAGTTAGATAGGTTCAAGTATTGCTATGTATCACTAACAATTCAATCAAACATCAGACATTTGTTTACACACATTTAAATGATCAAACAATCATTTCTTTGCCCTCAGTATAAATGTCAAACAGTTCTATCTGACCTATAGATAGGACCCAATCAGGTGCTAGCACTCAGGGGCCAGGGTGGACCTGGGAGCGATGGGAATGAAGGAGTACTTCGCATCTACCCAAAGCTCCAGAATTACTGAAGCTTCACCAGCAGATTGTTTAGTGTCATATCCAGGACACTAGTTGGGGAGTGGGAGGTCTCATCTCTCTGCAGAGATGCAGTCGGTGTATTCTACAGCCCCAGCCGACTAGGCTAAGTAATTATATGGTTACCAGTAATTAATCACAATAAAAAATAAATAATCCTTAGTAAACAATAATATCATCAAGTAACTATTCTTGATATAGATATTTGCACAATTATATGGTTTCACGTATTCCTATGTAATACAAACAATTTTCAAGCAGATCTATTGAACCTGTAGATGGGACCCTATTAAGTACAAACACTTAAAGTCAGAGTGACCCTATTAGTAATGCTAATAAATAGTAGTTGTTGTTTTATGGCATATCAACCCTTGTAGACTATTTAATGCCAAATTCAGTTTATATATAATTTGTAAGTGAATTGTTTATAGATAACATTATTTTTAAACAAGTCATTAGAATTCATTTGTTTGCCAATGCTTTAAAAGGTTTCAGGTATTCCTATCTAACACTAATAATTCTATTAGATATTAATCATTTGTTTGCACACAGTTAAATGGTTTCAAGTATTGCAATTTAACATGAGTAATTTTATTTATCAAGTATTCTTAGGTAATATAAATAATATGCACACAGTTATATGGTTTTAAGTATTCCTATCTATTACTAATAATTTATACAGCATTATATGGTTTCAAGTATTCCTATCTAATACAAATAATTTACAGAGAATTATATGGTTTCAAGTAACTATTTGCATCTCATAATAATAATTTGTTTGCACACAGTTATGATATCAAATATTCCTATCTAATACAAATAATCTGCAAAGAGTTCTATTTGACCCATAGGTGGGACCCAAACAGGCCCAACCACTCTGGGTCAGAGTGGACCTGGGAGTAATGGCAATGAAAAGATGATTCCACACTACCAAGAGTTTCAGAACTGGAGCCTCACCACCAGATGAAGTTCAGTGTCATATTCAGGACACTAAATGAAATGAGTAACTATTCTATTTACAAAATTTCATGAAAAATTTTTCCTTTTCTGAAATCTGTTTCGCACTGCAAAACAATATTATAAATAGATAATTGCCTAAATTTTCTAGAATCATTATTATTGATCCTTTTGTTATTATCCATTACCTTCCTAGTTAGAATAACATGAACCGGCTCATTGGCCAAGTGGGTTCAATCCCAGGTCACGTCATACCAAAGACTCAAAAAATGATACTTGATCTCTCCTTGCTTAACATTCAGCAATATAAGGTACGTATCGAGGGTAAAGTGAAGCAATCCAGGGAAAGGAGTAGTGCCATCCCTTACACCTCGGTGTAGTAGCTACTGAAAAGGGAGCCTTCTGGTCACCCTTGACTACGGTTGCCAACTTTACTTAAATGAAATTTTTAAGAACTTGTCAATAAATGTTAATATTTATAGATTTACCACCAATGCTGGATTCACCTATGAGCTACAGACCAATGGCCTAAGACAAGAAAGCTGTTTGGGCTACGTTAGCCTTGGACTAGCCCCGGATAAAACTAGAAGAAAAAATTAAGAAAATCATGATATAAAAATCAGAGGAGATTTGTTTATTTTTAGATTTAATGGCTCTCTTTTGAACTAAATTGAAACAATCTAGAGTATTCTTGTTAGAGTGGGTCTTTTAAATTTGATGGGGCCCCTTTGAAGGGGACCCATCTAGATTTTGATGCATCTTTTTGTAAATATATAAATTTTTGGTTTAGCTTTTTAAATTTTGGCAATTTTTCTCAATTTTATACTTCATTGAACACAGAATTGTTCAATATTGTACAATATTAGACAAGGTAGAGAAAAATAAGACTAAAGTGGGGTGGGTAAATATATCATGAAGGGGCTTCAAATTCTATTTGTGTAGGGGTCTCTTGAGTCCTAAATCCAGTCTCAACTATCACTTTCTTTGTCCCCAGTATGATATCTGCTCAAGGAAATTTCCTGTAAATAAGTTAGCTTTTAAACTTAATAGAATAAAAAGAAAAAAAAATTTTTTTTTCACCGCAGTTTTTCATTAAATTCAAAAGATTATGGTGGAGAGAATTTAGTCAATGGTTTTATTTTTATGACAGCTTTTAACATTGAATAACTATGATGTCATCGAGGAAAGAAGAATAAAATTGAAATAAATTACCATCTGATGAGACTTGACCTCTTGTTCCAAATTCTAACAGCTTGTCCTTTGTGAAGAAGCTCTAAGCTGTTTTATACTACTTAAAATGACGGAAGCTAATTTGACCGAGAAAGTTGTGAGAAAGAGATTAAAATCAAGAAAAGAATAATAAAAAACTTATCATAGAAAGAGTGTTTACCAAGACAGAAATAAACAATGACTGAAACATTAATTTCCTTCAAAATACGAGCTGTGTTGAAAAAGTAGAGACTAAAGCTGTATTTACCAAGACAGAAATGAACAACGAATGAAATGTTAATTTCCTTCAAAATACGAGCTGTGTTGAAAAAGTAGAGACTGAAGCTGTATTTACCCAGACAGAATTGAACAATGAATGAAAAGTTAATTTCCTTCAAAATATGAGATGTGTTCAAATATATCCAGACTGAAGTTGTATTTACACAGACAAGAAATGAACAATGAATGAATTTTCTTCAATATATTCCTTTTGGCATTGAACACACCTACTCCAGTGAGTTTCCCATTGGTCAAATCACCTCTGAAAATCCTTTTCATACTGTGTGAAGCTCCACCATAGTAGTTCGTTTAATGCAGGCTATATCCTGAAAATCTTACCCTATGTACGAATTTTCAATTTAGGAAAAACAAAAATATTTTCATGCAGTCGAGTGTGGACGCTGCTGGACTTGCACAATTCGGTGTTTCACTAAAAGATGATGATCAAAAACAATTTAGAACTCATAAAGACGACAAGTTAAAGTGAAGTAAATCAGGCCATGTCAATGCACTCAAAACTGAATATATGTGCTATAACTAAACAGGTGACATTTCCACACTAGACAGAACCTCTTTGAAACTAGTAGACAAATTCACCTATCTAGGAAGCAGTGTCTCATCAACCGAAAGAGACATCGACACACGACTAACGAAAGCATGGACAGCTATCGATAAGCTCTCGATCATATGGAAATCAGACCAGACCGATAAAATGAAACGCAGTTTCTTCCAACAGTGGTCGTATCGATACTGCTATATGGATGCACTACTTGGACGCTAACTAAACAGCTGAAGAAGAAGCTAGACGGCAATTACACAAGAATGTTGCGAGCAATATTGAACAAGTCCTGGTGGCAACACCCCACAAGGCACCAACTATACGGCCACCTACCTCCCATCACGAAAACTATACAAGTTAGAACCAGACACGCAGGACACCGCTGGAGAAGCAAGGACGAACTCATCAGTGATGTGCTCCTATGGACCCCTGCATATGGCCAAGCAAAAGCAGGATGACCAGCTTGAACATACATACAGCAGCTATGTGAGGATACGTGATGTAGCCCTGAAGACCTGCCAGAAGCGATGAATGATAGGGAGAATGGCGAGAGAGGGTCAGGGATATCCGTGCTAGCGGCACGACATCATGATAATGATGATGAAATCAAAATAGTCCGACACCTGTGTTTGGTTTAGTTTGGTTTGGTTTAGTTTCTTTGTTTAATAGCATATTAACCTATTTAATGTCAAAGCTATTCTCCTCAAAGAACAGTCGTGGTACTATTTAACCCATGGTTGGGAGGATAAGGGGGTTCATACCTTTCCCAAGGGTATTTGCCCAAAAGTGAACGTAATGGCACGACTGGAGTACGAACTTGCTTACTACGATTCTGCAGTCCATCGCTTTAACCATTACACCACGAGGACACCCCTCCTGACACCTGTGTGGCACTGGGCTATTTTTAGCTTTGTCAGTTAATATCAGTTAAATCAATCATTCGAGTTATTGGTTTGTGTTTAAAGGCACATCAACCTTGTAGGTTATTTAATGCCAAATCCTATTTATAGATATATTTCAAAATGAATAGGTCCACTAAGAGATTTGTATTATTTTTTTTTACTAACAACACAAGTGAGTTTGAGTCTCATTTGGTGCCCCACTCATATAGCCTTGTGTCACTTATGCTCTCTGATAAAGGCAAGAGCTGGAAACATACATGTATGTAAGAATAAAATAAATAATTCTTAAAAAAAAAAGAAAAATACAAATCTCTTAGAGGACCTATTCATTTTGAAATACTTACTTTTTTTTTTTTCTCTTTGGAACTATAACAAAAAATTATTTTACTATATATATATATATATATATATATATATATAAGGAAACTCAAATATATGATTTATATAATTTTTAAGCAAATACTTTGTAGATTAATGAGCCAAAGCTTACTTGTTTGAACACAGTTAAATCATTCCAAGTATTGCAATGTAATACTAACAATTGAATTTAACACAAGTCATTTGTTTGCACATAGTTAAATGGTCAAACAGTCCTATTTGACCAACAGATGAGACCCTAATGGGTACTATCATTCTACAACAGAGTGGACCTGGGATTAATGTTTATGAAGGGGTACACCACATTCCCGTAAGCATCAGGATTGTAGTCTCACCATCAGATGGTTTAGTGTCATATCAGGATACTCATTGTAAGGGGTGAAGGTCTTGCCACTCCGCAGAGATGCAGTCAGTGTATTCTACGGCCCCAGCCAACAGAACCATTAACCGTTAGAGTTGATTGTATTTTATGGTATATCAATCTTTGTGCGTTATTTAATGCTCTCTTATATAATTTATCAGCAAATAGTTTGTCGGTAACATTATTCTTAAATGAGTCAGAGTTCATTTGTTGGCACACAGTTAAATAGTTTCAAGTATTCCTATCAAATACAAATAATTCTTTAACATTAGTTATTTGTTTACACAGTTAAATGATTTCACATATGATAAATGATTGAATAGTTCTGTTTAACCCATAGATGGAACCTTAACAGGTATTACCACTCTGGGTTTGGTTGGGTTGGATTTTATGGCACATCAACCATTATAAATTATTTAATGCCAAATCCATTTTTATATACAAACAGTTCTATTTCAAACAATTCAGTTTAGCATAACTACACAGTTCTATTTCATCAATAGATAAGACCCTACGACTGTGAGCCAGAGTGGACCTGGGAGTGATGGGAATGAAGGGGTATTTCGCATTCCCCAAAGCTCCAGCATTACTGGAACCTCACCATCAGATTGTTTAATGACATATCCAGGACATTTGTGTGTGTTTGTGTGTGTGGAGGGGTCTTACTCCTCTGCTGAGGGGCAATCGGTGTATTCTACAGCCCCAGCCAATTGGGCTAACCACTCTGGGTTTGGTTGGGTTGGGTTGGGTTGGATTTTATGACACATCAACCATTATAAATTATTTAATGCCAAATCCATTTTTATATACAAACAGTTATATTTCAAACAATTCAGTTTTCAAACAATTGGGCTAACCGCTCTGGGTCAGAGTGGAACTGAGAGTAATGTCAATGAAGGAGTACTTCAAATTTCGTAAACTCCAAGACTAGAGACTCACCATCGGATGGTTTAGTATTGTACACAAGATAGTAAATGGTTTCCCCTTACGACTGTACGTGCTACCACATTGGGCTTCTAGGTGAAAATCTGGAGTGTTATAACAACGATGTAGATATGGAGATTCTCAGGCTGAAACTCAGGTCGCTCAGGTACACGTACTGCAAAGTGTGAATGTTAAGGGTGATAAAGTCGACTGACTGGGTTTGGCTTGGTTTGTTGGGTTTTATGGCATATCAACCTTTGTAGGTTATTTAACGCCAAATCCATTTTTATGTAAATAATCTGTTCTATTTAAAACAATTCAGGGTTGTTCTGTAGTTGGGTTTTATGGCATATCAACCTTTGTAGGTTATTTAACGCCAAATCCATTTTTATGTAAATAATCAGTTCTATTTAAAACAATTCAGTTTAGCATAAGTACACAGTTTAATTGTCAAAAACATTTCCATTTCAAACTATTCAAGCAGTTATATATAACAATTCAGTTAAGTGTAAATACAGTTTTAATGTCGAAAAACAGTTCTATTTGAAATAATTCAGTTAAGCATAAGTACGCAGTTTAAATGTAAGTACGGTTTAATTGTCAAAAACATTTCTATTTCAAGCTATTCAGTTTACTCAAACAATTCAGTTTAGCATAAGTATGCTGTTAGTTCTATTTAACCCATAGATAGGACCCTATCAGGTGCTACCACTCCGGGCCAGAGTGGACCTGGGAGCAATGTCAATGAAGGGGTACTCCGCATTCCCCAAAGCTCCAGCACTGCTGGAACTTCACCATTAGATTGTTTAGTGTCATATCTAGGACACTCGTTGGGGGGGGGGGGTTCTTACCCCTCTGCAGAGGTGCAGTCGGTGTATTCTACAGCCCCAGCCAACTGGGCAATACACAGAGTTAAATGTCAAACTGTTTTATTTTGGATAATTCAGTTCAGCATAAGTACACAGTTTGGACGCCAAAACAGTTCTATTCTGAGCAATTCAGTTCAGCACTAGTACGCAGTTCCAATGTCAAAACAGTTCTATTTCAAACAATTCAGTTTAGCATAAATATGCATTTTAAATGCAAAAATCAGTGTAGTGAAAGAAGCACAGTTTAGTTCTATTTAACCCATAGATATGACCCTTATCAGGTGCTACCACTCCGGGCCAGAGTGGACCTAGGAGCGATGGCAATGAAGGGGTACTCCACATTCCCTAAAGCTCCAGCATTGCTGAAACCTCACCATCAGATTGTTTAGTGTCATATCCAGGACACTCGTTGGGGAGTTCTTAATCCTCTGCAGAGAAGCAGTCAGTGTATTCTACAGCCCCAGCCGACTGGGCAAGGACTGACTGGAATTCAATAGAATGTGCAATGGAAAAGTACAGATTTGTAGATCAAAAATACACTTTTAACCATCAGATGGTTTAGTGCCCTCTCCAGGACATCCATTGGGCCAGGGGTGGTCTTACCGTTTGGCAGAGGTGCACTTGATGTATTCTACAGTCTCAGCTGATAGGACAGGATATAGAAATGGAGATTCTTTGGCTGGAGCCTCACTACTGAATACAGTTTAGTCTTATAACTAGGATACCCATTTTGAGGGGAGGGTCTTAGCCCCCCGTAAAGTTGCAGTTAGTGCATTCTACAGACCTGTCGACAGGTCTTAAGAGCAAAAAATAATGTAGTTGTCCAAAGGATAAATCTACTCTATACACTTGTTGTTCATTTATTGTCACCATGTTTTTTTTTTGGGTGGGGGGGGGGTATTTTTGTACACTTATTGTCTTGTGTAATTTATTCTTTATTGCTTTTTTTGATATATGCTGTTCCAAAATAAACTGCCTTACAAGACAAATGGGATCCGCCCTGCTATTTACATATACCTCAGGAAAGACATGGGTTCATGTCTTTTCCAAGCAATGGTGTGAAGTGAATCCAAACAGAATTTGAACCCTGTTTACCATTCCCTTATACTTAAGGTATCTGCTGTAGAACAATATCTAACAAATTTTGCAAGCCATTACTAAAGGGATTGATCTTCACTAAGCACTCACTATTTTGACCATGTGTCAAACTTATCAAAACTAAATAAGAAATAACAATAATTGATCCTTGTAATAAATATAAGATAAAGTAATAAAAAACGTGTAGAAATAAAAAAATAAAAAATTTTTAAATTCTAAAATCAATTTTTAACTGTTTAAAAGAAAAAAAAAGGTTGGAACTTTTGTACATACCTTAATATATATATAATTTTAAAAAAAAGCAAAAAAAACATAACATTTTTACAAGATTTTTTTGTACATTTTAAATCATTAAAAAAAATTTAAACAAAAATCAAAAAAACATCAAAGACTGGTATTGGTATTCAAAAATATATAAAATTAATACAAGTTTTTATTGATTCAGACAATTACCCTCCACTTTGTTTTTTTAAATAAATCAATTAAAAATTTTATTCCTTCCCCAGTCAACAGACACACACACAACAAATACATGGCAGTAATATTACCTGATTGTAGAAGTTTTAATCATAGTAACAGCAATACAATTCTAAAATGTTTATTCAGAAAGATCATCACACTAAGAAAAAAAGACGAGAACCATTTTTATGTCACGTTTTGTGAACCTTTAGCATTTTTTATTTTATGCTTGGAAATAAAGAAATGCCAAGTTATTTACCAAAACAAAGAAAAAAAAAAAAAAAACAAGAAATACGAATTTGTAAGATGTTATATACACATTTGATAAAAACTAAAATAAAAAAAATAAAAATTATTTTTATTTTAATCTATTTATTTATTTACATACAAATCTACTGGTTGGGTATATTTTTTGTTTTGTTAAATAAAATTCTTTCATCTTTCACTTAGACAAACATATATACATACAAATGTGTGCTTATAGAAATACACTCAGACTTTTTACAACAATAGCTCCCCACCCAATACACAACAGGGTAAGACAGAATAAAGAAGTCAATAGTATTATTTTAGGCAAATCAGTTTTTCTTCAAACAATTAATGCTACTATCAACTTCCTTACAAATTACTTCAATCCATATACGTGTGTGTGTGTGTGTGTATCAGTGAGTATTGAGGCATATTTGATTAAATATGATAGACAACCTTTATCTACATATTTTTTTTATTTCAATCCTTTCAAATCGCAGTATGGATGTTATGATATCCAGCTGGAATTGGCGGATAAATTTTCTGTATTTAATGGGTTCCCAAGTCTTTTGGACCCCTCTCTTGCCATCATCAAGGGCTGTGTATATTGCAAAAGTAAAATACAGCATTTTATTTATACTGGCATAACTTTTATATATATATATATATATATATATATATATATAAAAGTATGTACACGCGCGCACACACACACAAAAATTATCTTACAGAAACTTTTTTAACGTGTGACTGAATTCTGTGTTTTTTAGCAATCATCAGGCAATGTCTTTTTTTGTTTTCTTTCTAGGACATTTCATTTTTTTTTTAAACTGACAATAACAAAAAAAATAAATTGAGCATTAAACTCAAAGTAGCAGTTTAAAGAAATCTGTGTCCAATAATCAAATTGCTTGAATATCAAGCTTTAAAAAAAACAAAAAAAAACTGTAGGGCAGTTTGTGATTTTTACTTAATTGATCCTTTTTTTATTATAGAGAACATAGTTCTTATTGACTTCACTATTATTTCCACCCATATATATTTTAATTTTATACCTACTTTATAATTCTGACTGAAAAAAATACTCAGATGATACATTTTGTAAATAAAAAAAATATATTGCACAAACTGATATCTGGGGGAAAAAATTCAATAAAAAAAAAAAAAATTCAATAAAATAAAAATTCAATAAATAAATAAATAAATAAATAAAAATTCAATAAAATAAAAAAAACAAAAACAAAAAAAAAACAATTAAAAACATTTATACCACTTGAAAATAATCAACCATCACTGCAATGCCTAGTCAAAAGAAAAAACACTGACAGAATCCCCTAAGCTTAAACATAAAAGAACTCAATACATAAAGTCGAGCAAAATTAGAATAACGAAAGAACCAGAAGTAATCTACCCAGGTTTCTTGGATTATCAGGATAATTCTGGATCAGAGCAAGAATTATCCTGATAATCCAGTAGGTGAAGCCTTGGTAGATTACTTCTGGCTATATATTTTGATGATACAGTTCTAAATAACCAGTCCTCAATATCAGTGATAGACCATATATATATATATATATATATATAAGTTTGGATAGCATAGATGCAGAGTCCGTGGCACTTATTAACAATCAGTTTCACACCAGTCATCACTGGAATAACTATACTATACCAACTTATATATAAGTAAGAAAGTAAAGTTGGCAACCATGTTCAAGGGTGACCTGAAGACTCCCTTTTCCTTAGCTACTAATCTGAAGTGTAAGGGAGGGTGCTGCTACTTTCACTGAATTGCTCCACTTACCCTTGATTTATACCTTATAATACCTTGTTAAGCAAGGTGGCATCAAGTACCATTTTTTGAGTCTTTGGTATGACGCAACCTGGGATTGAACTTTGGTCTCCGGGACCATTGGCGAACACTCTACCCACTAGGTCATAAAGTGTATAAAAGCTGACAAAAATCTTCTTTAACCTGCAATTCTGAGTTCTGCAGTTTTTAGCAATTATCTGGGAATTTCGATTTTTTTTCTAAAAAGCTTCTATAGTGTTTTCCAGGGCAGAAAAGCCAAGTTTCAAGGGAATAATAGCCATTTTCTAGACTTGTACAACATAAACAATTAAGAAATAACACTTTCTATCCCGCAAGACAATTTCTCTTACATAGTGTTATCCAGTGCAGAAAAGCAACGTTTCAAGGGAATAATGGCCATTTTCTAGACTTGTACAAGCTTTTTTTTTTTTTTAAGAAAAAACACTGACAGTCATTAAAAAGAAACCAAAAACAGAAAAACTCAGAGTAGAAGTAAAAAAGTTTGCATCAGATAATTAAATTGAGTGTGTGTGTGTGTATAAAGGGAAGAAAGAGAAAGGGAGAGGATTTTAGAAGTGTTCTTATTTTAAATCAAATTATCTTACACACAAATTATCTTACACACATACATGCACAAACAAATTATCACACACACACTATCTTGTGCAGACACATAAATCTTTGTGATATTACCATTCTGTTAGACAGTTTTTATTTCTTGACAGGAGATAGGATTAGGGAGAGAAAACTTTTATTTATAAAGAAAAAAAAAAAAAAGAGGCTCAACAACAAAAAAAAAAAAACACTAGTGTAGGTCCCAAACAAATTTTAAACCTTTACCAAATCGTAAATGACAATTCAGCTAAGTGGTTTTTGTGGGAAAATGAAGGTAGAAAATCCATCAGGATAATCTAATTCTAAATGAAATTAAGAATTATCTCCCTTGACAAGGAACTCATTACAAACAAGGAACTATGTAATCATTTTGAAATTGTAATTCCTTGGTTTGATTTCTTTGATTAATGAGCTTCATAGGTTATTTCATGCCAAAGCAGTTGGTGGGTGGGGAAATAAGGGGGTTCATGCCTTTCCCAAGGTTATTAGTCTGAATGTAATAGCTCAACTGGAGTTCGAAGTTACTTACTTTGAGGCCACAGTCCAACACTTCAGCCATTACACAATGTGGACTTCCCTTGTAATTCCTTGCATATAAGCAACAAATGTTTTCATATAAAGTGATTAGCTGATCGGACATTTCTTAACTCCGTCTGTGTGCGTAAATATCTTAAAATAAACCAGTCCGCAAATGAATTCCAGTGTGACATTTTAGGGTTTGATGATCTCAAAACTTGTCTTGGATGTCAGGGACCTTTTCAAGATACTAACGCTTTACAGACCAGTTGAAAAGGATCGCAACCTCCAAAACATGTGTTGAGATGATAAAACCCTAAAATACCACATTGAAAGTCATTTGCGGACCTATTTATTTACTTTTCTCTAAATGGACTAAGAAAAAGAATTTTTTCCATATACATATATTTACAAGGTGGTGAGGGGGATTCAGTTCAGTCATTTGTATATTTTAGGAAAGAAATTTCTTCCCACTACTTCCAAGTTGACTTAAATGTTTTTTGTTTTTGTTTTTTTTGGGGGGGGGGGTGAATTGACAAAAGTTTAAGAATTACAGACCATCCAAATGAAACCTCTCAAAATGTATCACAGACACTTGAATATATACCACTAAAAACAAAAAAAATATAATCTATTGATCACATCTGTAATCAAAAGAAAATGAAACAATGTCTCTTTTTTTTTTTCTCTCACAAAATACATTTACATATTCACACCAGAGCATGATCATGATTTTTGTTGTTTGGATCTTCTTTTAAAAAACTCTAAAATATTTTCCTCTGCTCATCATTATTGCATACATAAGGGTTACAATCGGTTTAACTGAAAAGCTTCAAGAATCGTGGTTTCCAAACCAATATTCGCAACCTAAACGAAGGTCAAAAGGAAGTTCTTGAGGGTTGTGATAAAAGCTTTTTCTTTTTTAAAATATAAATTAAAATTGCAAATATATTTATATCAAAATTTTGGGATATAAAAACACAATTGAGACGTTGGAATTGTAAAATACTAGAGAAAGAGAGTCACTAACACACACACGATTGTGATTAAAATTAATGCTAAAAGCATTTTTAATCAGTAAAATATTCAGAGTGCTCCGAGCACAAAAATACAGAGCAATATCACAATATTTTCAACAATAGAATAAAGATAAAAACTCATGACCGAGTTTCATATTGCTACTCCTCAGATGAGATGTTATTTGACACATGTCAAAAACTAATTCACCTATTATCATACTTTATACTTGAAAATACTCTTTGTGTGTCTGTGTGTGTATATATATATATATATATATATCTCACACTGATAAATACATACCTAACAGTTTTGTTTTATAAAAAAAAAAAATCATCTTTTTTTTCTAAACCATAAGATTAAGTTTACTATTTCTAGTGGGATATTATAGAATTAAAACGGATGTTATTAGGTATAATAAATAACCAAACTCTAATGCACTGAAATGGTAACCAGAAATAAAATTCTAACAGCTCTGTAACAAAAATATTATATATATATATATATATATATATATATATATATATATATATATATATAGTGTTTGTTATATTTATAGATAAAGAGTGCTCAATATCAGTGATAGAGCATATATATTTAAGTCAGGATAGCCTAGAAAGAGTCAGTGGTGCGTGGTCATACGCAATTACTGGATTAAATCTGATAGGTGAGAAACTGGCAGATACCAATCACTTCTTGATACTATATCTAAGCTATCCTACCATATCTGATAAATGTATTTATTTTTGGACTTATATAAATACATTTTTGGTTTTATAATTTCAATGCTCTTGAGTTTGGTAATAAATAATATCTAATAATATCCATTTTGATTTCACTAAAGATAGTAAAATCCTTATATCTTGTTACACAAGAAATAATCATATATTGATATCTGGGGTTTAGAAGAAATTCGACTTTTTATGAAAAAGATTTGTTAAGGAATGCACTTATCTATGGGCAAGTGCGTAACTCATAGCTTGGGGGGTGGGGGGATAAGAGAGTTCATACCTTTCCCAAAGTATTTGTCTGAAAGTGAATGTAAGTGTATGACTGGGATTTCAACTTGCTTAATACAATGTCACAGTCTAATATGTCAACCGCTATGCTTTGGGGATTGTCTCCAACAATTTCAGTAGAAATAATAAAACAGTAAATTGTACAAAACTATAACAAAAGTTTGGATAATCGACTCCCTCTTGTATACACGTGAACAGTTCAGAGTTGATATGAATGTTGGAAAATTCCTGGTTAAATAAAAAAAATTCAAAAAGATATTAAATGTTAACAAATACTTATTATTTGTAAGCAGTTTCAAGGATCTATACCTATTTGATATTAATTTGTTTGCACAGTTATATAATTTAAAATATTCCTATCCAGTCCTCAATATTTTAATGGATCTATTTGATCCAATATGGGATCCTAAGAGAATGATTTTATTGACATATCAAAGCATCTATTTTATGCTTTAAGGTCAGGGAACCACATAGATTTTAAAGTTATGGCATATCAACCTTTGTGGGTTATTTAATCCCAAAGCCATCATTGTAGAAGAACAGTCATGGTGCAATTTAAGGTTTCTTTGTTTAATGGCATATCAACCTTCATGGGTTATTTAAAACCAAAGCTGTCCTTGTAGAATGCTAGTGATACAATTTAACTCATAGCCAGGGGTATAATAGGGTTCATGCCTTTCTCAAGAGTATTGGTCCGAAAAGTGAACATAATACTGTGACTAGGGTTTGAACTCACTCACTGTGAAGCCACAATCCAACACTTTAGCCATAGCACTGTGGGGACTGACCCGTTGTTTTTCTAGAGTGTTTTGCACACAGTTATAATATCAAGTACTCTTCTCTAATACAAATAATTTACACACAGTTGTATTGTTTCAAGTATTCCTATCTAATACTAATAATTATTTCAGTTATTTCTATCTAATAATAGTCATTTGTTTGCACAGTCATATGGCTTCAAGAAATTAATCATCTTTAGTAAACAAACTTATCTTCAAGTAACTATCATAAATGCAAATAATTTATGGTATCAAGTATTCCTTTCTAATACAAATAATTTTCAAATAGTTCTATTTAACTCAGAGATGGGACCCTAACAGACACTACGACTCTAGATCAAAGTGGACCGGGTATTAATGGCAATGAAGAGGTACTCCACATTCCCCAAAGCTCCAGAACTGGGGATTCACCACCAGATGCTACTTTTGCAAAGGAAGCAGCAATCCCGGAGGAATCACCTCTTTTTTGTGGTACCTGTAAGTGTCACATAGATCGGCCAGAGATAATATTTAAAACGATTGTGATCTATATTAAAATGCTGGCTCTTTAAAAAGGTCACCAGGCCTGAAAAATCAAGAGCAATAGGCTACAGCTTCAAAAAAAAAAAAAAAAGTAGTTTGGAAAATACAGTTCTATAACGTCTTATCAAATTATTAACAGAAAAGCACACCAACATTTTTAGAATTTAGATCCTCATTTAACACCTTCTGATCTTCCAAAAGAGGCACTCAAAGTGTAACAATTATCATTGTAGAAAATAGACTAAGCTACCTGAGCTCAAAAATCCTGAAAGAGGGTGTTTGCATTAACTTAACACTTAAGAAAGAATGAATCCATTTGTTCCTTCCACCAGCAATGAGTAAATAGTAGGGCAGACTAGGCTCTTTTAATCTTGGTACGGCAACTGGTTGAGGAGAAGGAAAACTAAATTCAAGCCAGAGCTGGAGAGGGATTGGTTTTGCCAGACTATTTCTTCCCAAGATATGCTACAGGAATAGCACCCTCAATAACCAAGAAATTACATCAGTCTTCAATTAATTATTCTGTATGAAGAAGGTTTCTAATCTGAGACAATATAAGAAACCTTTACATATGAATTGATTTTTGAGGGTTTTTTAGGAAATGAAAATCAAAAACAGAGATATTAGATTGAATTGTTGCATGAATAGTGGACCCCTTTAGTTTTAGAAATGGGGGCTATGGCAAATATCTATGACACCCTGCCAATTATTCAGTAAAAAATGGCACCACAGATTCTTACAGCAAGAGCTGGTGAGGTGTGATAGCTAGAATATAAACTAAAATCTCTGCATTAAACATACTATTATCATTATTCTTACTAATTCAATTGTAAGGATTTAATCATTTTAATGTCTCATTTAAAAAAATTTTTTAAGAAAAATTTACAAAACTCCTTTTGAGAATCTTTTTTTTAAATCCCATAAGACATTAAAAAAATCTTTTTTTTAAATCCCATAAGACATTAAAAAAATCTTTTTTTAAATCCCATAAGACATTAAAAAAATCTTTTTTTAAATCCCATAAGACATTAAAAACATCTTTTTTTAAATCCCATAAGACATTAAAAAAATCTTTTTTTAAATCCCATAAGACATTAAAAAAATCTTTTTTTAAATCCCATAAGACATTAAAAAAATCTTTTTTTAAATCCCATAAGACATTAAAAAAATCTTTTTTTAAATCCCATAAGACATTAAAAAAATCTTTTTTTAAATCCCATAAGACATTAAAAAAATCTTTTTTTAATTTGAACAAATAGAAAATTTTTTTAAAAATTAACAAAATGAAATAAGAAGACAGTGGATTGCCTCAAACCATAGGATATTAAAAAAAGACGAGAGAAAGAGTAAGATTATTTTGATCCAGGTAACTATACAAAAGTATACTCAAAGCATTAAGTCTTCCAATATGAAAAAAAAACAACAAAAAAACATCATAAGATTGAAATTATCTTATTAAAAGGTATTCGTAACAGATGACTGAGAAAGTTTGATCAACATGATTAAATTTAGCAAATTAAAAAATATTTTTAAAAATCCTAATTTTTGGGAGTATTAAAAAAATTTTTTTAAAAAATAAAAAAAAGACATAAGACTGAAATTGTCTTATTAAAAGGTATTATTATTCAGTTGGTACAGATGACTCTGAAAGTTTCGTGAACATGATTAAATTTAGCAAATTAAAAAATACTTTCAAAATCATAATTTTCTGGAAGTGTTAAAAAAAAAAAAAAAAATTTTTTTTTTTTTTTTATTGCAAAATAATTCACTCCTCTTTTTTTCCTTCTCAATAATCAGTCAGATTTTTACTGGCAGTAATGATCCGGTTTCGATCCTGAAATTATTTCCTAATGATTTTTGATAAATTCACCAAAGCAACAGCATCAAATCAACTGACGATGATCAGAGAATTCACTGGTCGAAACTTTACAGGCACCAAAGAAATGTTTGTTATCTTTTTTTCTTTTATTTTTCTTTTTTTAAAAAAAATCTTAAAAAAGCCCAAAGAAAAGGTTCAAAGCTAATTACAAAAAAATTTGGGGGGGGAAAAAAAAATTAAATAAAACCCCAAAAAAGATGTTTGCCCTGATAAAATAATCTGTAAAAAATGCCCCCAACATAAACATAACAGTCTGTGATGTTGATTACAAAATCTAGTTAAAGAGAATCTGTTATTTCAAGTTCATCTCAAAAAAAGACTTTCACAGTAACTGTTCAGCAAATTTGGCTAGCCATGATATTCAATAAGAAAAAATCGTCAGACTTCTTGGCCCAAGAAGTTTCAGAAATTGGGAGCAAATTGTCGGTTTAGCCTAACATGCTGCTCCATAGATGAAAGCAGCAAGCACCGATGAATGCTTCTACCAGATTTTGGATGGCTTCTTGGTGTTGTTCATCTTCTGCTGGGGTCGGGACTACAGCTGCAGTCCGAGCTTCACGATTGAGAAGACTCAAGTCCTGGAAAGAGAGAGAGAGAGAAATTTTAAAACAAGAAATAAAAAGATTTGTCCAAATAAATCAGAAGGTGAGTTTATCCAAACCCCACACACTACAAATAGGATGTGACACAAGGTCAATTTTTGAGTGAAGTTCTCCTAGACTGGTTGCCTAACAAAGGCTAAAGAATCCAGTCTATCCTCCGATTTAACCCATAGCTGTGGAGGTGGAAGAGAAGAGATGGAGTCAAGCTTTGCATAAGAGCATTTGCATTATGCGAAATGCAAACAGACATGTTCAGGATTTGAATTCAAGTCGCTAATTTCATTTCTTACACTGATAACCATTGCACTAAGTGTGCCTCAATAAAATGGCTTTGAGCTGAAAAAGAAAAGAAGCAGAAGGTACCCCACAGAAACAATTACCGACGCCAACTACGCCGATGACATAGCGATACTGGTAAATACACCCACAACCAAGCCAAAACACTACTGTATAGTTTGGAACGAGCCACCGCAGGCATTGGCCTCCATGTCAATGCACACAAAACGGAATATATGTGCTATAATCAAACAGGCTACATCTTCACACCAGATGGAACCCCTATGAAACTAGTAGACAAACTCACCTACCTCGGAAGCAGTGTCCCATCAACTGAAAAAGAGATCTACACGCGGCTAACGAAGGCATGGACAGCTATCGATAGGCTTTCAATCATATGGAAATCAGACCTGACCGATAAAATGAAACACAGTTTCTTCCAGGTAGCGGTCGTATCGATACTGCTATATGGATGCACTACATGGACGTTAACTAAACGGCTGGAGAAGAAGCTAGACGGCAATTACACAAGAAGGTTGCGAGCAATATTGAACAAGTCCTGGCGGCAACACCCCACAAGGCACCAACTATGCGGCCACCTGCCTTCCATCACAAAAACTATCCAAGTTGGACGAACCAGACATGCAGGACACTGCTGGAGAAACAAGGACAAGCTCATAAGTGATGTACTCCTAGCAAAAGCAAGACGACCAGCTCAAACATACATACAGCAGCTATGTGAGGATATGGGATGTAGCCCTGAAGACCTGCCAGAGGCGATGAATGATAGGGAGAAGTGGCAAGAGAGGGTCAGGGATATCCGTGCTAGCAGCACGACATGATGATGATACAAATAATTCAAACTGTTGTCCTGATCATGGTTATTATAATTACATTTTAGCGTCTTTACTTAGTAAAGCCTTAGTTTGGTTTGGTTGGGTTTTATGGCATATCAACTATTGTAGGTTATTTAATGCCAAATACTCTATACATATATATTAAATATAGAGGATTTGGTTTGGTAGGGTTTTATGGCATATCAACTACGATTATCAGGTTTATTAAAACCTAGAAAGACACAGACACCAACTGATTATAAAGGGCAAAAATTGAGTTTATAAAAGGCAGAAGAATTTTCTCTTGAAAATTCACTAAATTCAAAATCCCTGAAAAAGTAGAAAAGTCATTTTGAAATGTTGAGAGTGAAATGGAGTATCAGTTTTACTCACGGCTCGTCCAGTGCTGCTATTTACCGATAGCAGAATACATGTGTCTGTGTAATCAGCATTCACAATGACCTGTGAAAAAGAATTGGAGAAATAAAAAATAAAAAAAGTAAAAAAAAAAAAAAGAAAAGAAAAAAAGAAAAGAAAAAAAAAAGGAAAAACTCAGGGAAAAAAAGGTAACATTAAAACTGGAAGACATTTTGAATAAGAGCAGATAATCAAGATTATTTTTACAAAGATAAATTGATATACCATCTACATACTCAAATTATGAACTATCACTAATTTTTTTGCAACAAAGAGTGTTTTTATCATACACTGCATGTAATGAATAACCCTTAACTGTTGGCTATGTTAACCTACAAAAATATTCCTTCAACGTCCAATGACCTAAAGAGAAAATATTCAAACATTTATTCATATTTTCAAAACTACTGTAATAGAATCAAAATCAATGCAATTAAGTAAACAAACAATTTAATCTAGTCCTTGTTGTGGCTTACTGAATTTATAGAGATATTTCAAACATACAAAAACTTCACTATTGATACACAACAGTATTCATAATATAATAATGTCCATCATATACATAGCTTGGTCTAATTTCCCATTAGTCTGACCCAATGTGTTTTCACATAGTCAAGCCAATGCATTAAAAAAGGCTTTTAGTTAAGATGACGAAGTTTTATAGAACTTTCTTTACTATTTATAATAGTCGTACATATTATAATGCAGTTGTTATGAATGGTAAACAATACTAAGTAAAAACTTTATTATAACTAACCATATTTACCAACCCCTCTGCTCGGGAAGGATATGACACAAGGTCAGCTTTTAAGCGGAGTTTAACAGGTTTGAATTCAGAGTTTTCCTTCTCCTAGACTAGTTGCCTCACCAAGGCTGAAGAACCTAGTCTGTCCTACTATTGACCCATTGCTGGAGGGAGAATAATTGGATTCATACCTTTCCCAAGGGTATTAGTGCTATGTGAAATGCAGTCAGCCTCGTCCAGGATTTGAACTTGTGTTGCTGCGTCCATTTCCTACGACAATAACAATTACACCATGGGCACCTCCACTTTATTATAACTAACAAGCTTTAAGAGGGGGGACACAATGGATTGAAGTTACAGCAAGGTGAGGTCGAAAAACAAGTTAAGCTTCTTCGTCTTCAAAAACATCTCACATAATGAATGACTCCTCCTTTTTTAGGTGAAAAATTCTTAAAAAATGAGTCATTATACAAGTATATATGGTAATTTGGAGGCACTTGTAGTGCAATGGTTATCATCATTGGAAATAGACATGGTGACTGGACAAAGCTGTTTGCATTTCAGATAGCACTAATACCCTTGGGAAAGGTATGAATCCAGCTATTTCTTCCTCGAGCTATGGGTAAATAAGTAGGACATTTTGGTTTCTTTAACCTTGGTATGACAATCAGTCTAGAAGGAAAACTGAATTCAAAACTGTAAAAAACTGCTTAAAATTGACCTTGTGTCACACCCTGTTCATGCAGAGGAGTTATTTAATATATATATGGTAGTTAGAAAAAGGGTGAAGCCAACCTTCCAAGCTTAGCAATACTCACCTAACTACCTAGAAAATCAGCATTTCTTTTTAAAGATAAATCTGAACACTGACTTCAGACACCTATTTCAGTCTTTAAAAATTCTTTTTAAATGTCTTTTTAAACCGAATATTAATATCATAATAATAGTCAGGAAAGTAGGTCATTTTTCCCCCAGTTTCCAGAAAAATGAGAACCATGGTGTTAACTTTAGATTGGTTTAGTTTATTTAATAGCATATCAATTCCTTATGGGTTATTCAAAGCTAAAATTAGATTCATTTGTAAATGTTTGATCATAATTATGACTATTGACCATATTGGTCAAATGAGTAGAATGTTTGCCAATGGTCCGGGAGACCAGGGTTCAATCCCAGGTAAAGTCATACCAAAGACTCATAAAATGGTACTTGATGCTGCCTTGCTTAACACTCAGCATTATAAGGTAAGGAACAAGGGTAAAGTGGAGCAATCTAGGGAAAGGAGTAGTGCCCTCCCCTACACCTCGGTGTAGTAGCAATTGAAAAGGGAGCCTTCGGGTCACCCTTGACTAAGATAGCCAACTTTACTTACCATATTTGATGGTTCATAACACACTTTTTTTTCTTTTTTTTTTTTAATAAATATCCTAGAAAATTACCATGTCTTATAAGGTCAAAGGACAGCTTCAGGTTCCTAGTTAGTGAAGTTCTTGTGCTCAGCGGCCCTTGAATTAAACAGCAAACATCTTTTTAAGGGTATGCATTAACCAACACCTGCAAGGCCAAGTTGTAACACAAGGTCAATTTTAAGCAGAGTTTAACTGGTTTCCTTCTTCTAGACCGGTTGCCTAACCAAGTCTTAAGAACCAGTCTGCCCTACTATTTACTCATAGCTGGAGGGAGAATAATTGGATTCATGCCTTTATTCAAGGGTACCAGTGCTGCGGAGAATGCAATCAGCCTCATCTACGATTTGAACTCGTGTTGCTGTATCCATTTCCTCTGATGGCAACCATTACATTACAAGCATTTCTTTTCTAGGTTTGGTTTCTTTGTTTAATGGCATATCAACTCTTTTTAGGTTATTTAATGTCAAAGCCATTCTCCTAGAAGAACAGTAGTGATACTATCTAACCCATAGCTGGGAGGATAAGGGGGTTCATACCTTTCACAAGGGTATTTGCCCGAAAGTGAACGTAATAGCACAACTGGAGTACGAACTCGCGTACTACGGTTTCCGCAGTCCATCGCTTTAACCATTACACCACGAGGACACCCCCTAAGAACAGTAGTGGTACTATTTTACCCATAGCTGGGAGGATAAGGGGGTTCATACCTTTCACAAGGGTATTTGCCTGAAAGTGAACGTAATAGCGCGACTGGAGTACGAACTCACTTATTACGATTCCACAGTCCATCGCTTTAACCATTACACCACGAGGACACCCCCATTTCTTTTCTAGGGTAACAATGTATTACAATAATACTTACTGGTACTTTGTATAAAATAACACCAGTCAGGGCGAAAATTAAGGGGTAACACTCAACCATTCATGTACCTAAACAAACCTATTAAGGTTGGTTGGTTGGGTTTTATGGCATATCAACCTTTGTAGGTTATTTAATGCCAAATCCATTTTTATACAAATAATCAGTTCAATTTCAAACAATTTAGCATGAGTAATTATTTCTATTTCAAGATATCCATCATCATCATGTCGTGCCGCCAGCACGGCTATCCAGTTTAGTCTAAGTCACACAATTCAGTTTAGTATAAGTATAGTTTTTGTCCTCACACAGTCAAATGTCAAAACAGTTCTCTTTTGAATAATTTAATTTAGTGTAGTACAGTTTTAATGTCAAAAACAGCTCTATTTCAAGCAATTCAATTTAGCATAAGTATGCAGTTTAAATATCAAAACAGTGCTATTTCAAGTAATTTAGTTTCACATAAGTACGCAGATTAGTTCTATTTAACCTAAAGATATGGCCCTATCAGGTGCTACCACTCCGGGGCCAGAGTGGATCTGGGAGTGATAGCAATGAAGGGGTGTTCTGCATTCCACAGAGCTCCAGCATCACTGGAACCTCACTATCAGATTGTTTAGTGTCATATCCAGGACACTCGTCGGGGGAGAGGGTCTTACCCCTCGGCAGAGGTGCAGTTGGTGTATTCTACAGCCTCAGCCGACTGGGCAAAAACCCGTTAAGGTTTTTAAACATAAAATAGAGAGATTTAATAAGAATCTGAATACATATAAAAGTTTTAAAATTCCCTGGTAATGGGAAGGGCTACAAATGTCATACGAAAACCCTTCACCTGATATTTGTAGAATAAATGGTTTTGTTTTTCTTTTTTTAAATGCCAGCCCAGATTGAGGTGTATCTTATAAGCCATCAAATACAATATATCTTCAACACTCCATTGCCAACAATTCTTTCCTTTCACAAAATTTATTTACAATATATCTAAATTTATTTTTCAACATAAGCAATGCCTACTTAGAGGTAGGAAGTATAACAGTAACCTCTTAATGATGTTCACTAACTTATAAGTCTTCACAAAAACATACTGTAGAAGACAAAAGAGAGAAAAAATAAATACTTACTGCACATTGAGTCTTTCCATCAGTGTTTACAAAATATCGAAATTGTTCTCCATAACGACTGGGAAGATAAGCAAGTAGTGTACTAAACCAGTGGGGGCCCATGTTGGTAAAATGGAGGAGACGTTCGTCAAGTTTACTCAATGACGAAGACTCCACCATACAAAGTAATTCTTCAAAATCAGTGAACGTGAGTCGGGAGATCTGGAAAATAGGAGATGAGATTTATTGTTTTTACAACATCGAAAATCAAGTCCTTTCTCTTGAATAGAAACAGTTATACCATTAATAAATACTATCTCACAACGAACCACAACCAGATACGGCTATGCGTGAAACATCGAAAATCAGGTCCTTTCTCTTGAATAGAAACAGTTATGCCATTAATAAATACTATCTCACAACGAACCACAACCAGATACGGCTATGCGTGAAACATCGAAAATCAGGTCCTTTCTCTTGAATAGAAACAGTTATACCATTAATAAATACTATCTCACAACGTACCACAGCCAGATAGGGCTATGCGTGAAACATCGAAAATCAGGTCCTTTCTCTTGAATAGAAACAGTTATACCATTAATAAATACTATCTCACAACGTACCACAGCCAGATAGGGCTATGCGTGAAACATCGAAAATCAGGTCCTTTCTCTTGAATAGAAACAGTTATACCATTAATAAATACTATCTCACAACGTACCACAGCCAGATAGGGCTATGCGTGAAACATCGAAAATCAGGTCCTTTCTCTTGAATAGAAACAGTTATACCATTAATAAATACTATCTCACAACGTACCACAGCCAGATAGGGCTATGCGTGAAACATCGAAAATCAGGTCCTTTCTCTTGAATAGAAACAGATGCCATTAATAAATACTATCTCACAACGTACCACAACCAGATACGGCTATGCGTGAAACATCGAAAATCAGGTCCTTTCTCTTGAATAGAAACAGTTATGCCATTAATAAATACTATCTCACAATGTACCACAGCCAGATAAGGCTATGCGTGAAACATCGAAAATCAGGTCCTTTCTCTTGAATAGAAACAGTTATGCCATTAATAAATACTATCTCACAACGTACCACAGCCAGATAGGGCTATGCGTGAAACATCGAAAATCAGGTCCTTTCTCTTGAATAGAAACAGTTATGCCATTAATAAATACTATCTCACAACGTACCACAGCCAGATAGGGCTATGCGTGAAACATCGAAAATCAGGTCATATCCAATCGATCTTCAATAATATACAATACAAAAATGTTCACAATCATTTTGAACACGTAAACACTACATACTTAGGTGCAATATCAATGTTTTAAGAGCCAATGAATTAATAAAATTGACGATCATTTTGAACATGTAAACACTTCATACTTAGTTGTGATATCAACATTTTAAGAGCCAATTAATATTGTTCACAATCATTTTAAACATGTCAAACCTATCTATTTGACCCTTAGATGGGACCATTCTTCTCTTTCAGACAGATACTGACAAAGAATACATTTGAATCAAATTGAACTCTTTCTTCTTACCCCATCATCTGATTCATTCTTGCGTTTTTTCTTTCCTTCATCTTCCTGCCCACCTTTCAAAAGACGTTCCCAGAGAATATCACGACGACACTTGCTCATGCAGAACATTACCGTTCTTTCAATCTTTCTCCTGAAATACAAAAACGTTGGCCATTTCTTTAACACAAAGTACCTGTAATTGCACCAGGTAACACGAAAAAAAAAAGGGGGGGGACTATATATTCAGAATAATCTGAATCTTGAAGTAAAACATCAAATTTAGAAAAAATAACAATTCTTCTTTTGTGCAATATACACACATACAGTATCACCCATAAATAAGTTCAACCTTAACAATTCTTTTTATAAAGAGTTTATTTTCTTCTAAACCAAAGATACCAGGATTTTATTATTTCTAGTCGAACATTATACAATCAAAATGAATATTAAATATTACAGTATCACCCATAAATAAGTTCAACCTTAACAATTCCTTTTTATAAAAAGTTTATTTTCTTCTAAACCAAAGATACCAGGATTTTAATATTTTTAGTTGAACATTATACAACCAAAATGGATATAATTAGATATTATAGTATCGCCAATAAATAAGTACAGCCTTAACAATTCTTTTTATGAAAACCTCATTTTCATCTAAAGCAAAGAGACCAAAATTCAATTATTTTTAGTAGAATATTATACAATCAAAATCGATATCATTTATTACCAAACTCTACTGTAACCAAAAATATATCGAAGTCAAAAGATAAGTACATCCATAATATACATTTATGCAATTTCATTTTTGGTTACAGAGTTCCAATGATGTAGAGTTTGATCTTAAAAAATAGCTAATAACATCTGTTTTGACTGTATGATGTTCCACCAGAAATAATAAAACCCTGGTATCTTCATTTTAGATTTATAATGAAACTCAATAACAATGAAACTGTCACTAAAAATACGAATGTACACAGATATTAACAAATATAATAAATAAATATATTAGTTTTTATATATATTTAATAGCTTGGATACTTATCAGCGACCATGGGTTTCAATAATTGCAGTGTAAAGATGGCAGAAAATCAGTGGTCACAGATAAGCATCCATGCTCCCAGCTTGAAGTGTCCAACATGTCAAGTCTCAATGAAGAGTTGTGATACAACGAAACAGTCTGTGGATGACAAGATATGTTCCTCTCCCGAGGGTTGAGCACTCCGGCAAAGGAACTAACAGCTGCCACCCACGTAATGCAAAGCTCTTTTAACAAATTGAGCACTCTAGTATCCAACAGCGGAAAAAGTAAACTGATGAAGGTTGATACGTAATGCGTTGTATTCCTGAGCTGACATAGTTTGTCAAAATGGCTGAGCAATGAGATACCTGTTAAGTGTAGGGTTAGGCAGGTTTCAATTCCAACTTGAAGCATCCATTGTGTCTAGCCACACTGAAGAGTTGTGATACAATGAAACAGTCTATCTGTGGATGACAATATAAAAACTAATATATATTTATTCCTTATTAGATTATATAATTGCTCTATCACAGATATTGAGCACTCTCCAAATTATACTGCATTTGGTTTACCATTAATCCAGTGACAACTATAAACTGTTGTTATATATATATATATATATATATATATATATATATGTCATCCACAAACAGACAGTTTTGTTGTATCACAACTCTTCAGTGTGGCTAGACACATAGGACGCTTGAAGCTGGACTCGAAACCTGCCCAACTTTAAATTAGACTTTGTATCATACCGCTCAGCCAACAAGCAGACCACATAAGCTTCGGAATTATAAGGCATTATATATAGTAGCTTTCGTATATATATATATATATACACATACATACATACATACCCACACACGTACCCACACACACCCACAATTTAATTTTCTGGTCAGAGATGCTGTGATATTTTATTTTTTGGTCAGAAGTGTTGTAATTTTATTTTGGTTAGTTTCAATGATGCAGTATTAGCATGCTGCCCTGACAACCGAATAATCAACAGGTAACATTTAACCATCAAAACCCCTTAAAAGAGTCAGAAAATATAGCCTAGAATAGACACACACACACAAAGAACAGAGAAGATACATACTTTGCTGCCTCGGCTTCCTTGGTGACAAGACAATGAAGGGGAGATAATCTTCGTTGTTTGTTTGTTGTTTGTGATCTAACTCCAATATGCTGTTTAACAGGAACGCTAAACTGCTCAAAGTCCTCAACTGTATTTGGGACCAAAAAGGTCCCTGTGGCTCGTAGGGTCCCACCCAACTTCTGCACAAAGCTCTGCATCGGTAATTCACACTTGCTGGTCAGTACAAGAAAATATTGTAAGCACAGTGTTGAATTGTCTTTGCCTGATGGTGGCAGCTGAGAACTAGCACCTGTTCCACTACCTGCGCTACAAATACTACCACCACTTTGACTGCGTGTGTCTAGCTTGACAATGACACCAACATTATATTCATCATTTGGTTTGCAAGACCCCTCAGAGTTTCCACCCGACGTCCGTGATTGTCTGTGTAACACCAAAGCTTCTTCCTTGTCTTGTTGCGAGCCAGATTCCTATAAACATACAAAATTGAAAATTAATCATTTGGAAGATTTTCTGCAGAACTGAAAAGTACAACTATTTTTAACAGGGGTTCAAAGGACATGAGGCCCTCCAGACCAATCTATGAAATATACAAAACAGAAATTGAGAATTAATTCTTTTTTTTTTTTTAATTTTATTTATTGTGGACTTTTTGTCTTCATCTTGGTAGTTTTTGTGTTGTTTCTTCTTTCACTACATTTTGGCCAAATGTCACCTCTGTCCTTCAGGTGATTAACTGCGACCTCGGATAGGAAACGTAGTGAAAGAAGAAACAACACAAAAACTACCAAGATGAGGACAAAAAGTCCGTAATAAATAAATAAATAAATAAAAAATTAATTCACAGATTAAGAAGCCTCATCTCAAAATGATTCCATTTAAAGACAAAAACAGAAATTGATCATTTGGAAGATTTTCTGCAAAACTGAAAAGTACAACTATTTCTAACAGGGGTTCACAGGACATTAGGCCCTCAAGACCCATCTATGAAATATACAAAACATAAATTGAAAATTAATCATTTTGAAGATTTTCTGCAAAACTGAAAAGTGCAACTATTTCTAACAGAAATTTTCAACCTGTGACCCCTCAAGGTTCATCTATCCAGCTCATCACCTGACTTACAAAATTTTCTCTTCGTCTTTTCATGTTGGGTAGTTGGTGAGGGAATGGTAGTTATGTTTTATGGCATATCAACTCTAGATGGGTTATTTAATGCTGAAACTATTCAAAAAATATTTATGTGGATGTCAAAATCTGACATTTATATAACCAGCACATTGACCTAGTAGAGTGTTTGCTAATGGCTCTGGAGACTGGGTTCAATCCCAGGTCAAGTCATACCAAAGACTCAAAAAGTAGTAATTGATGCTGCCTCAGCATTATAATATACGGACCAAGGGTAAAGTGGAGCAATCCAGGGAAAGGAGTAGTACCCTCCCCTACACCTTAGCATAGTAGCTATTGTAAAAGGAGACTACAGTCACCTACTTATATATATGTGGTGCCTTCAATAAGTTTCCAGACTTTTTTTGTACAGGCATTTAAAATTGGTGTAGACTCTTGAAAATTCATATGTTATTGCTATATATCTTATGAGATGACTGACCAATTTTTATGATTTCAGCTTCAAATGAACAGCTACAGCAGCAATTGGAATACACCCTACTAAAGTCTGATTGTCACAGCTGGTGAATTTCAAAAATGCAATCTGACACTTTAGCACAACGATATGCAATAAAATTCTGTTTTAAACTTGGAAAAAATGCCACAGAAACGTATGCAATGCTTCAGACTGCTTTTGGAGCATCTTGCATGAATCGAGCATCAGTTTTTGAGTGGCATAAGAGATTCAAGGAAGGCAGGGAGTCAGTGAGGGATGATGAGAGGTGTGGGAGGAGTAAGGAAGTCAATACACCAGAGTTGATTGGTGAAAGGGTTAGGGTTAGGGTTACTATGTTGAGGTTTTAAGGAGTTCAGGAAGAGATTCCTAGGGAAGAGGCCAGCACTCTTCAAATCAGGTCAGTGGCATTTCCACCAGGACAATACGCCAGTCCACAACTCCATCCTTGTCATATTATTTGAGCAAGATGGGCATCAAGACAGTTCCTCAGCCTCCCTATAGTTCAGACCTTGCTCCCAGTGACTTTTGGTTATTCCCTAAGCTCAGAGGCTGTCGTTACGAAACTATTGAGGAGATGAAAGAGGCTGTGACGAAGGTCATTGACACACTCACACAAGAGGACTTCCATGAGACCTTCCAGAAGTTGTTGGAACAGTACAACAAATGCATTGCAGCTGGAGGAGATTACTTCGAAGGGGACTAGAGCTTCATATGTGTACTATCAATAAAAGTGCCCATACGAAGAAGTCTGGAAACTTATTTAATGTTCCTTGTGTGTGTGTGTATATATATATATATATATATATATATATCCATACATACATATATATATATATATATAGCAAAAGTCTGTGGTCTGGTCAAAAGTCTGGGTGTAAGTGGTCATACAGCTGCTGTTTTATAAGGTGCTGCTTCCAATATTTGTTCAAAACAGCACGTAGCATCCTTGTGTATTTCCTATTTCTCTTTTTCTCCAAGCATTTTGTCGGAGTCCAAGTGGTGCAACCATACAGCAGTACTAACACAGCTATAATGCAGAAGAAGTCTTGTTCTATTTTATTAGACATCAGATTTCCATATGATCAATAAGCTATCAATTGCAGTTCCCACTATCTATGCATACATTATCATCACTTTCAGTAGATGAGATATTGCTACTGAGGTATATGATCTGGTCTAGTAATTTCAAAGGATAGCCATTTAATGAGTGTATAGTACCATCTTCATTAAAACACATGAACTGTTTTACCTGAGACTAATGCCTTTTGCTGCCTGGCTTGAGCAGGTGTATTTGCAAGAAGTACCAGATCATCTGCATAGTCTGCATCGGTAATAGTCTCTAAAGCATATCAAAGGTTTTCTGTCTTTTTCTAATGTGAAACCATATTCTTTAATTAAATCTATTCACATTCATAGTAAATAAGTTGGCAACCTTAGTCGAGGGTGACCTGAAGGCTCCCCTTTTCAATAACTACAACACCAAGGTGTAGTAATTTACAAAGCTCTTTGCTTCGATATGGCACAAGGCCGAATGAATGGGGTGCTCAATGAGACTCAAACTCACTCTTGTAGGTTTGCAACCCTAGCTTGCTAACCGTTACACCACCAGAGGTGCCCAAGGTGTAGAGGAGGGCGCAACTCCTTTCCCTAGATTGCTCCACTTTACCCTTGATCCATATCGTATAATGCTGAGTGGTAAGCAAAGAGGCATCAAGCATCATTTTTTGAGTCCTCAGTATGACATGACTTGGGATTGAACCCCAGTCTCCCGGACCATTGGCGAACACTTTACTCAACTTATGAATAGAATTGGTACTAATCTATCTCCTTACAAGGCTACCGTGACGATGTCAAAGAAATCTGTTGCCAACAGGCGTGAGAACCATTGCTTTTTAAGTCTTTGTAGAGAGCATTATTATAGCACTAACAATTTCTTTGGGGGGTAACCCAAGTAAGTGGGGGGGGAAGAACCAAATAATTTTCCAAGAAGTATCAATCATTACTTTTTCCAGAAGAAAGTTCATTTTTAAGTTACTTTTGATGGATTATTTGAAGAAAAAAAAAAATTTAAGCTATTGAATAAGAATAACCCCCAAATTGTCATCATCTGATTAAATAACATAAGTGGGTGGGGTAGGGAAATAGTCAATAATAATGATTTGATTTAATTTAGTTTGGTTTTATGGCATATCAACCATTTTAGGTTATTTAATGCCAAATCAATTTTACGCATATAAACAGTTCTATTTCAAACAGTACAATTGAGTATCGGTACAGTTTCCGTTTACACTCTGTAAATGTAAAAACAGTTCTATTTCAAACAATTCAGTTTAACGTAAGTATGCATTTCAAGTGTCAAAAACAGTTCTTTGTAAGATGGCTTGTTTTTATGCCACGTCAAACATTGAGCAATTTATAACATAAGTGGGTGGGGGTAGGGAAATAGTCAATAAGAAGCTTTGAATTGTGATAATATAAGTAAATTACAGATTTCCTGTTATTGAATACAAATCAATCCTTTTGGGTTGGGGTTTTTCTTTGTTTGGTTTTAATTTGATAGTTTATAACACATGTTTTCTGTTCAACACAATTAATGAAAGAAATATTTTGATTTTTTCTGCTAATTCGAACTGTTTTTTTTTATTTTCTTTCTTTTTTTTACAAAATAATTTGATCTGAAGAAAATAAATAAAAATGATAATTTAAAAAAATACAAGAGTTTGAAATAATAAAAAACAACAAATTCATTTAAATAAGATTATTGAGCATGAATTGGCTGTGACGGTCAATACAAATTCAAAAAACTGAAACTGATTGGTAATTATTAAAGATATTTCTAAAAAAAAATTTAAAAAATATTAAGCACACTGCAAAGAATAACAAAAAAAAAAAGAATAAGAAAAACATGAAGTATACATATATGTGTGTGTGTGTGTGTGTGTATTTTTACCATTCTTGTTCATGTCTAAAATTTAAATTTCTTGCATGATCTTATAAATAATTATTGGTTGCATTTCTTACCAAATAAAACAATGTTTTAATGAGAAAAAAACGATAACATAAATCAGACTGATATATTTCACAATAGGTTGGTTGGGTTTTTATGGCATATGAACCTTTTTAGGTTATTTAACGCCAGATCAATTTTCATACAAATAATCAGTTCTATTTCAAACAATTCAGTTTAGCATATGTACACAGATTAAATGTAAGTACAGTTTAATTGTGAAAAACATTTCTATTTCAAACTATTCAGTTTAGTCAAGCAGTTCTAATTCAGCTAATTAATTTTAGTATAAGTAAAGATTTTGTTTACACACAGTTAAATGTCAAAACAGTTCTATATTAAACAATTCAGTTTAGTGTAAGTACTGTTTCAATGTCAAAAAACAGTTCCATTTCAAATAATTCAGTTTAGCATAAGCACGCAGTTTGAATGTAAGTACAGTTCAATTGTCAAAAACATTTCTATTTCAAGCCATTCAGCCTAGTCAAACAATTCAGTTTAGCAAATGTATCCTGTTAGTTCTATTTAACCCATAAATAGTTGCTACCACTCTGGGCCAGTGTGGATCTAGGAGCAATGTCAATGAAGGGGTGCTCTGCATTGCCCAAAGCCCCAGCATCACTGGAACTGCACCATCAGATTGTTTAGTGTTATATCAGGACACTCATTTTTCTTACCCCACTGCAGAGGTGCAGTCGGTGTATTTTACAGCCCCAACCAACTGGGCAATTCACAAAAAGAAATGCATCAGTTTCATTTAATCATTATCTATCTATATATATATATATATATATATATAAAAATATATAAATCACAAACTGCGCACTAAAAATAAAGATTAGCATCCAATGTAGTCTCTGCTCTTAATTTATCTGGCATATATATATATATATATATATATATATATATATATATATATATATAAAATTCTCTTAATACCCTGTCCGGTGGCAAAAGCTGCTTGGTAGCACCAGGAGTGGCAGTACCGCCTTGAGCTACCGAAACTGTGTTATCACCCCTGGTTGGCAGCTGATGAGGACAGGGTATCGCACATGCTTTTACATGTTGTATGATGAAAAATATATATATATATATATATATATATATATATCCATACACACACTGTATCATTTACATTTAATCATTATTTAACATATACTCTGTGTGTGTGTGTGTGTGTGTATATACACACACAGAGTTCCAGATTTAATCATTCAGCAATGACTGAGTCTAACCAGTAAGAGAAAACATAATCAAGGGAACATTTGTCTCCCTTGTGGTAGAATTTAATTTTTTTGTGGAAAAAGAAATTCATTCTGATGATGCTAATCTTCTCGTAAAATATATCAATTTGATTTATGATAGCGTCTTTTTTTTTCTCTCTCATGCACTTAGATTTTATCACAAACCTGATTATATATATATATATATAAGTTAAAAAGTTCTATTTAAGCTAATTTGTAGGCATAAAAAGAAAGAAAATTTCAGTATTATATAGATAAACAATACATGAAATAAATTGAGCACCTGTGCTTAAAACAAGTCAGATGTTAAAAGAAAAATGCACCCCTTTGACCCTAAGGTCTAAGGGAACTCTAAGATCACATTTACAATAAATGTGATAATTCCTATAGGCATTCAATTCAACAAGTTCTTTAGTTTAAGTGAATTGTGAAACACACAAAAAAATTTTTTTTTTTTTAAAGTGATGGCAAAACAAGCCAGTTCTTTAATCACTATTCTGAAAAGAATTTAAAATGAAGCAGGTTGCAATTAATGTCATTAAAAGCAGCAGAGAAGAAATTGAGAAAATGTCTTTAGTTTTTAGATAAAGAAATGAGAATAAAACACTTAATTTGTATTGGGGTCATAGACAACCTAGAAATTGATGAGAATGACAAGAGAGCAAGAGAGACAAGGCCTTTTGTTATTTGTAAAAAGAAATTAGAAAACCTAATAAATAAA
The DNA here is from genome assembly GCA_963585895.1 of Sepioteuthis lessoniana. Classification (NCBI taxonomy): domain Eukaryota; kingdom Metazoa; phylum Mollusca; class Cephalopoda; order Myopsida; family Loliginidae; genus Sepioteuthis; species Sepioteuthis lessoniana. The sequence continues at coordinate 40,057,552 of OY757944.1, read as the reverse complement.
AGTAGGCAGAGAGGTGTTAGATCAGTATTAAAAGAAAATAATAATAAAAAAAAGAAAAAAAAAAGATTAGCAGATTGGTTATTTCAGCTAAAAATATTACTAATCTTGTTTAAAAGCCATTAATTTTGAGTCACATTCAAAGTATAGAAGTTATATTATAATTAGCATAATACCCATAAAAATTATATATATATATATATATATATATATAGCTACTTTCTTCTCCAAGAAACTCGGATAAAAATTTTTAATTATTTAGGATTTCAAAACATAAGTCGGCAAATTTATTTTGAAAACTGAAAATCCGTCCTAAATTATAATTGCAAAATTTATGCTTGGAAAATCAGTTGTTCATTTCTTAACTCTTTTACTATCAAG
>OY757944.1:40018727-40051974 GCA_963585895.1 Sepioteuthis lessoniana | reverse complement strand
ACACATTTATGATATCAATTATTATTATCTAATATCAATAACTTATACAAACATACAGGAGGTTTGCTTGGCAGTTCCTATCTTCTAACCAAGTAATATAAGACAAGTTACACTGGGTTACATGTTACCAGTAGCAAGGAACAATCTGTGATCTGGTTTTAAACCAAAGAGTGAATAAACAATGATTAAAAAAAACATCATGCTAGTACAATGAGTTCAATCCTCACTGGGTGACCAATTCAAATAAGACAGGTCTTTTATTCTTGATTTCCTTAATGGCATATCAAATCTTTATGGGTAATTTAATGCCAAAACCTGATTTATTTATGTTTAATTTTCATCATGAATATATTTTCAATGATATGCACAATAGCATTTTTTATATCACTTTTTTGTCTATAATCCTTTGTTGGCACATAGAGTTTTAAGTATTTCTATCTAACACAAACAATTTGCACACAGTAGTATGAATACTTGAATACTCATATTTAATACAAGTAAGTAGGAATACTTAAAGCACACAATAATCTAATACTAATAATTCAAACACAATTATATGGTTACAAGTAAATATTTCTATTTAATAATAATGATTTGTTTGCGCACAGTTATATGGTTTAAGTAGCAAATAATTTGGTTAGTTTCTTTGTTTAATGCAAAGGATTTTGTTAGCATATTCTAAACTCCACCAACACCGATTTTTCATTCTATTTCCCAGTGTTTTAATAGTAAAGTAAAGTTGACGACCTTAGTCATGGGTGACCCGTAAGCTCTCTTTTCAATAGCTACCACACGAAGGTGTAAGGGAGGGCACTACTCCATTCCCTGGATTATTCTACTGTACTCTTGATCCTTACCTTATAATGCTGAGTGTTAAGCAAATACGCCAAGTACCATTTTTAAGTCTTGAAATGACTCAACCTGGGATTGAACACCGGTCTCCCGGACCATTAGTGAACACTCTACCTATAGGCCAATGGCCCTAAACTGAGAAATTTGAAATTGCATCATACAAAGTTAAAAATTATTATTACTGTTATGATTTCAATCTTCATAGTTTGACCAAATCCAGCAAGCTGCTACTTCTGATAAGAGGGTATTCTTTTAGCTATAATGTTAAGATAATAAAAAAACAAAGAGATAGTTCCTCAAAACTCTTAAGTAAGCAAACATTTCTTACCAAATCAAGTTCTGAATCTGTGAGTGAAGATACAAGACTAATCACAGTGAAGTCATGAAGATTGGGTGTTTTAAGATGTAATCGTACAATTGGCCGCTCGGACATGTCAGTTTACTTAACTGGAGATAATCTGTAAAAGAGAAAAACAAAAGATTGTCAAGACAGAAAGAGAATTATCTTAAATTGCAAACAATGGCATCCATTTTATTGGAAGGATGCAAACAATTTTTTTTTAATTGCATTGTAACACTTGCTAGAGTTTTTTTCGTTGTTTTTTTATTTTTAAGTTCTCACTTCTGTAACACAAGAACAGATATAGAGAGAACATGAGAAGGACACACAAGCAGACATACAGAGGTAGACACACACACACACACACATATATACAGATACACACACATATACAGATATGCACACATGTAGTCACAGATAGAGATACACACACACACACATATATATATATATATATTACTGACGGAAGAATTTTGAAATAAAATAAATAGGTAAATAAAAAAATTGAAATTCAATAAAACGAGGAGGTAACTCTTTAAATCTCCCCCCCCCCCACGGTTCTATTCTGTTTTATTTATCCATTGGATCTGAAGAAGTCCTGTTATATTTTCTTCGTGTTTTGGTTCATACCAGAAATGAAAACAGGAGGAAATAAATTTATAATCCTAAAATAACTGGTCTTTGGTTTTTTCCTTAAAGAAATATTGCTCTGTAAAATCATTACATTGAGCTCTCTACTAGGAAAATTTAAATGTTCAGCTCCTGAATGATTTTCTTGTCCTGAAGGAATTACTCCCAACTCTGTTTAACTGACCGAATGAGATATATATATATATATATATATATATATATATATATATATATTGTCATCCACAGACAGACTGTTTTGTTCTATCAGAACTCTTCAGTGTGGCTAGACACGTAGGACCATCGAAGCCAGGATCGAAACCCATCAACTTTACATTAGACTAAGTCTCAGACCACTCGGCCAACAAGCGGACTATGTTGGCTAAGGGAGTTTTTAAGGTATTTATGTAGCAACAGCAGCAGCATCCGTTTGTTTACATTTTTATACCCTATTGGCTACCAGAGTGCTCAATTCTTTCGAAGAGCTTTGCATTATGCAAGTGGTGGCCAACAATTCCTTCGCCAGAGTGCTCAACCCCCATGGGGGAGCGTGTATATATATATATATATATATATATATGACACATAGATACACACACACACACACACATATATATATATAACTAAATATATATTAGATTTTATATACATTTAACATTTTTATTATATAATAGCGCTATCACAGATATTGAGCACTCTCCAAATTATATCGCATTTGGTTCGCCACAATTCCACAAAGGGAATTAGTGACAACCAACATTGTTACTATATATATATACACACACACACACACACAGCTAAATAGTTTTAAGTATTCCATACAAATAGTTTTATTTGCACACAGTTAAATGGTTCCAAGTCTTGCTAAGTATTATTAACAATTCAATTAAACACCAGTCATTTGTTTACACACAGTGAAATGATCAAACAGTTTTATTTCTAACAATTTGATTTAACATAAGTTATTTGCTTACACTCAGTTTAAATGGTCAAACAGTTCTACTTGACCATGTTGTAACCTAAAAAAATATGTTACTGAATGAGAAATAACAAAAAAGGAGGTTGGAAATGAAATGGAAATCTTTATAACATTAACAAAATACAATACTCACCAGCAGCATGAAAAAGGTACCCACCGCTAGTGGTGACTACTTAGTAAGCATATTCACCCCACCTCACAATAGTGTCCAACATATTTATGAGGAACGGCACATACACATTAATGTTCATAGGTACGATATATAACAGACCCATAGATCAGGTGCAATCAGGTAATACCACTCCAAGTCAGAGTGGACCTGGAGCAATGGCAATGAAGGGATACTTCACATTCTCAAAAGCTGCATGGCTGGAGCCTTGTCATCAGATTGTTTAATGTCATATATCCAGGATACTTGTTGTGGGTGAGGTGGAAGCGGGCTTACCCCTCTACAGAGATGCAGTCAGTCTACTCTAGTTGCATTTGGAATCCATGAATATTAAGAATTTTTACAAATCCATCACTGAGAAACTAAATAAAAAAAAAATTGATAAAAAACTACTTACCGCTGTGTACGTAGTTCCGAGAAAAATTTGGGGGTGTTGGGTAGACTTCAAGAAAATCAGCAAGGAAACTCGTAACATGATAGTCTTTGCGGAAAAGGTCCTGCTCTCCCGAGATGTGATTTATGATACAACGCAAATGGAAGTCATGAGCAAAAGAATGGACATGGGTCAAGGCCCGGTACGTATCACACTCATCAACAAAGTACAATCGTAACTAAGAGAAGAAGAAAAAAGAGAAGAAAAATCCCGTTAGACGTATTTTTGGGGAATTGGATGATCACACACACCCCATCAAAATTTTTTTTCATTTCCAGCTTGAAAAAGAAAAAAAATAAATAAATAAATAAATAAAAAAATTCATGATGTTTCAGCCATGTACAACTGTTTGTTGTTAGAGAGATTTTAATGGCATATCAACCTGTCTAGGATTAGTTTATGCCTAGAGGTTAGATTGAAAGACTTATTTTGACATGTCAACCCATCAAGGGTTATTCTATGCCCTGAGGTTAAAGAATTAAAACAAAAGTTACTGAAGAACTTTACTGGAACTTTGAGTGATTTTAATGGTATATCAACCAGTCAGGGGTTATTATATGCCTAGAGGTTAGGAAATCATATTCATTGTACATTTATATTTACGCATTATGTCATTTCTCAATAGATATTTTACAGTTATATGATATCAAGATTTGTACACAGTTGTCTGCTTTCAAGTATTCCAATCAAATACAAATAATTTGTACACAGTTGTCTGCTTTCAAGTATTCCAATCAAATACAAATAATTTGTACACAGTTGTCTGTTTTCAAGTATTCCAATCAAATACAAATAATTTGCACACAGTTGTCTGCTTTCAAGTATTCCTATCAAATACAAATAATTTGTACACAGTTGTCTGGTTTCAAGTTATTCCTATCTAATACAAATAATTTGCACACAGTTGTCTGGTTTCAAGTATTCCAATCAAATACAAATAATTTGCACACAGTTGTCTGCTTTCAAGTATTCCTATCAAATACAAATAATTTGCACACAGTTGTCTGCTTTCAAGTATTCCTATCAAATACAAATAATTTGCACACAGTTGTCTGGTTTCAAGTATTCCAATCAAATACAAATAATTTGTACACAGTTGTCTGCTTTCAAGTATTCCTATCAAATACAAATAATTTGCGCACAGTTGTCTGGTTTCAAGTATTCCAATCAAATACAAATAATATGCACACAGTTGTCTGGTTTCAAGTATACTTTTCTAATACTAATAATCTATAAACAATTATATGGTTTTAAGTAACTGTTTCTATTTGATAATAATTGTTTGTTTGCACACAGTTATATGGTTTAACATATTTATATTCAAAACAAATAATTATCAAACAGATTTATTTGACCCATGGATGGGATACTGTTGTTGAGTAGCTAGCACTTCTTCAGCACTCTACCAGATCGACTGGCTTATAACCTTCAATAGCCTATGATTAAGAACTTTGAAAGTTGTTTACTAAGTCGATATTAAGCTGATTAATATTCAGACTGATCTTATGTCATTTGCCTATACAGCATTTTGACCCTCCTCTATTTCTTCTAAGTTGTCTTGTTAATTACTTGTAACTTATTGTACTGTGTTTTTTGTATGTATCCGTCAGCACTGGATTTTGGTGCTGATTCAATATATTAAGCACTCATTCTTCCCTGCGTATCATTTGCCTTGATGATATAACAGATCCTAACAGGTATTATCAATCCAAGTCAGAGTGGGTCTGGGAGTAATGGCAATGAAGGGGTACTCCGTACTCTCCACAGATCCAGAACAAGAGCTTTACCATCAGATGTAGTTGTGTGTCAGACACAGGACACCATTTTTGTTTTTGGAGGGAGGGGTCTTAACTTTCTGAAGGGGATACAATCAGCGTATTCTCGGCTCTACTGACAAAGCAATAGTAAAGTTAGATTTATTCAACAAGAGGATTTATCCAACCCCCCACCAGACCATATTTGATACAAGGTCATTTTAATATGGGAGGCCATGCACAACATAAGACTCATATGTGGCTGTCACAAAAAAAATGTTTAAACCTCTTGGCATTCCCATTTTGGGAGTCTCAGGGGCCAACCAATAAGCTTCGCTCTGCTAGACAGGTAGTGCCTGGGAAAGAAAACCCCTGGGACCAGGCAATCGACTTATAATAACTTGATGTGGTGCATGAACACTAAAGGGGGTCTGCCTGACAGCAGGTATTTAGTTTGGTTTTATGGCACATCAACTGCTGTAGGTTATATCAACTTATAGACTTCTGTTTAACTTTAACAATATCAAAGTAAAAAATAAAAATAAAAAAAAAAATAAGTAAAAAGAAAAATCTTTCTATTTGAATTCAAACACCCTTTCTCCAGCAAGTGCATCAGACATCCACAAAAAAAAAGAAAAAAAAAACATGTTACCACTCCCAGACAAGATAACAATAATAGAATTTGTAAAATAATTCACTGCCCCCCACTTTTTTTAAAACAATATACTACCTATCTGTGAGTTAGTAAAAAGAAAAAATCTTTCTATTTGAATTCAAACACCCTTTCTCCAGCAAGTGCATCAGACATCCACAAGAAAAAAAAAACAAAAAGAAAAAAGAGTAAAAAGAAAATATCTTTCTATTTTAATTCAAACACCCTTTCTCCAGCAAGTACATCAGACATCCACAAAAAAAAAGAAAAAAAAAAAAAAAAAAAAAAACATGTTACCACTCCCAGACAAGATAACAATAATAGAATTTGTAAAAAAATTCACTGCCCCCCCCCCACTTTTTAAAACAATATCCTACCTACCTGTGAGTTAACATTTGCCCCCATTTGGGAACAATCATACCCATAAAGTTTCACATAATAGTGTTGATCACAGAAATTTAGTTCTACAAGAATCATTCCACCAGATAATGTTTTCTGCATGTCATATACTTCCTTCTTTCCTTGTTCACATTCATCTCGTACTGTACGTCCACCTTCAGATGCCAGCTTTCTCAAACTTGGTCGGCCATTACTAAAAAAAAAAAAAAATTCCACAATGCAACAGTTATCGACAAGGATATCATTATGATAACTAGTAATAATTATTCATATTACATGTGTGTTGTATGACCAATTTTGATTTGATTTAGTTTCTTTGTTTAACAGCGTATCAACCTTTGTAAGTTATTTAATGCCAAAGCCATCCTTCTAGAAGAAGAGTAGTGGTACTATTTAACCCATAGCTGGGAGGATAAGGGGGTTCATACTTTCCCTGATGTATTGTGGTAAGGAAGAGATACTCAGTGAAATAGAGTTAACTATTTATTAACTGAAGTGGTCCAGTCCAACAAATATCATAAGTCTTGCGCTGTGGGTGTGACATCCGAAGTTGGTCTTACTACTGGCCGAGATTTTACATAACTTCTTTTATACCTCCACGATACTGGAAGTCATGTGGTACGAGCCGCTATAGAACATTTCCCAAGGAGATTTGTTCAAAAGTGAACGTAATAGCGTGACTGGAGTCCGAACTCACTCACTATAATTCCGCAGTCCAGGACTTTAACTTTGACTCCATGAGGACATCCCCATATGATAAATTTCAAAAACAAAGGACACAAAATGACTTATTTAATGTGACGCGAAATTGGACTAAAATCCCAAAACGGGACTTTATTTTCACACGTGTGAAGACGGGGCAGGTTGGCACTTGATCCCCTATAGAATAAGTCCTCGTTCAGAGTTTTTCTATCAGGCATATAAGAACTGGCATATTACGTGAGGGATTAATTTAGGACCAGACTGACCGCCGCTGGCAAGGGGTTCCAAATTTCACACTATCACACACCCACCAGGCCGCTAAACTTCCTTCCCCTCGACAATGGAAGATAATGAGCCTATAGGTTTTAGTCGTAATAATATTATATTGTAGTAGTCGGCAACTCCGGTTTCCCATGTGATATTTTAGGAATTAATAGGACAATTCTAAGCAAGATAACATAAGGCAAATAGAAGCTAAAAGGGAAATGTGACAACAACAAATTCGTAGTAGAACGGCAAAGAACAACAGAGACCACATGGTAACATAAAAATACATGAATTCCTTTACTACAGTTATATACACTTTCAAAGTGTCAAAACATATAATAGTTGGACAGTCCACGAATATAAATGTCTTTTCTTGACTTTTGTCTTTCTTCAAATTAAGAGAGAGAGAGAGAGTGGTATACAAAGTTTGGGTATAAAGGAAAATGGCCCCAAAGTTACTTATCTTATTTTTCGACGGGGTTCCACTGGAGAATCTTTCTTCTTTCATGGGCTATTAGACTTTGTTCTGTTTTTAATACTGGCTTGAAGAACTCGGGTCCCTCATGTCTCAGTATTCTTTTGTCTTCCACCCGGAGTAGAATGGCTATGGTTCGTCTGCCCCCTACGGACCCTGCTCAAAAACAAACATTCTTACTATCTATTTCCGCTGACGGGGGGGGAGCCCCACTTCCGTTTTGGGGTCCCAGCCAATCATTTGGCTTCTCTCTCCCTCCCCTTCCGGTGTCCGGCGACCTGAGGTTACTAAGTACCAACACCTGTTGATACCCCTCTGTGACCTACATTCTTCCTTAACGGTCACTTTTTTTGATGGCTAGATACTGTTAATTCAAACACGGGGAGTAGTAATTTTATCTCCCTCCTCCCAGTGGGATATCGCGTGACATTAAGTTTAGGTTATGTGGAATAGTATATCAACCCTTAAAGGTTATTTAATGCCAAATCCTGTTTGTACATATATATGATTTCTAAACGAATAGTTTATCCATATTTACCAACCCCTCCGCTCAGGCAGGATATGACACAAGGTCAATTTTTAAGCGAAGTTTAAATTCAGAATTTTCCTTCTCCTAGACTAGTTGCCTCACCAAGGCCGAAGAACCAAGTATCTATCTATCTATCTATCTTTACCAACCCCTCCGCTTGGGCAGGGTATGACACAAGGTCAATTTTTAAGTGGAGTTTTCCTTCTCCTAGACTAGTTGCCTCACCAAGGCTGAAGAACCCAGTCTGCCCTATTATGTACTCATAGCTGGAGGGAGAATAATTGGATTCATACCTTTCCCAAGGGTATTAGTGCTATGTGAAATGCAATCAGTCTTGTTCAGGATTTCAACTCGTGTCGCCATGTCCGTTTCCTACAATGATAACCATTACACCACGGGCACCTCCATAAAGTGAATAGTTTATGGGTAGGTATCTTTAAATGGTTTATAACTTATCTGAACATTGTTAAATAATTTCAACCATTGCTATTTAACATTTATAATTCTGTTTATCAAGTATTCCTATCTGATTTGATGGTCGGTTGGTTGTTGGGGTTTTATGGCATATCAACCTTTGTAGGTTATTTAATGCCAAATCCATTTTTATACAAATTTCAAACAATTCAGTTTAGCATGAGTACACAGTTTAATTGTTAAAAATATTTCTATTTCAAGCTATTCGGTTTAGTCAAACAGTTCTAATTAAAACAATTCAGTTTAGCAAAAGTTCACAGGTTAAATGAAAGTACAGTTTAATTGTGAAAAACATTTCTATTTCAAACTATTCAGTTTAGTCAAAAAGTTCTAATTCAGCTAATTTAGTTTAATATAAGTATAGATTTTCTTTACATACAGTTAAATGTCAAAACAGTTCTATATTAAACAATTTAGTTTAGCCTAAGTGCAGTTTCAATGTCAAAAACAGTTCCATTTCAAAAAATTCAGTTTAGCATAAGTATGCAGTTTAAATGCAAGTACAGAGTTTAATTGTCAAAAACATTTCCATTTTAAGCTATTCAGTTTAGTCAAACAGTTCTAATTCAAACAATTCAGTTTAGCATAAATATGCAGTTTAATTCTATTTAACCCATAGATAGGGCCCAATCAGGTACTACCATTCTGGGCCAGAGTGGACCTGGGAACAATGGCAATGAAAAGGTGCACCGCATTCCTCAAAGCCCCAGCGTCACTGGAACCTCACGATCAGATTGTTTAGTGTCATATCCAGGACACTCGTTGTGGGGGTCTTACCCCACTGCAGTCGGTGTATTCTACAGCCCCAGCTGACAAGGCAATATCTGATTTGATATTAATCATTTGTTTGCACACAATTCAACATTATTCATTGATTTGCACACAGTTAAATGGTTTCAAATATAATAAGTAATCAACTAGTTGATTGTTTACTGTATTTAACTCATAAATAAGACCCTAACAGGTACTATCACTCTGAGTCAGAGTGGAACTGGAAGTAATGGCAATGAAGGAGTACTCCCTATATTCCTTAGCAGTATTACCCATATTACATACAAGTTGTAAGATGGTCCTTTTTGTCAAAGTTTAGGATAATTATTCATATTTACAAGACATTTTACTTATTTTTATCATTTATTTACAACAGGTTACTCCCTTGTTTACAGTCAAGTATTGGCCTAATGAGTAGAGTGTTCGCCAATGGTCCAGGAGACCACGGTTCAATCCCAGGTAGAGTCATATCAAAGACTCAAAAAATGGTACTCGATGCTGACTTGCTTAGCACTCAGCATTATAAGGTTAGGATCAAGGGTAAAGTGGAGCAATCCAGGGAAAGGAGTAGCGCCACTCTCCCCTACACCTCGATGTAGTAGCTATTGAAAAGGGAGCCTTCGGGTCACCCTCAACTAAGATCGCCAACTTACCATTGTTATCCGCAAGATGGCTAACATGAACAGCCTTTAAAGTTTATATTTTATTATTTTCTTGATTCAGAGTAGCTGGATTAACCTAAACTTTTGAAAAGAATAAATTGGTCTTCTAAGATTTTAGATTCATTTGATAATCTCAGGTACTTTTGACTCCTCCCCTCTGACTACAAAAAAAAACAAAAAAAAAAAAAAAAACGGTGTGAGAGACAAATCACGCTGAGAAAAAAAAAAAAAAACAACAGACTGAACCAGGTCTCTTTAAAAAGTTTAAAACCTTCCCAGGAATGACTAAAAATAGCTGAAAATTTGAAATTGGGCCAAGAATAGCTGACATCATATTTGGTAAATTACAAAGCTGCAGATTAGTAACTGCTCTGTGACTGATACACACACATATATATATATATATATATATATATATTAACGCACACACTAGAAAGGCTATCTGCTGTTGCCCAAGTGGAGTGAATAACATAACAGTACTGAATTTTTTCTTTTCTTTTCAGAAAATTCACACATAAAAAATATAAATAGAAAAATAGATATACAAAAAAAAAAAGATCCATAATTTATATATCCCACATGTAGATTGTAATCTGTTGACCACTGATCCCAGATCATCTACTCACATTCTTTTCGGAGAAGCAGGTCTTGTCTGGATCTGTACAAATCCTAAAGACTGCAGATGTTGCATATACTGTTGGAGGAACTTCTTTCGGATTTCTCGGTGCCAGTCTTCTTCCTCTTGCGGCGAGTCTAACGAGGCTGGCCTCTGCTGGGGGGAATCGGTGCAATCCTGGGAGTGTCGGTCTTTTCTCTTTCCTTCTTGGGAAGAGTCATGTCGTTTGGATAATAAGCTAGCAATGGATGCACCAGAACTATGACGAGATCTCTGTCAAAAAAATAAAAATAAAACTTCAGGAAGATAAGGAAAAAAAAAATCAAGAAAGGTATGAGGGGGGGGGTCATGCAAAGTTACCAGTTTGGCTTGGTTTCTTATTTTAATTGTAGGTTATTTAATACCAAATCCTTTTTATACATATTTATTGAATATATATGATTTGGTTTGGTTGGCTTTTATGCCATATCAACAATTGTAGGTTATTTAATGACAAATCCTTTATATATATATATATTGAAAATATATGATTTGCTTTGGTTTGGTTTTATGGCATATCAACAATTGGAGGTTATTTAATGCCAAATCCTTTATATATATATATATATATATATATATATATATATATATATATATATATACATACATACACTGAATATATATGATTTGCTTTGGTTTGGTTTTATGGCATATCAACCATTGGAGGTTATTTAATGCCAAATTCTATACATACATACATACATATATATATATTGAATATATAAGATTTGCTTTGGTTGGGTTTTATGGCATATCAACCATTGGAGGTTACTTAATGCCAAATCCTTTTCATACATATATATTAAATATATATGATTTGCTTTGGTTGGGTTTTATGGCATATCAACAATTTTAGGTTATTTAATGCCAAATCCTTTTTATACATATTTATTAAATATATATGATTTGCTTTGGTTGGGTTTTATGGCATATCAACAATTGTAGGTTATTTAATGCCAAATACTTTTTATACATATATATTGAATATATGATTTCTAAACTCATTTTGTAGAAAAGATTTTTAAACAAGCCTAAGCTCATTTTTTTTCACAGTTAAATGGTTTAACTTATTTCTATCTAATACAAATAATTCTATTTAGTATTAATCATTTGTTTGAATACAGTTTAATGCTTTCAAGTGTTGGTACGTATCATTAACAATTCAATTAAAAATCAGTTATTTGTTAACACACAGTTAAATGATCAAACAGTTCATATCTAACAATTCAGTTTAGCATAAGTCATTTGTTTGCACAGTTTAAATGTCAAACAGTTCTATTTGACCCATAGAATGGACCTGGAAGTGATGGTAATAAAGGGGTACTCTGCATTCCCCAAAACTCCAGTATTACTGAAGCTTCACCATCAGATTATTTAGGGTCATATACAGGACACTCGTTGGGGGAGTCTTACCTCACTGCAGAGATGCAGTCAGTGTATTCTGCAGCTAGCAAATAAAAAAAAATATATCTAATCATTGTAAAAAATCGTCTTGGGTGTGTCCCCAATCATCATAGTAAATAAGTTTGAACTCAATATTTGTCTCTGCCTCCCACCAGACAGGACTTAACACAAGGTCAATGACCCGAAGGCAGATTAAAGTGGGGATTTAGAAGAGGGGAAGGTCGGGCTCGAGCCTTGCTGGACTATACTTGTTATCGGCCCACTTAGTGCAAGTTTGAACTTCAGCTGCATTATTACATTCACTTTCTAACTAATATCCTTGGGGAAGGCATGAACCCCCTTATCCCTTCCAGTTATGGGTTAAATAGTACCACTACTGTCCATCAACAAGGTTGGCCTGGTCATTAAATAACCCATGAAGGCTGATATGCCATTAAAACAAAGAAACCAAACAAAATAGTTTTGGTTTCTTTGTTTAATGGCACATCAACCTTCATGGATTATTTAATGCCAAAGGTGTCCTTGTAAAAGAACAGTAGCAGTATTATTTAACAAATAGCTGGGGAATAAATAGGTTTCTACCTTTCCCAAGATTATTAGTCTGAAAGTGAGCATAATAGCGTGTTATGCCGGTCAAACTAACACTAAGTTAAATGCACAGTTGAGTCCCTTGGACTCTGGAGATAGATAAGGAACAAGGTGACTTCCTTTTGGAGAAGAGTTGCAGGCTGGGTAAAGGCAGGTGAGTCATGAGTCCACAAAGATACCAGAGATACTCAAGACAAATCATCACATCCAGCAGCTATTGTTGACATCCAGCCAGTACCTTGGTAAATAAAATATTGCTAATCATCCATCTTCCTTCCTATCATCTAATTCCCTCCCTCTTAAAAACCACAACCCTCTTGCAAACAAAATATTGAGCAATGAGAGTTTGAACTCACTTAAAATGATGTTGCAAGCGAGAACATTAGACACAACACCATAGGAACTCCTACCAAACAAAATAGTCTCCCGAAATGTTAACTGGCCATAGTCAACGAGGATAAAGAAAGATCTTTATGATTATGAAAAAACTTACGACTTTCACATCAGTCTTTTCTTGGATGACTGGTGATGGTGTAGGTTCAGGCTTCTTGGAGGGTACTCTCTTTAGAACTTCCCGGCGCCAAGCAGGGGAGAATAGAAGAGGTGTGGCACAGTAATGAAGAAGACGAGAGGATTGCTTCAGTAGCTGAATGATGTCTTCCTACAATATGGCGAGAAAAAAAAAAGAAAAAAAAACGTGAATATATGACAACAAATTCAAGGGATATTTATATAACGAAAAACAATTTTAGTGAAAGTGAGTTGGAAATAATCTTTATGTCATTGGGAGATATGGGCTCACTGACTTTATAGGTATTCTCCCTGAAACCCGCTTCTACATAGTGAGAGGAAGATGAAAATATTAAAAAAGATTATTCTACCATTTCACTTCTGCCAAAAGTTTAATTTTCGGTACCAAAAAGAACAGTCTCTTCAAGCCTAACTCACTGACAGACGTGCATTTTGCAACTTCCCAAAATGAGCAGTTCCATATATGATTTGCTTTGGTTTAGTTTTATGGCATATCAACCATTGTAGGTTATTAAATGCCAAATCCTCTTTATACATATATATTGAATATATATGATTTGCTTTGGTGGGGTTTTATGGTATATCAACCATGGTAGGTTATTTAATGCCAAATCCTTTTTATACATATATATTGAATATATATGATTTGCTTTGGTTTATAGGTATTCTCCCTGAAATCCACTTCTACATAGTGAGAGGAAGATAAAAATATTAAAAAAGATTATTCTACCATTTCACTTCTGCCAAAAGTAATTTTCGGTGCCAAAAAGAAGAACAGTCCCTTCAAGCCTAACTCACTGGATAGACGTGCATTTTGCAACTTCCCAAAATGAGCAGTTCCAGACTTAACAAACTTGGTGACAAGAATTCATGAGCTTAAAAAAAAAGAAAAAAAAAAAAAAAAAAAAAAAAAAAAATACATTCCACGAAAAAAAAACCCTTAAGTAAATGCTCTTTGTATGTAAACCTATCCTCCAGGCTTTGAAACTCGATTAGGTTGGGGGGCAAGGTCTCTTACTCCCCAAAAAAAAAAAAAAAAAAAAAAAGAGGGACAAATTTTTAATCAATTTTAATAAAGGACAGAAAATAGGATATTTTTACTTAAAGGGCTACAGATGTCGCTTGGGGGGGGGGAAATAAGGCCCCATATAAGAGTCAGGATTTTTTTTTTAATTAGGAAATTCAAAACAAATTAGACACTCCTGGATTTTTAGAGAAATAAAATATCAACAAAATAAAAAGAATTCAAAAAATATTTAAAAAAACAAAAACCCTGATTGATAAAAGAATAAAAGAAAATAAAAAAAAATAAAAAAATGAATTCCTTACTGATATTGATGCAAAATTTTTACTGAACCACATGGAATGTAATTCTCTGAGTTTTAACACTTTGTCCATATCTGAATAAAAAAAGAAAACAAAAAGAGGATAAGTTTAAAATTTAGTTCATATTTATTTACCACAACTTTGCAGTGATACAGGCAGGGGGACAGGTTTAACCCGAAAGGATGTCATTCAAGCATCAAGGCAATAAACACAATCCTTGCCTAATTCAGACTCTAGGAGGAAGTGGTGTTTAAAAGAATGGATCACAGTGACTGAACATTTTTTGATTTTTTTTTTTTTTGGAGATACATACAAAAATATTCTTGATATAACACACACAAATATATACATATTATGATGTACCGTGTGCTTTTGATGTATACACATAGCAACATGCACACTAGAAGAAAAGTGGGAGTTTACTGACTGGAAATCACTGGAAAAGAAAGAATGAGACACCCCTTTGCCTAATTGGTTTAAACTGGAACACAGGGCAGGGTAGCTTGAAACGGGAAAGTTGGAAAGAGAAGTGCAGCTTGAACAGTTGAAAAGAAACACGAGGTGTGAGCAGTTGGAAAGAAAGACAAGGTGTGAGCAGTTGGAAAGAAACACAAGGTGTGAGCTAACCCATAGATAGGGCCCTATCAAGTCCTACCATTCTGGGCAGGAGTGGACCTGAGAGCGATGGCAATCAAAGGGTGCTCCACATACCCGAAAGCCCCAGTATCACTGAAACCTCACCATCAGATTGTTTAGTGTCATATACAAGACACTCGTTGTGGGGGTCTTACCTCACTGCAAAGGTGCAGTCAGTGTATTCTACAGACCCAGCTGACTGAGCAATACACAGTGAAAGTCAAAAAAGTTTTTTTTCAGATAATTCAGTTGAGCATAACTACATAGTTTAGAAGTAAAAACAGTTCTAATTCAAGCAATTCAGTTCAGCATAAGTATGCAGTTTAAATGTCAAAACAGTTCTACTTTGAGCAATTCAGTTTGGCATGAATATGCAGCGTAAATGCAAAAACAGTAAACTCTCAAAACCACAGTTTAGTTCTATTGGACCCATAGATAGGACCCTGATCAGGTACTACTCCTCCGGGCCAGAGTGGACCTGGGAGCGATGGCAATGAAGGAGTACTCAGCATTCCCCAAAGCTCCAGCATTACTGGAACCTCACCATCAAATTGTTTAGTGTCATATCCAGGACACTTGTTAGGGTGGGGAGTTTTACCTCCTACACCTCGGTGTAGTAGCTATTGCAAAGAGAAACTTTGGGTCAACCTCGATTACAGTCGGCCAAAAAATAATATATATATATATATATATGCGTGTGTGTGTGTGTGTGTGTATGTGTGTGCATGCTTAGTTAAAGAGAAATGTCAGTATTTTTTCTATGACTTTACAAAGGACACGTAAATAAATGAAGGAAAAATCTGCAAAATGGTTTTAAGAATTTTCCAATGCGTATTCTGTAGTCCCAGCCAAAAGAGTGGAAAAAGAAAGAAAAAACTCAGAGGATCCCAAAAAAGAAGAGGGAGGGTACCTTTTCTGTAGTTGTTCCTGATTTCTTGCGCCTGTTGTCCGTGCCGAAACACAACGTCATATTTGTTGTTGTGAGGCGACTGGTGGAGGGGTTGAGCAGGTTTCAAGTTTCGATAGATCTCATCAAAAGGACGAAGTATTCCCATCATCTGAG
The DNA here is from genome assembly GCA_963585895.1 of Sepioteuthis lessoniana. NCBI lineage: Eukaryota > Metazoa > Mollusca > Cephalopoda > Myopsida > Loliginidae > Sepioteuthis > Sepioteuthis lessoniana. Next base: position 40,035,686 of record OY757944.1, on the reverse strand, counting down.
GGAAATTGGACATACCCGCGGATACCATACTGTTATTACGTTTTGTCACATCTTTCGGAAGGTAAGTCTTCATCACCAGCATGTCAATGTCCATATTGACTTGTGTGAAGGGGTTTTGCTGCTGTAAAAATAAAAAAAGAAAATCCTCATTCGACAAACCAAACATCTATCAACACAGATGAGTAGATATCACCATCAAATTGTTTGGTTTTATGGCATATCAACCATTGTAGGTTATTTAATGCCAAATCCTCTTTATACATATATATTAAATATATAGGATTTGGTTTGGTTGGCTTTTATGGCATATCAACTATTGTAGGCTATTTAATGCCAAATCCTATATATATATATACATATATATATATATATATATATATATATATTAAATACTAGCTGTACATGTGTTGCTGTGTCTCAGTTTGTTTAAATGGGGAAAAAAAAAAAAAGAAAATGCATGTTTCTAATATGTTTAATTTTCCAATATTTGTGGATACACAATATTCTTGGTAGTTCCAGTTTCCATGTAGATAAAGAGATTGTCTGGATTGCCAACTCTGGAACAGGCAACATATAATTGCCCATGTGAGAAGCAATCAGCGTGTAAATATAAGCCACACAATTCTGAAGATTGTCCCTGTGCTTTGTTGATCGTGATTGCAAATGCCAATCGAATTGGGAATTGCAATCTCTTAAATTGAAGTGACATATCTGTTGGAATTTAGTAAACAATTCGTTACTACTGAACCAACAAAATATGGTTTAAGAAAGAAAACTTTTCAATGGATGTCTTTTGTTGAAGTTAAAAAAAAATATTTTGTAAACAATTCGTTAGAATAAAAAAAAAATTAACTTACTACTGAACCAACGAAATATGGTTTAAAGTTTAGTGTCTCTGTTTAAGTCAACCAAAAAAGAAAGAAAAGTGACTAAGCAGAAAAATAAATCACGTGTAAAATTCTTGGAAGCGGAAGTTATGTTTTCACGTTCGGCTTTTGTCAGAGAAAAACGACTTATTAAAAATATTTTTTTAATTATTGTAATATTTTGGGTTAATAAGTATATAAAAACGCTCCTGAATTTGAATAAAATACTCTCTGAAAATTTTAAACCAATTAGTGGTATAAAACTGGTGATTATCGGTTAGTAACAAACATTTACATTTTTATTTATATAGATATATACTTTGTATAGCCATCCAACAACTACTGTGACGAGGCATGTGTTGTGTGTCATGGTCAAACTAAACTCTGCCCTAACTGTTGGAGTTGAAGAATACACAACAGCACCTGAAGAACGCTTAATTATATTTTACTTTTTATATCAATAACACCTTATCTATTTTAACACCTTATCTATTGTCTCTGATATTCTTTGTATTATTCTTATTCAGTTTTCATATTCTTTTGTCACCATTTGATTAAACTATTGTCTTAGTGTTTTGTTGCAAGACTGTATAGCTGCTGTTTTGTGGGGTGCTGCTTCCAGGAGGGATAGAAGTTAGGGAAGCAGACAGATTTTTAAAGATAATAAAATAGAAAGAGAAGGATTTTTTTATTCTTTTTAAATATCTCACTTTAAAACAAATGCAAATTAAACTTTGAAATAAATCTTGAAAAAAAGTTAATTTTACTTAGTATTCTGGGGGATTTTTTTTACTCTTTACTTTTTTTTTCTTTTCTTTTTCCTTTCCCTCACTTCAGCTGGGGATGCGAGGCTTTTCTCCTCATTCCATGTAGGTTTAATTTGGCTTTATGGCATATCAACCATTGTAGGTTATTTAATGCCAAATCCTCTTTATACATATATATTAAATATATATGATTTGGTTTGGTTGTGTTTTATGGCATATCAACCATTGAAGGTTATTTAATGCCAAATCTGGTTTATTCATATATATTAAATATATATGATTTATAAACATAAGGCAACAAAGTTAAATGGTTCCAAGTATTGCAATGTATCACTAACAGTTCAATTAAACACCAGTCATTGGTTTCCACACAGTTAAAACTTAAACGGTTCTATTTCTAACAATTCAATTAAGCATAAGTAATTTGTTTACACTCAGTTTAAATGTCAAACAATTTTATTTGACCCAAAGATAGGACCCCATCAGTTCTATCCCAAACAACTCAGTTTAGCATAAGAACATGGCCTAAATGTCAAATAGTTCTATTTGACCCCTAGATAGGACCTTATCAGGTGCTACAACTGTGAGTCAGAGTGGACCTGGGAATAATGTCAATGAAGGGGTACTCCACATTCCCCAAAGCTCCAGTATTACTGGAGTCTCACCATCAGATTGTTTAATATCATATCCAGGACTCATTGGGGGTATCTTACCTCTCTATGGAGAGTTGGTTGGTAGGTTTTTATGGCATATCAACCTTTGTAGGTTATTTAATGTCAAATCCATTTTTATGTATATAATCAGTTCTATTTAAAACAATTCAGTTTAGCATGAGTACACAGTTTAATTGTCAAAAAGGTTTCCATTTCAAACTATTCAGTTTATTCAAACAATTACATATAATAATTCAGTTTAGTGTAAGCACAGTTTCAATGTCAAAAATGGTTCAATTTCAAACAATTCAGTTTAGCATAAGCATAGAGTTTAAATGTAAGTACAGTTTAATTGTCAAAAACTTTTCGATTTAAAACTATTCAGTTTAGTCAAGCAGTTGTAATTCAGCTAATTCAGTTTAATATAAGTACAGATTTTGTTTACACCCAGTTAAATGTCAAAACAGTTCCATGTCAAACAATTCAGTTTAGTGTAAATACAGTTTCAATGTCAAAAACAGTTCTATTTCAAACAATTCAGTTTAGCATAAGCACACAGTTTAAATGTAAGTACAGTTTAATTGTCAAAAACATTTCTATTTTAAGCTATTCAGTTTCGTCAAACAGTTCAGTTTAGCATAAGTATGCTGTTAGTTCAATTTAACCCATAGATAGGACCCTATCAGGTTCTACCACGCTGGGCCAGAGTGAACCTGGGAGCAATGGCAATGGAGGGGTACTCCGCATTCCCCAAAGCTCCGTCATTACTGGAACCTCACCATCAGATTGTTCAGTGTTATATCCAGGACACTCATTGGGGGAAGTCTTGACCCTCTGCAGAGGTGCAGTCAGTGTATACTACAGCCGCAGCTGACTGGGCAATCTATGAGGAGGATAAGTAAAACACTTACCTTGATAGGCACAGACTCTCCAAAGGGTTGATGATGGTACAAACCCATCTTTTGTACAATAAGGCAATCCAGGACATGAGCTCGGGCATTCTGCCAATGTACCATGTTTCTAAGAAGCTTTTTGAAGCCAGTTGTGTTGTCGCCAGCAACATTGTATGAGTAAAATGTTATCTGCATTAAAGAAATACACAGCGCTCAGTGATGCGTTCTCCAAATTGAAAACTTGCAAGAAAGAGAATAAAAAAAGAACCTATAATGATGAGTTTATTGTCTAAAAAATTGAACATAGATTCATTTACATAAAAACTTTGGTTATAATTGAAGGAAATGGACCCTGCAATCGGAGTTCAAATCCTGATGAATTTTAATCGAATCTTAACTTGCTAGGAGTTATTTCATATCTAGAAGTTAAGGAATATCTATATATTTACATTTTGTACTGATCAGCTTTTATTTTGTTTTAATTAAATATCACCATCGTCAGGGATTGTTTGCTAATAAATAGTTCAGGTTTCGGGGTTGAGGGTTCAGATTTTGGGGTTGAAGGTTCAGATTTTTGGGTTCAGGGTTTAGATTTTTAGGTTACTCTGGGTGGTACTGATCAGTTTTACATTTATACTTTTTGGTATAATTTTGCTGTTTCTCATCAAGGACAGAATCTCATCTACACTGACATTTTCCTATTATTTACACAGACAAAACATTTCCTGATTGTGATTATATATATATATATATATATATATATATATACACACACACACGGCTCATTAAATAAGTTTCCAGACCTTTTTCGTATGGGCACTTTTATTGATAGTACACACATGAAACCCTAGTCCCCTTTGAAGTAATCTCCTCCGGCTGCAATGCACTTGTTGTATCGTTCCAACAACTTCTGGAAGGCCCCATCAAAGTCCTCTCGTGTGAGCGAGTCAATGACCTTCATCACAGCCTCTTTCATCTCAATTGTCTCATCACGACAGCCTCTAAGTTTTTCCTTGAGCTTAGGGAATAACCAAAAGTCACAGGGAGCAAGGTCTCGACTATAGGGAGACTGAGGAACTGTCTTGATGCCCATCTTGGTCAAAAAGTCTGTGACAAGGATGGAGTTGTGGACTGGTGCGTTGCCCTGGTGGAAATGCCACTGACCCAATTTAAAGAGTGCTGGCCTCTTCCAACGTAATCTCTTCCTGAACTCCCTTAAAACTTCAACATAGTATTCCTTGTTGACTGTCTGTCCAGTGGGAACCCAGTGTATGTAGATCATGCCAGTGCTGTCAAAAAAAGGGATCATCAAAAGTTTGCAGGTGGATTTGCTCTGTCTGGCCTTCTTGGGTCTGGGAGAGCCAGCATGCTTCCACTGGGAACTCTGTCTCTTGGTCTCTGGGTCATAGCAATAGATCCAGCTTTCATCGCAGATCACCAGAGCATCAAGAACTGTGGGATCTGAATTGATCACCTCGATCATCTCCCTACTGTCATGACTACGTCTTTCTTTCTGATCTTCTCTGAGCACCCTTCAAACAAACTTTGTGCAAATCTTCCGCATCGTCAGTTCCTCACGAATAATTGTGTGTACAGTTCCCACACTGACATCAAACTGTGCACTTATTGTCTCTATAGACACACGACAGTCCTTATCTATGAAATTCTTTATTTGGCCAATCAATTCAGGTCTACTGACTTCCTTACTCCTCCCACACCTCTCATCATCCCTCACAGACTCCCTGCCTTCCTTGAATCTCTTATGCCACTCAAAAACTGATGCTCAATTCATGCAAGATGGTCAAAAAGCAGTCTGAAGCATGCCATATGTTTCTGTGGCATTTTTTCCAAGTTTAAAACAGAATTTTATTGCATATCTTTCTTCTAAAGTGTCAGATTGCATTTTTGAAAGTCACCAGCAGTGACAATCAGGCTTTAGTAGGGTGTATTCCAATTGCTGCTGTAGCTGTTCATTTGAAGCTGAAATCATAAAAATTGGACAGATGTATAGCAATAACATAGTGAATTTTCAAGAGTCTATGACAATTTTAAATGACTGTACAAAAAAGTCTGGAAACTTATTGAAGGCACCTCGTATATATATATATACACACACACACACACATAAATATACACACACACATACATACATACACTTATATATATAATTTTGAACCTTGATAAAAAACAAAAAAAGGATTCAACCATGAGTTTTTAATTTTCCTTCCACATACAACTAAAACAACTCTATATCAGGCAAAATGGCGAACATAAACTAGAGTTACAACAGAAAATAACATGTGCCCAATACTTATGCATATATATATATATATATATATATATATATATATATATATATATATACATACACACACACACACTTATATACATATACATTTATATACACACACGTACATATACACTTATATACATACACACATACGTACATATACATTTATACACACCCATGTACATATGCATTTATATACCCACACACGTACATATGCATTTATATACACACACATGTACACATACATTTATATATATATACACACACAGATTTATAAACACACATGTACATATACATTTATATACATATATACACGCACACGCATATATATATATACACATACATATACACGCGCGCACACACATACATACATTCACGCACACATACATATACACGAAAACACACATACACGGACACACACACACATATATATATATACATACACGGACACATACACACGAACACGCACACATACACAGACACTCATATATACACAAACACACACACACGAACACATATATATACACAAGCACACACACACACGAACACACATATATACACAAACACACACACGAACACACATATATACACAAACACACACACACACACGAACACACATATATACACAAACACACACACACACACGAACACACATATATACACAAACACACACACACACGAACACACATATATACACAAACACACACACACACATATATACACAAACACACACACACACATATATACACAAACACACACACACACATATATACACAAACACACACACACACATATATACACAAACACACACACACACATATATACACAAACACACACACACACATATATACACAAACACACACACACACATATATACACAAACACACACACACACATATATACACAAACACACACACACACATATATACACAAACACACACACACACATATATATATATATATATATATATATATATTTCTTTAAGAAAAAACAAAAACCGGTCACATTAGGATTATAAACTTATTTCCATCCTCTTATGGGTTTTGATATAAATCAAAAACACCAAAAAAACCTAACAGGATGTCTTCAGATCTTATGGATAAAATAATTCAGAATAGACACCGGAAAGAAGGGTGGGAGGAGATAGAAGAGGGGTGAAGAGATTTTTTTTGTCCTGATGGAACTACTTCCAACTCCGGTTTAACTGGACCAAATAATATATATATACACACACACACACACACACACACTGTTATATTCCAGACTGGTATGATGAACAAATAATAAAGATAATAAAAATAAACATCATTGTGTATTTTACATAGTTTTATTGAAGGTCAATGAATTTCTGATTCTAAAATGTGAGAATTTGTTATAATTTTATTTCTGGATATTTTAATAAATATTGAAAAGAACTTACCGTTTTATCATTGATCAATAGAAGTAAGAGATGTTGCCTTGGGACAAACAATGTGTGATATTTATCTGTGGGACTATTTTCAAGGTTAGTACTGGAACCACTCTGAAAGTAGGGACTGAATCGCAGTTCACTATGAGACACTGAAAGCAAAAATTTTTTTTTTTTTTTAATTCACTTGGGTGAAAAAATTTCAATATGCAAAAAATCTATATAATTCATGTTAAATGATAGACTTTAATGACATTTCAACCAGTCAAGGGCTATTTTATACTGAGAGATTAGGAAATTGCATTTATATTCACATTTCTAGTGTAGTTGTTTAAGAGGGGTTTTTTTTGCATTCAGTTATATGATTTCAAGTATTCCTATCTAATACTAATAATTTATACATGCACTTTCTCAATGTCATAAAAAATGAAGTCTCTATGCCAGGTTCAAGTACTGGATGCGGCTGGACTTTGTACTAAAGCCCTTAAATATCTGGATAAATAAAAGGGCAAACTGGGCTCTTTAGCCTTTGTATGCAACTAGTCTAGGAGAAAGAAAGCTCTGATTAAAATCCAGCAACATTCCGTTTAAAAATTGACCATATCATATCCTGCCTGTAGAAGAGGGGCCAAATGAATAAATTGATACGCTCTGAATCTAGCATCAAGTCATACTGTAAGCAGGGATTTCCCTGATATTCTCTATCCATCCATCCCTATCATTTGTTGCTCCCGACAGGTTTTCCAAACTACATCCTGTGTCCACACAAAGCTGATGTGGATAACTACTTGCTGATTGGCCAAAGTTGGCACGTCCATGTGTAGTGGTCCATAGAAGAATGTCACTTTTGAATTCATCCTTGCTTCTCCAGCAGTGTCTCACATGTCTTGGTTATCTTACTTGAATAGTTTTAGAGATCGACGGTAAGTGGCCATACAGCTTTTTTTTGTTGGGTGTTGCTTCCAGGATTTGTTCAGTATAGCTTGTGGCATTCTTGTGCAGTTCCCATCTAGCTTTTTCTCTATGCATTTTGTCAACATCCATAGAGTAGTATTGATACAACCACTGCTTGAAAGAAATTCCGTTTTATTTTATCAGATAGATCAGACTTCCATATGATTGGTAATACAAATTAAAAAAAAAGGTTTTCCTTACCTCTACTGGTGTGACTTGAAGGACTGTCGTCTGGGCAGTCTCTACCATCATAATGGTCAATGCAGGACGACCACTGTTCCACATTACGGCCAACCACCACAAACTGCTGCTGCTTACCAGGGGACACTTTGTTATTCCAATCCACATCAAACGAAGTGTCCATACTGCCCCGCTTTGACTAAAGAAATAAATAAAACAATTTCAAACTTTAAGAATATTTATTTCAAAGTTCAAAATGCCAGGATTTCTCAACTCTGAAAAATGTTGACACTATCAATCTCCTCATATTTTTGTTAATCTTTCTTGAAACACTTGGGCTGCTATGTGAAGTGTGTTTTTTGCTTTTTAGCAAGGAAAATACAGAACAACAATCCTCTAAAGAAGATATGGAATTGCTTCTGTCATACGTAATATTGTAAGGACTTGCAAATGAATGTTTAAAGTCAGACTAGTAAGGATTTCTTGGCTCGACAAAAAAGAAAGAAAAAAAATCCACAAGATTTTTTCGATTCATTACAGGTCACTCACTACAAACAAATTATACTTCTCTTCATCTTTGAACAAAGCATTTAGATAAACAGATTGGAAAACTGTTTGCTGAGGATCTATCCACCAAGCAGTACCTCCTAACAGCACATCATTAAATACTGTGTTTTATAACATTATCAACATAATTTTCCCCGAATGGGATGAAATTGATATTGGGATATTGGGATACTCGTCAATTCTGGAGATACTGAAGTATGATTTGTTGGGAGACTAAATGAGTGGTCTCCCTTGTCACAGTAACTCTCCCACGTCATGAGTCCTTTTTGGTCACATGGCAAGGTGAACCAGGTAATCGACCTCTTTCACGAACAAGACTTCAGAAGTGGCCTATGTCGTCATTTCACTCCTCATCAGTGACATACAGGGTACTTCCATTATCTTCCAGACCTGAGAAGAGTAAGAGACTTCCACCTTTTGTTGTATGGACTTGTATTCAGGTTCCTTTAACAAATTGTGACTTTTTTATAGTGTGGGGCAGGAACTCAGTTCCCTCCAAGTAGGTTGTTGTATTAAATATTATATATTGTTAATTGATTTATCGGTACATTTTCTTACCAAATATTTTTTGGTTAGGTTACTCTCTTTTGGATAACCTAATGCATTATGAGAAATGGGGTGTTATCCACAAGTTAAGTCCACATTAAATCTTATAGAGTCAGTTCTAGAGATAATTGGGATATGAGTCAATCCCAGAGATAATTGGGATAAGAGTCAATCCCAGAGATAATTGGGATAAGAGTCAATCCCAGAGATAATTGGGATAAGAGTCAATCCCAGAGATGATTAGGATATGAGTCAATCCCAGAGATGATTAGGATATGAGTCAATCCCAGAGATAATTGGGATATGAGTCAATCCCAGAGATAATTGGGATAAAAGTCAATCCCAGAGATAATTGGGATAAAAGTCAATCCCAGAGATAATTAGGTTTAGTTTCTTTGTTTAATGGCATATCAACCTTTGTAGGTTATTTAATGCCAAAGTCATTCTCCTAGAAGAACAGTAGTGGTACTATTTAACCCAGAGCTGGGAGGATAAGGGGGTTCATACCTTTCCCAAGGGTATTTGTCCAAAAGTCAACGTAATAGTGCAGTGGAATACGAACTCGCTTACTAAGATTCCGCAGTCCATTGCTTTAACCATTACACCACGAGGACACCCACCCAGAGATGATTAAGATACTAATCAATATAGTGAAAGTAAGTAAAGTTAGCAATCGTAGTTGAGGGTGACCAGACGGCTCCCTTTTCAATAGCTACTACACCGAGGTGTAGGGGAGATCACTACTCCTTTCCCTGGATTGCTCCACTTTACCCTTGATACATAACTTATATTGCTGAGTGTTAAGCAAGGAGATATCAAGTACCATTTTTAAAGTCTTTAGTATGACTCGACCTGGGATTGAACCCAGGTCTCCCAGACTATTGGTAAACACTCTACCCCCTAGGCCAATGTGCCGGTTACTAATCAATATAATGCTATTCAAATAATAAACAACTCTTGACTATTGGAATAATCAATGAATTGTGTTTTGAAATTTAAAGAAAAAAAGAAAAAAGGGGAATATCTTAATCCTTCAAGGTGAGAATAAAAAAAAAATTTGCCAATTTTGACAAACTTTTTAGCTAACCTTAAAGAAACCAGTGAACTTTACCAGTGGTTAAATATGTTCAACTGCATCCAGTACTGCATGATCCTTTATGATGGATAAACTAAAGATGTTTGTTTAGAACTGAATCTAATAGGAATTACCCATAGAATAGTACGTATGCAGTATAAATTTATTTGAAAATCTGTTTAAAACAAAAAGGGGGAGTTCATGATATTAACCAGGTTATTGCAAATAGAAATAATATATCTAAGACGAATAAAAAATATGTACACACAACTATCTTTTCATGCATACACATCTATACACATATATATGCACACACAGATACATAGCTATGTGCACACCCACAAACACATATCTACATGTGCAAATACACTCTCATACACACATCCAAAAATGAATTGTATATACCAGAACTAATACGACAAAAATAAAAAAAAAATTATTAAAGAAAAATTTAGAAACACACTGACCAAGAATTTAAATTTTCAAATAAACATACAAATTAATGACATTTTGTTTTATTTTAGTCCTGGAAGCATTTTGCTGACTAAGGAATTTATAAACATTATCCAAAAATTGTCTTTGAAAAACTTCAGACTGCGTAAGAACTTTTCCAATAGAGAATACAGATTTCTCCAGCCATCAACTGATGGTTGGAGAACATAGTGGTCGACACATATTAACCTTCAAGATTGCATCTATCATTTTGAATCAGAGATTTATTCAAAAATAAAAAAAATTATCAATCTTTTTTTTCTCTCTGCAAAAACCTTCCCATTTCAGCCCAAAAATATTTTTGCACAAAATACCAAGAGATCTTTAAGACAAAAATATAAGAAATAATAAAATTCAATATTTTATAGTTTCAAGACTTTTTTTTTTTTAAATTTATGATAAAACAGAAAAACAGAAAAAATAAATTCCTGTAACTATACTTATTTTTTAGAGGAGGGGGGAAAAAAATCTTCAGATCAAATTACAAGAAATGCACTAACCTTGTTGTACGGGGGGAGCCCAAAAAAACATTTAGTAGAACCCGGCCAGGTCAGACATGAAAACCAATTTTAACCAAATACCTACCAAATAAGGTTGTTCCACGCGAAGCTGTTTGTGGAATTTGAGGCAAGAATTAAAGGAGGAATATTATATGCACAATATTCATTACACACATAAATTTAACAATGTGTACACAAGTATGTATTTACACAAGCACATTCAAAGTAACTTGCAGACAATGCTTCAGTTTTTCATTTAATGAAGAGTGAATGTCTAAGACCAGAATTTCTCAAGTTTTTTGAATTGTTAACACATTTTAACGATAACATTTTTTGTGATACTAAGTTTTTTCAACCAAAGTGTACGCCAATGGCTTGGGAGACCTCGGTTCAATCCTAAGTCGAGTCATACTAAAGACTCAAAAAATGATACTTGATACCGCCTTGCTTAACACTCAGCACTATAAGGTACAGGTCAAGGGTAAAGTGGGGCAATCCTGGGAAAGGAGTAGCGCCCTCCCCTACACCTTGGTGTAGTAGCTATCGAAAAAGGAGCCTTCGGGTCATCCTTGACTACGGTCGCCAACTTTACTTACTTAGTGGGTCAGTCATTAATCTAATGAGTATGTTCGCCAATGGCTTGGAAGACCTGGGTTCAATCCCAGGTCGAGTCATGCCAAAGAATCAAAAAATGGTACATGATGCTGCCTTGCTTAACACTCAGCATTATAAGGTAAGGATCAAGGGTAAAGTGGAGCAATCCAGAGAAAGGAGTAACGTCCTCCCCTACACTTTGGTGTAGTAGCTATTGCAAAGGAAGCCTTCAGGTAACCCTTGACAAAAGTCGCCAACTTTTATACGATCTTCTGTCACCAGTTTGGTAATTTTTTTAATGGTATATCAACTCTAGTGATTTATTTAATGTTAAATCTTGTTTGTTTGTTTTTTGAGGGAATGTATATATCATTTATAAGTTTATAGGTAAATATTTTTGCTATGAAATGAATTGTTAAAGTATAAGACAAGGATGGTTGGTTGGTTTGTTCTGCAGTAGATTATTTTTTTTCATCAAGAAAAGGGACAGTTTGGCTGCAGGAGTTTTTTTTCAAGTGATTTGATTAAAAACAATCTTGGGAATTCTGTTCAGTATAGGATTCAGAGAAGTTTTTTTTTGTTTGTATTTACTCTGTGTGTAGGTGTTTGTTTTTTCAATTTTTTTTATTCACTGGTCCTGTGCTCTACTACCCACCATGGAGTCCAACTTCTGTTGGGAATTTACCAAGGGGGATATGCATTCACTTTTGTTGAATCAGGGTACACTGACTAGTATCACCTAGCCACTTGTTACCAAAATCTTACTGTACATGCTATTTGAATTATATCAGTTAATTGTAATTTTTAGAAAGTGTTGTGTTGCAAAGGGTAGTACTTTTATTCACTCATGATATGAGTCTGAAGTTGATCCAATGAACATTTGATGTTAGAAAAAATAAAGTATCATAATACACACCTTTTTCTTCCTCTGAATGTTTTATACTCTACAAAACAAAATTTGTGCTTTAAATTATTCTGTAATTTAACCCTTTGTTGTGGTATCATTGCTATTTTTGATATACAATAGACGCTTCCAGCTAAGATATAATATTTGACTGTAATCCACTCAGGGATTAGGTAGCCAAAGCTTCACTGGCAACACTGTATTACTTGTGGGTTGGTTGGTTAGCTGGGTTTAATGGCATTTCAACTTTTGTAGGTTTATTTTATGCCAAATCCATCTTCATACAAGTAATCAGTTCTACTTTGAACAACCTAGCTTAGCACAAGTTCACAGTTCAAATATCAGAACAGTTCCACCTCAAGTAATTCAGTTCAGCATAAGTATGCATTTTAGTTCTATTTGACCGATGGGTAGAACTCTATCAGGTGCTACCACTCTAGGCCAGAGTGGACCTGGGAGTGATGGCAATGAAGGGGCACTCTGCATTCTTCAAAGCTCCAGCATTACTGGAACCTCAACATCAGATTGTTTCGTGTCATATCCAGGACATTCATTAGGGAGGAATCTTACCCCCTCTATAGAAGTGCAGTCGGTGTATTCTATAGCTCCAGCTGACTGGGCAATGTATTACTTGATTACTGTAATACAGAACTTTAATTTTAGTACGTGTTTGTCTTATTTATTTTATGCCCTTTCCCAAGGACATAACACCTTTTTAATTTTGAATGACTTGACATGAACACGACCATCCATTGTCTTTCTCTTACATAGGGAAAATATACGTTTCTAATCATAAAATAAGCAACAGGCATAATCATACATACATGAGAGGGGGGATTTCAAGTCCCTGCTAATTTCAGCTTTTTGGTACTCAAAACCTAAGGCCTTAAATAATGGTCAAAACCTCACTTCTCCCAACATGGTTGACCCACGGCCACTGCCTTATTATACCTTTAAGATAAGAAAAGGTTGGTTGGGTTTTATAGCTTTTCAACCATTATAGGTTATTCAATGCCAAATTCTATTTATACATATATCAAATATATGATTTGTAAAGATATTTTGATGATAAATGAATTCTCTGCAAAATTTTGATTTGCTTTGGTTTTATGTCATATGTAACTTATTTAATGCCAAATCCTCTTTAAACATATCCATCAAATATTATTGGAAATTTATTTAATCCAACTTAAAATATTTATGTTAATTATTAATCAACGTAATACTTACTTTTTTTTCTGTGAAGTTTTATGAGAAAAGTGAACACATAGCCAAGCACTTATATACATATATATATATACATATATAGACCCAAATAAAAGCACAACTAAATTAATACTTAGCTTAGGTTCTTTTTTTTCAAAGAATAGTTGTCTTCGAAGGTTCATTACTTTTTTGGTGTGTAAGTTTGGTTATTTGAAGCAATGTCGTTCCATGTCAAAAAGTTTTTGTTGACTATGACGTTATTTGTCATATGTGTCTTTTTAAACAATGTCTGCTTATTTATAGTTATAAAATTAATATTTACACAAAGAGAGCTTTTTATTCTCAACCAATAAAAAACGTCCTTTTAATTATTCTTAAAAATCAATACTTGTGAGAAGTTATATTTATTTTATTCATTTATCTAAATTTTGTAATTTTGTTTTATATTGCAAAATTATATTGAAGGAATATTCATTTCTAACAATATATGATTTGTAAACATATTTTGTTGATAACATTTTTAAACAAGCCTAAAGTCATTCTTTTCACGAGTTTCTATCTAATACAAATAATTCTATTTACAAATAATCATTTCTATGCACACAGTAAAGTGGTTATTTACCACGAAAAATTCTCTTCAACATTACTCATTCATTTCCACACATTTTAATGGTTTCAAGTATTCCTATGTATCTCTAACAATTCAATTAAAGATCGATTATAGAATTGTCTGTAAATGTTTCTTTAGCATTAAATTCCTTATAGTAGGAAAAAAGATGTTTTGTCTCAAGAAATATATTCATTTTTTATAGGTTAATTGTAGAGTAACCACGCCCTTTTTCCTTGTTTCTATTATTCCCTTTTTTCTACCTTACTTTCTCTTCCCTCCCCTACAAAGTCTCGGCTCAATACTATCTATGTTTACTGCTATAATCGAGGCTAAATAAACTTCTACAACTTACGTTTAGTGCCCACGAGTTACAAGCTCATGGTAATTCGGTAAATTTTGCATAAGATACTAAACATATCCATCAAATATGATTTGTAAACATATTTTGTTGATAACATTTTTAAATAAGCCTAAAGTCATTCTTTTCACGTGTTTCGATCTAATGCAAATAATTCTATTTACAAATCATCATTTCTATGCACACAGTAAAGTGGTTATTTACCACTAAAAATTCTCTTCACCATTACTCATTCATTTCCACACATTTTAATGGTTTCAAGTATTCCTATGTATCTCTAACAATTCAATTAAACATTGGTCATTTTTTTTACACACAGTCAAATAGACAAAGATTTGGTTTGGTTGGGTGGATTTTATGGCATATCAACCATTATAGGTTATTCAATGCCAAATTCTATTTATACATATATATTAAATATATGATTGGTAAACATTTTTAAACGAGCCTGAGCTCATTGTTTTTACACGCAGTTAAATGATTTTATGTACTGCTATCTAACACTCATAATTCTATTCGATATTCATCATTTGTTTGCTCACAGTGAAGTGGATACAATTATTGTTTTTTAACACTCATTATTCAATTCAACATATCTCATTCATTTGCCCACAGTTAAATAGTTTCAAGTATTTCTATGTGTCACTAACAATTCAATTAAACAGTCATTTGTTTACCCACAGTTTAATAATCAATCATTTCTATTTTGAACAATTCAGTTTAGCATAAGACATTTGTTTGCACTCACTTTAAATGATAAACAGTTCTATTTGACCCATAGATAGGACCCTATCAGGTACTACACATTCTATTCAATATTACTCATCCGTTTGCATTCAGTTAAATGGTTCCTAGAATTGCTATGTATCACTAACGATTAAATGAAAAATCAGTCATTTGTTTACACAGTTAAATGTTCAAACAGTTCTATTTCAAGCAATTCAATTTAGCATAAGTCATTTGTTTGCATTCACTTTAAATGACAATTCTATTTGACTCATAGATAGGACCCTATCAGGTACTACCACTCCAAGCCAGAATGGACCTGGGAGTAATAGCAATGAAGGAGTACTTCGCATTCCCCAAAGCTCAGCATTACTGGAGCCTTACCATCAAATTGTTTAGTGTCATATCATGACACTTGTAGGGAGGGGACTTACCCCTCCACAGAGATGCAGTTAGTGTATTCTACAGTAGCAGTCAACTTGGCTAAAGATGAATAGTGGATGTTGACAGAGAGTATTGATTGGCAAGAACAATAACTAAAATCTAAAAAAAAAAAAAAAAAATTTTTTTTTTAAATTAAAGAAATATTTGTCAAAATCAACCAGATCTGCCTACTGGTTGGTTGTTTGGCTTCATGGCATGTCAACCATTATTGGGTTATTTAAAGGATCTATCCAACCTGTCCCAAGGTCATTTTAATGTGAGAGCGCCATGCACAAATTGACTCATACGGGACCATCACAGAAATACTTTATTCCTTAAGCATTTCCCTTTAGGAGTGCCCCTCAGGTGCCAAGCGATAAATCAAGCCCTGATAGTACATAGGAGGAAGGCCACATCCCCATCCTTCCTCCGAGATCAGGCAATCAACTCAATACCACCTATCCAGTACAAACATCAGATTATTCAAAACTAAAGTCAATTTCACAGTTAGGTCCAACTATACATGGTACAAAAATCTATCATCTCTATCACTTTAAACGTGTAGTTCTAAGAGCCAATGTTGTTGGAGATCATTTTAAACATTATCTCAAACTATTTTACTCTAAGCACAAATGAGACCCTAACAGATACGACCTCAGACCAAATTTTTAAAAATTTCCTCCCACCCCAACCATATTCTTCTATCTTAGTTTCTACAGTTTTTATTTAATGGCATATCAAGCCATCTTTGAAGAAGACCATTTAACCCTTAACTGGGAGGATAAGGAGTTTCATATTTTTCCCAACTGCGTTAGTCTGAAAGCAAATCCAATAATACAACTGGAATTCAAACTTTCTTATTACAATTTCAGAGTCCAGCACTTTAACTATTACTCCACAGGGACTTACTTCCTCACCCCATACTCCACTCTTATAAACTCTTATT
>OY757944.1:39893727-40013727 GCA_963585895.1 Sepioteuthis lessoniana | reverse complement strand
AGACCTGGAGTCTCACCATAAAGTGTCATCCCCAGAACAGCATTGAAAACAAGTTTTTTGTTGTTTTTTTTAAATAGTAATATCTGAATATAAACTTTGCAAACTACAGTTTTTAACAAAACATGCAGAAACTTCAAAAACAAAAAAAAAAAAAAAAAAATTAAAGCAAAACATTTACTCATGCAGACAGTTGGGATACAACATGCAACGATAACAGCAAACATTATTCTAAAAAACGACACAGCAAACTCCAGACATATTTCAGGGTAACATAGCAAGCAAACAATAAAAGATTAAATAAAACTATTTTCTTTTTTTTTTTTGACCCCACTAAGACCATCAAACCATTAGAATAATTCTAACATAAATATTTTCCTATAAAAAAAAAAAAAAAGAAGAAAAAAGAAAAAAAGAAAAAGAAAAGAACAAATCAAAATTTATGGACTTGAGGAAAGTCTTTCATTGTTCAGATCAACTTTGGGGGATTTTGTTGATACAGTTGTATCAAACCAGTCTATTGCCAATAGGGCCAGGGTAGCTCCCACCAAAAAAAAAAAAAAAAATACCCCAAAGAAAAAATACACCCTAAGATTGTGGGGTGGATTACCCTAAAAATTTGAATCAAAATTATTATTAAACATTCCCAGAAACAAATTATATTCCCTAAAATTCTAAAAAAAGAAAAAGAAAAAAAAACTGAAGATAAAGATAATCTAATGAATAGCATTAAAGAAACTTAAAATTGATTGATTGGGTTTTATGGCATATCAATCTTTGTAGGTTATTCAAAGTCAGATCCTATATATCTATATAAATGAAAATGTAAATGTTTGTTATTAACCGATAATCTCCAGTTTCATATCACTAATTGGTTTAAAATCTTGGGAGAGTATTTTATTCGAATACGGGCGTGTTTTTATATACTTAATATCCAAAAATATTACAATAATTAAAAAAAATATTTTTAATAAGTCGTTTTTTTCCTTGAGAAAAGCTGAACGCAAATTATGAAAGTAAACGTTACATTCATTTTCCAAGAATTTTACACGTGAATCTTTTTTTTTCTGCCTTTATCACTTTTATTTCTTTTTTGGTTAAGCACAGGGATAATCTTTAGAATTGTGTGGCTTATATTTACACACTGATTGCTTCTCACATGGGCAATTATATGTTGCCTGTTCCAGAGTCGGCAATCCAGACAATCTCTTTACTGACAGGGAAACTGGAACTACCAAGAATATTGTGTATCCACAAATATTGGAAAATTAAACATATTAGAAACATGCATTTTCTTTTTTTTTTCCCCCATTTAAACAAACTGAGCCACAGCAACGCGTGGCCGGGTACAGCTAGTGTGTGTGTGTGTGTGTGTGTATATATATATATATATATATATATATATATAAAAATCAAATGTGATTTGAGAGCGAATAGTTTGTTGTTGGCTGATAATTGTTAGCCCACCTGGGGCTACACTATGTCCAGAGGTTAGGGAGTTGTCCAAATAATATATTAGCATTATGTTCAAGTGGTATTTATTGAATTCTTTGGTATAACCCTGTCCCTCTCAAGAAAGACAGAACGTCATCCATGTTGACATTCTCGAACAAGTCGCTCAGATTATTTACATTGAAAAATCACTTTCTGGTGTGAGCAAAAGCTCTACATTCTATGAGAACGTGTTTAACACTGCAAGGCTTCTGACATAAACACTGTGATTGCTGTTCCTGTCTGAGTATAAAGGAGAGAGTGAGTCTCGTGTGACAAATGTGAAAGTGAGAAACTTAAAAATTGTCATTTTAAAAAACATTCAAAAAGTTCGATTCTGAGATGATAAGCAATGGTGGGTAAAACATCATAAACTTATCTACAACAGTTCTGTATGGACACAGGGTGTAGTCTAGAAGACCTGCCAGAAGCGATGGATGATAGAGATGGATGGCGAGAGAGAGAGAGAGTCAAATACGACAGGGATAACAGATAGGGAACAATGGTTTCAGGCCTTCAAGTCAGAAGTGATTAACACTTATTTCAGTTCTGGATTGCAAATGCACCAACACTTTGCTTCTAGGTCAGGTGACTTGAAGAGAGAAACCATCACCATGTTCATAGTGACCCTTAGTTGAAGCATTTAAGGATTGTCTTCTGCAGTGACCTTTGTAACTGCTTTAAAATCTATTCAATGTCAGACTTACGAACAGAAGAAAGAATGAACTTTATTTCTACTGGTCAGCTGCAACATGAAAATTTCTCCAAAGCCAATTGAGTCAAAATTTTTTTTTTTTTTCATCATACGTGTGAAAGCACGTGCGATACTCTGTCCCCAGCAGCCGCCAACCAGGATGATAACACAGTTTCGGTAGCTCAAGGCGATACTGCCACTCCTGGCGCTACCAATTGAGTCATAGCATGACATTATTCTTCACTTAATCTATCAAATTACATTTTGGATTACCCAGTCATAGGAAATAGTTGTACCATGGTTTATATTTGACTATATTGTCTCTATTCCTGATTTGAGCGCAAGAATAAAAAATTCTATTTATTATATATATATATATATATATATATGTTTTATCCCAGATATCAGTGAAAAAAGTCAACCCTAAACTGTATTCATATTACATTGCATATATATATATATATATATATATATATATATATATGCATGCTCTATCTTAGATAATGACCACTGAAGGAAAAAACCTTAAATTGTATTTATTTTACATTGCACACACACACACACATATATATATATAGGCTTAATTCTAGATATCAAGTACTGAAAAAACTAAATTGTATTTATTTCACATTGCACACACACACACACATATATATATATATATATATATATATATATATATATATATCGGCTCAATTCCAGATATCAAGCACTTAAAAAACTAAATTGTATTTATTTTAAATTGCACACACACACACACATATATATATATATATATATATATATATATATATATATATATATATATATATAAATAAAAGAGCAGGTCAGTGGTACAACTTGATTGAAACACTAACATAAAAAGAGATAGGGGTATGATTTTAATAAGTAATGAATTTAAAATCGACTTACATAAAACCTGAGGCTGATAATTTTCAAAGGAAAATAACCATTGGTAACTAAGAAATTGATGATTGAAACTAGAAGGGGTGTGATATCAAAGAGGGGGGGGGAAATCTCACCCCTTCCTTGTTTTGAGAGTCAATCTCTTAGTTACAGACAATTATTTTCCTTTGAAAGTCATCTTAGAATTTAATTTAGGTGATTTTAAATTCATTACTTATTACTTAAATCATATCTCCATTCCTTTTTTAACTTATATCATAAGACAAATAAGAATAGTTCTGTTGTGCTAATTATAAACATTAACATATCAAATTCTTTTAAAAACTATTAGGAAAGTGATTAAAAATAAACTTATTATGTAGCATATCCATTCATTGAACGAAAACGATTTCCTGGCATCCAAGTGTCTTTAACTGACCTACTTTCATAGACACCTGGCACTGAGCTCTCCATTTGGAAAATCTATGTTAAGCATGTTTCAAATTAGCATTAACTGATGGATTAATAAAAAAAATATTATAAAATCATTTCATTAGCCATAAAAATTATCAATACAATGATAAAGTTTATTACCAAAAAGTTCAAATCATGCACTGAATAACCTTTTGGCTCAAAAGCAGTCCCCCAAAAAATAAAATTAAATTAAATTTAAACAAAAAAAAATCAGCACAAATAAACAAAAACTGTAGGTCATAAGAGATAAGCAGATTTGATTGGCACATCTAAGCAAGTTCAGGAACCCCCAATTTTTTTTTTAAGAATCTTTTTTGGGGGTTAGAGGGGTGATTAAGCAAGATAGACTGATTTGAAAAGAGGTTGTGATTAATATCAACTTGGTTAACAGGAATTTGCTGCTAAAAGCCAGTCTTTTATGCTGAAGCAAAAGAAAAGAAAAAAAAAAAAAAAGAGAAAAACTTAAAAGGCCAATGTTTAAATTTTACTATATAGCAAAAAATTGTCTCTTCATGCTTCCATTTCTTTTTTTCTTTCTCCCTTTCCTTCACTTGTCTCTTCCTTTTCTTCACTCTTCCCTACATATCATTCCTCATTTTCTTACTTCACTCATTGGGCGCCCCCATTCATATAGCCTTATGCCACATCTAAACAAAAAGCTTAGTAAATTATTACTTCACTCTTCCTTTTCTTTCTTTTACTTCACTCTCTCCTTCTTTACTCTTTCTTCTTTCCTTTCCTTTGCTCTCTCTCTCTCTCCTCTCCCTTTCACACTTTTCCCTTCCTTTTCCTTCCTTCACTCTTCTCCCTCTCTCCCTTTTCTTTATCCTTTTTCTCCCTCCTCCGCCAGCCATCTTTCACTCTTCCTCCTTGCCTTCCTTCATCCCTTTTTCTTTAGCTACAGCATTTGTTAGAAATGTTTTTGTCCTCATCCTTCACTTCCTGTTTTTCACATTCAGTTAATCCTTTTCAACAGAATAAACCATTTTGAGAATTAGGTGATAATTCTATTTACCAACCCCTCCGCTCAGGCAGGATATGACACAAGGTCTATTTTTAAACGAAGGTTTGAATTCAGAGTATTCCTTCTCCTAGACTAGTTGCCTCACCAAGGCTGTAGAACCTAGTCTGCCCTACTATTTACCCATAGCTGGAGGGAGAATAACTGGTTTCATATCTTTCCCAAGGGTATTAGTGCTATGTGAAATGCAATCAGTGTCGTCCAGGATTTGAACTTGTGTTGCCGTGTCCATTTCCTACGACGATAACCATTACACCACGGTGATAACAGTGTCACAAACTTATGATAGGTTCATCATTATAAATAAATGTATTAAGTATATATTAATATATACACGATATTAAATTTTGAAACTCTATTAAAAGGTTTACTCTCTATCTATATTAAATTTTGAAACGGGCACCTCTGGTGGTGTAACGGTTAGCAAGCTAGACTAGCAGACCTACACGAGTGAGTTTGAGTCTCATTGGGTGCCCCATTCATTCAGCCTTGTGCCACATCAAAGCAAAGCGCTTTGTAAATTACTATATTAAATTTTGAAACATTTATTATCAGTCTATGTTAATACATGCCTGGTAGAGTTGCCACTTCGTCATTCAACTGCAAAAACCCTCAATCACTAGCTAAAACCTCCTTTCTGTATTTGATAATTCTCTTTTCTTTCATCTCTTTAAACTGACCACCACTTCTCCTCAAACCAATTCTTGTCCAACACAAAAGAAAAAGACCCCAAGTGATGATGTTCGTTGTTTTTATGTTCTTTTCTGCCTACCCTCATTTGCATGCACATCTTCACTCTCCGTGATTTTGTGTGACTGCCGGTGTGAAGATACGTGACCATTTGCGATATAAGCTCACTTAGGGCAGCCATGTTTTTTCCAATCAAAAAAATAAATCTTGCACTGAGGTGAGGGGCTATTTTCATCCCAATTTTTGCTACATATACAATCTGTATATCAATATTACGGCACCAACTATACGGCCACCTGCCTCCCATCACAAAAACTATCCAAGTTAAACGAACCAGACATGCAGGACACTGCTGGAGAAGCAGGGACGAGCTCATAAGTGATGTACTCCTATGGACCCCCACATATGGCCAGGCAAAAGCAGGACGACCAGCTCGAACATACATCCAGCAGCTATGTGAGGATACGGGATGTGGCCCTGAAGACCTACCAGAGGCGATGAACGATAGGGAGAAGTGGCAAGAGAGGGTCAGGGATATCAATGCCTGCGGCACAACATGATGATGATGAGGAAATCAATATTATCATCAATCATGATAAGTTCATCATTATAAATAAGTATAATATATAAATTGATTTTTAAAAACTATTCCTTCGTATAAATCAATATTTAAAGAGAAATGAGAGTTTCCGTTCTTGCCCTAATTATGTTATAACCATAATTTTTTGTACATAACTGTTGCAGACGCAACGGTCAGAAATTTGAATCGGATAATGACTTATCTTATCGTTTTCATAAAAGAGCTCGTCTTTGTCTGGTGTGGAGAGTGTTAATGCAAGGAGAAAACTAGTACGCACCGGCAGTGCAATATTTATGTATATTGACCACGTGTGACCAGAATGCTTTGCCAACTATAAAAGAAGGGCATAGTGAGGGTTGGCTCAGAACTCTTTTGCCCCTGATGTATAGCAAAGAAGGTGTCGTTGGTGAACAATTTGAAAGACAGTTGGAAACGGTGTAGCCCAGAGGAGGGTTCAGCAAGTAACTGAATTCCAGTGACGGATTGGCTCTCTTTGGTGTTGCTCTGTTGGTTTTGTTTCGTTTTCCTTTCTCTCTTTACGCTTCAATAACACACATATTTTTCCTATATTTTTAAGGTTAAAGGTTCGTATTATACATAAGAACTAGATATCAACTTTTTATCCAGTTGTGTGCTTCACCATAATCAGGACAGTATGACCGAATATTAGTTATATCTATGATCCAAACTAACTTATGTGTAACAAACACTTCTGTTTTATACTGCTTCAGAAAAATATCCACTGGAATGTGTGTTTGTTTATAATTTTGTTTCTCCTAGTCTAACTTTTTATTTTTGCCACCAGCTTGTTGCTTTTTTGTGTGATATTGGCTGTGTGTTTGCTTGAAATACTGTGTAAATGTTTTGTTTGGTTAGGTTTTATGGCATATCAACCATTGTAGGTTATTTAATGCCAAATCCTCTTTATACATATATATTAAATATATAGGATTTGGTTTGGTTAGGTTTTATGGCATATCAACCATTTTAGGTTATTTAATGCCAAATCCATTTTGATATATATAAACAGTTCTATTTCAAACAATTCAGTTCAGCATAAGTATTGTTTTTTGTTTACACACAGTTAAATGTGAAAACAGTTCTATTTCAAAGAATTCAGTTTAGCATGAGTACACAGTTTAGTTCTATTTGGCCCATAGATAGGACACTATCAGGTGCTATCGCTCCGGGCCAGAATGGATCTGGGAGCAATGGCAATGAAGGAGTACTCTGCCTTCCCCAAAGCTCCAATATTACTGGAGCCTCACCATCAGATTGTTTAATGTCATATCCAGGACACTCATTATGAGGGTCTCACCACTCTGTAGAGATGCAGTCAGTGTTTTCTGCAGTCACTGCCAACTGGGTCAAAATGTTTTGTTTCAAAACATAAGTAAACTAGATAAATTTTTATTCTTAGTCTATACAAACCAGCAAAAATATCAAATTTAACGGCTACAAATTCACAAAAGGTATTAGATAAAAGTGCATATTATATAAAAGATTTTTCCCCCCCACTGAATTTTGTAGCCCAAATTAAGGGATGCATGTTATACATGAATCAGTGTGTTATAACTGCTTCTCCGTCCATTTGTTCTCACATTACACTCATCCACACAGCCTCCCAACAGCCAAGCAAGATATTCTTCTACGTCTACTCATGGGCAAGTAAGATATTCTTCCACCTTAATCAATTGGAACATTCTCAGATGTTGAAACTTAACTCATTCCTAACTCTAACCTTACCAATAAAAACCCCTTTTTTGCGGCTAGAAATAAGGTTTGCTTTGCTTTTATGGCATATCAACCATTGTAGGTTATTTAATGCCAAATCCTCTTTATACATATATATTAATTATATGTAATTTGGTTGGGGTGAGTTTTATGGCATATCAATCATTGTGGGTTATTTAATGCCAAATCCTCTTTATACATATATATTAATTATATGTAATTTGGTTGGGGTGGGTTTTATGGCATATCAACCATTGTAGGTTATTTAATGCCAAATCCTATTTATACATATATATTAATTATATGTAATTTGGTTGGGGTGGGTTTTATGGCATATCAATCATTGTGGGTTATTTAATGCCAAATCCTATTTATACATATATATTAATTATATGTAATTTGGTTGGGGTGGGTTTTATGGCATATCAATCATTGTGGGTTATTTAATGCTAAATCCTCTTTATACATATATATTAATTATATGTAATTTGGTTGGGGTGGGTTTTATGGCATATCAACCATTGTAGGTTATTTAATACCAAATCCTGTTTATACACATATATTAAATCTATATGATTTGTAAAGACATTTTGTCAATACACACTTAAATGATCCAATAGTTCTATTTTGAACAATTTAGCACAAGTCAACCAAGTCAAATGTTTCCAAGTATTGCTATGAATCACAAACAATTCAATTTCAGTTATATGATCAGTTCTATTTCAAACAATTCAATTAATCATAAGTTATTTGTTTGCATTCAGTTTAAATGCCAAACAGGTCTATTTAACACGTAAATAGGACCCTATCAGGTGCTACCACTCCGAGTCAGAGTGGACCTGGGAGTGATGGCAATAAAAGGGTACTCCACATTCCCCAAAACTCCAGCATTACTGGAGTCTCACCATCAGATTATTTAATGTCATATCAGGACACTCGTCGGTGGGTGGGGATGTATTACTCCTCTGCAGAGATGCAGTCGGTGTATTCTACAGCCCCAGCCGACTAGGTTGAGCTTCTCTTGATTGGTTTGGGTTCTTTGTAGGTTATTTAATGCCAAAGCCATTCTCCTAGAAGAACAGTGATGGTACTATTTAACTCATAGCTGGGGGAGATAAGAGGGTTCAATACCTTTCCCAAGGATATTTGCCCGAAAGTGAACGTAATAGCATGCTTACTACGATTCCGCAGTCCATCGCTTTAAACATTACACCACGAGGACACCCCACTGAGTTTCTCTTGAGTTTTTTCATTTATAATAATAAATTATAATAATGACGAAAGAATAAAAGTACTATAAAAAATATGCAGGAATTTTTTTCAAATATAGTAATATTTAAACGTTGGCCAGCAGCAATAATAGTGATAACATCGAGAAATTGCAATGAGACAGGCAAAAAAAAAAAAAAAAAAAAAAAAGAATAAATAAATAAAAGGGTAAGAAACAAAGAAAGGAAGAGATATGAAATATTGAGATAAAAACAAGTGGGTACCGAGGAATTAGTCAAACTCTGGCCTTAGTATCGAAGTCTTAACAAGGTGGGAGGGTAGGAAAACAACCAATGAAACTGCAACAATCTTGGGAGGTGAGGCTTTAAATATTCCATTATTTGTGTACAAAAGAGGGTAGAGAACAAAAAATGAGGCAGGGATGAAAAAGTAATTTTAAAAATGTTAAATCTCAAGAATGAGCCCCGGTTAAATAGAGAAGAAAAATCCGCACAAAGAAAAATTAAGTAAATAAGAATTTAGAAAAATCTTTAAAAAAAAGAGAAATCGGTAAAAAGTGATGAAATTTTACCTCTATTTAAAAAAAAATGAAAAATTTCAGGGGCCATAACTCTAAATTGAAAATAAGCAAGTGGGCTCACAGGACAAATGTTGAGAATGTGTGAAAAAAAAAAAAAAAAAATTTTTTCTTTCAAATCCATTTTTAGAAGAAAAAAAAAATCAAACATTACCAAAATTTTAAGCAAACCATGCAAACAACGACCTCTGTGTCAACAACACAAATTAAAATGATTTGAACTCTCAAAGAAAAAAAAAATTATTCAAGAAAAAAAATACAAAAAAAACAACCAACCAAAAAAGAACTTTAAATCAAAAAATGAAAAATAAAAAAATAGTCATGACTACACACACACACACACACACACACACTGAACAGATTTAATAAACCTTATGTCCCAGGGTGTAAAGACTGGGGGACATAGTATCTGTCCAGAACTAATAATGTGAGAGGAGTGAGACATAAAAAAGGAAAAAAAAAAAAAGCTGAGACAATGTTTTGTTACTATTATATATTGATTTTTTTTTTCAAACTATTTTCCTCATCTTTGTTATATTGATTACAACAATAGTAACAATACATTGTCTTAGAATTTTTGTAAAATAGTGTGTTTTGTCTTTGATGCTGTTTTCAATGATAGAAAGTAAGCTGACCCTCACCAAAACAGAGAAGTGCCACTGGAATAAAGAACAAGAGGAAAGAAATAAGAAAACATGCAAAGAACAAAGACCAAAGGAGAAGAACATGAATATAGCATTGAATTCTTCAGAATCTTTATGTGTAGAAAATGAAAAAAAAATGTTTGCAAAGATGTTATTTTATAACATTTTAATTGGACTGATAATAAATTCCTTCTTCTCTATTAAGACAACTCAGTAGGTTCTATTTAAGGGGAGAAAAAAAACAGACAAAAAGTAAAAAACAAGTGAACATGGGACAAAAAGAAGGAAAGACAAATGGAATATCAAACAAATAAAGGTATAAAAGACAACATAATATAGGACAAATAGAAGGATGAAGATAATATAGGACAAAGAAAAAGACAAAAGGAAAATAAGTAGAAGGACAAAGAACAATATAGGACAAAGAGAATATAAGACAAATGAAAGGATAAAGAATATAGGACATATAGAAAGATGATGAGAATACAGGACATATGGAAGGACAAAAGATTAAAATATTGAAGGACAAATAGGACAGTAAGAATATAGAATAAAAAATACAAGATAAATGAAAGGACAAAGAATATAGGACAAAAGACAAATGAAAGGACAAAAAATATAGGATATGTGGAAGGACAATGAGAATATATGATATATGGAAGGACAAAAGATGTAGATATTGAAGGACAAATAGGACAGTGAGAACATACAACTAAGAATATAAGATAAATGAAAAGAAAAAGAATAAATGACATATAGGACAAAGGATATAAAACAAAGGAAAAGATAAAGAATATTGGACAAAAAGAAAGACAAAGAATATAAGACTAGTAGAAAAACAATGGACAGGATAATAAAGGATGAAGAGAATGACAAATAGGACAAAGAATATAGGACAAGTCAAAGGACAAAGAATACAGGACGAGTCAAAGGACAAAGAATACAGGACGAGTCAAAGGACAAAGAATATAGGACAAGTCAAAGGACAAAGAATATAGGACAAAGCAAAAGACAATGAGAACATCAGACAAAAGAGAATAGAAAAGGAAAAAGTGTTTAACATTAAAATCAAAAAGTGTGTAACATTAAAATTTTGACTTTTGTTTTTCTTAGAAAATTCTCAGTTGATCCATTCTCTTGTAAAAAAAAAAAAAACAACAAAAAAAAAAAAAAACATCGCAGCATTTATTTAACAGACTAAGAAAACTTGTAAAAAGGCCAAGAATTATGGCATCAGAATCATTTTAAGGGTTTTTTTGAAACAAGAAAAAAACATTATTGTTCATTATAGATAAAACCTACAACTTATTAGATGTTTACATGTGGAATATTTAACAGTATTCAAATTTCATCCATGAAATATTAGTAATTACCAAATTTGGACAAAGATCTGTTGCATTTGGTTTTTATTAAACTCTCTTGATTGTCTCTGCTAAATATACAGACTGGATTGGAAATGAAGCTGATTCTTCAGTTTCCAATGGCATTCTGTAAGTTGTGATAAAAAGCAACAGAAATAAAATGAAATAAATCCAAGTAAAAAATTGGTGATCATTTTTTTTTTAATGTCAACATTAATTCTGAAAATGAAATGAAGGAGAGAAGTATAAAGGAAGATTTTAGATAGAACTGTATGTAAGAAAAAAAAAAAGAAAAAAGCAATTTTCAAATTCTGGACACATTAAACACAGTATCTTCCATAAATAAGTATGCCACGAGCAAATTTTTTTAAATAAAAAAAAATTTTCTTCTCAACAAAAAATAGCAAAATTTTGTTATTTCTCGTGAAAAATTATACAACAAAACAGAAAACTTATAACAAAACGTAGGAATACATCATCATCATCATCATCATATCGCGCTGGTAGCATGGATATCCCTGACCCTCTCTCGCCACTCCTCCCTATCGTTCATCGCCCTAGGTAGGTCTTCAGGACAACATCCCTTATCCTCACATAGCTGCTGAATGTACGTTCGTGCTGGTCGTCCTGCTTTTGCGCGGCCATGTGTGAGGATCCATAAGAGTAGCATCTCTTATGAGTTCATCTCTGCTTCTCCAGCAGTGTCCTGCATGTCTGGTTCGTCTAACTTGAATAGTTTTCGTGATAGGAGGCAGGTGGCCGTACAGTTGGTGTCTTGTGGGGTGTTGCTGCTAGGACTTGTTCAGGATTGCACGCAGCATTCTTGTGTAATTGCCATCTAGCTTCTTCTCCAGCCATTTTGTTAGCGTCCATGTAGTGCATCCATATAGTAGTATCGATGTGACCGCTGCCTGGAAGAAACTGTGTTTCATTTTATCAGTTAGGTCTGATTTCCATATAATCGATAGCCTATTGATAGCTGTCCATGCTTTCGTTAACCTCGTTTCGATGTCCTTTTCGGTTGATTCAACGCTGCTTCCTAGGTACGTGAATTTGTCAACTAGTTTAAGAGGGGTTCCTTCTAGAGTGTAGATGTCCCCCGTTTGGTTATAGCACATATATTCCGTTTTGTGTGCATTAACATAGAGGCCTATGCTTGCTGCTGCTCGTTCCAAACTATGCAGAAGTGTTTCGGCTTGGTCAGGTGTATTTGCCAGTATCGCTATGTCATCGGCGTAGTCGGCGTCGGTAATTGTTGTTGCGGGGTACCTTCTGCTTCTTTTCTTCGTCAGTTCGAAGCCATTCTCTTTGATTTTGTCAATCGATGTTCTAAGTACGTAGTCTAGACAAATGATAAAGAGGTACGGGGCCAGCGTGTCCCCTTGTAGTACTCCTGCTACAATGTCAAAGTATTCTGTGTCTCCATCCGGTGATCGTACTTTTACTTTAGTGTTTCTATAGAGAATCGTTATTGCCGCTACGGTTTCTTTAGGTATGCCATACGCTAGTAGGATTTGTTCCATCTTTCCTCTGTGAATGGAATCGAAAGCCTTGGTAAAGTCGACAAATATTAATGTCGCCTGTAGGTTCTTTGCCCGTACACCTTCAAGGATTCTGCGGATGGTTAATATTTGTGAGGTCGTGGATCTATTTCTTCGGAAGCCATTTTGGTTTTTTCTAAGTATGTTGTCGATTTTGGGTTCTATTCAGTTTCGTAGTAGGGCATTGTAGATTTTGGCAGCTATGGATGTGAGTGTTATGCCTCGATAGTTTTTGGCTAATCCGAGGTCCCCCTTTTTAGGGAAGGGGAGTATGCATCCCTTCATCCATCTATCGGATTTTGATTGTATACTGCGTTGCAGTGTCGGAGCAGTATGTCGTCGAATTGTCTGGTCTTCCATACTTCCGGGGGAATTTCATCCAGCCCTGCAGCTTTCCTATTTTTAATTTTTCTGAGAACCGAGTCGAGTTCTTCTTGTGCGAACGGTCCTAATTTAATGTCTAATTGTTTGCTAATTATTCTGGTGATTGGTTCATGTGTTATTTTTGGTGGGTTTCCAAGTAAGTTTTCGAAGTGCTGTTTCCACAGTTTTATTCTTTCTTGTTGGTTTGCTGCTTTAAGTTTTGCTTTGGCTGTGTTCTTTCTTCTGCTCACTTCGTTTATTGTTTGCCAGGCTATTCTAGATTGTCTATCTTCCACCGAGTCTCTCATCTTATCTATCTGATTTTGAATGTATTCTGTCTGTTCCTTTATATATACGCCTGCTAATTGATATTGTGCCGTTTTTAGTTTTAAGGCATTTGTGTTTGTTGGGTTTTTTCGATAGTTTTTGGAGGCTGTTTTCACTAGTGCACGTTTTTCTCTCACCGCTAAAGTTTCCCATGGGACTCTATATTTAGTTTTAATTTTTGTTGGAATGTATTTTGCTGCTGCCTCGAGGTGTGCATTGACGAAATTTTCATATTCGTCGTTTGGTGTACTTTTTTCCGTCTTTTCTTGTAGTGTTTTGAATCTGTTTCTTAATTCTAATACGTATTTATCTCTTATATCTTTGTTGTTCAATAGGGCCCAGTCATAGTGTTTGGTGGTCGCTGTTCGTTTGGCGTTTTTTCGTAGGCTTAACCGTATTTTCGCCGTGAATATTCGGTGATCGGTGGACACACTCTCAAAAGAGGAGTATGCCTCGCAATTCAATGCACTATTTTTCCATTTCTTGTTTATAAGGACGTAGTCTATCTGAGCTTTAGTATTGTTTGCGTACGTGTATGTCCATAGTTTGCCCTCTCTTTTTTGGTAGTTTGTATTGAGGCATGCTAATCTATTTTCTATTATGAAATCTGTTAGATGTTGCCCATTCCTATTTGACATGTTGTGGAGGCTGTATTTGTTGTTTCCGTTTTTCCCGATTTGGGCATTCATGTCTCCTCCAATGACTAACATGTTGTGTTTCGGGATGCTACGCACTAATGAGGATAACTCATCGTAGAAGGTGACTAGTTCAGTTTCTTCACTAACATTGGTGGGGCTGTAGCATGAGATGATTGTTGCTCTGGGGTTTCCGTTAAATGTAGCTGCCATCATTCTAGGTTGTATTTTCTCAATGCTATTAAGCGTTTTTAATGCTCTAGGTCCTATAAGTAATCCTACCCCTCCTACTGCAGCGTTGACAGAGTTTTTCCATGCGGATACAGTGGCGAGCGACCAGCCATCGCCAGTTTCGTGATATTTGATATCTTCGGTGTGCGTGTATCTGTGTTCTTGTATGCATATTATGTCTATCTTATGTTCTTCGGCCGATGCGATTAGCTCTGGGAGTTGTCCTATTCTATTTAAGGTTCTTACGTTAAATGTGGCTATTTGTAGTGTTTGCTTGCATTTTAGTAGTTTTGATTGTTTGAGCTCTGTAGCAGATTTTTCGAACACTGAGGCCAGGGCTCCAACCTCAGCAGGACGCGCCCCTTTTTTACCCGCGCGAAGAGCGATGCGGTTTGTGTATGTGGTTTGAGTGTGGGTCATGGTTATCTTTCGATGGCTGTTTTATTCTCTTCTATAGAAGCCACTCTTATAGAGGAGCAGCAGTAGTTCCCCGATCGAACTAACGATCCTGAGCGTAAAGTCGTCAAACTCACGTCCAGGACCCATTTAGGTATTGAGTTTGGTCGTCCATGGGTTTATTCAGATACCTTTACGTACATCATGCTGCTTCCCATGTGTACGCAAAAAAAAAAAAGGGGGGGTAATTTTGGTTTAAGTTTTCTTAAGTTTTAACTTAAGAAAAGTCCAAGATTAAGGTACTTTCGTATGACTTTCACTGGTACTGACTTTTGCTTTTTTTTTTTTTTTTTTTTTTTTTTTTGCTGTATTGGGACTTTTCCTAGGCTTTTTATTTATTTTTTTTTTTTATACTACAGTTGGGAACCTAGCAGGCTTCAGGAATTATAGAGCTTAAAAAAATTTTTTTTTTCCCTTTCTCTTGGGGGGGGGGCCTGTGGTAGCATTAGGTGTTTTAGGCTTTTTCTTTTTCTTCTAAACTACTGTTAGGGCTTTCTTTACAAATTTTTAAATTATATTATAGAAGAGATTCAAAAACATTCTGCCTTTTCGCTGACATTTGGAAAGACTAACATCAATTTGGCTTTATAGTAGAGTAAGCGTGTCTTTACATTTAAAACGCATAGTTTAAGCATTATTTCACAAACAAAATACAGCATAACATTTTGTAAAATTCAGCATTTTAAATTGATAGGACTTAAAGACATACTGACCAATATTGATATATTTCTTCCAGTTGGCTCCTGAGTTCAAATGCTTCTTAGTGGTCCGAAAAGATCATATTGCCTAGTTTTATACATTCCCCTTCCTCAAGAGTTTCAATGCTGTAGAGTTTAATAATTAATATTTAATAATATCTGTTTTGATTGTATTATTTTCCACTAGAAATAAAATCCTAGTATCTTTGATTGATAGGTATGTTAGGTTATTTGATTTAATGGCATATAAACCCCTTGCTGGTTATTTAATGCCAAATCCTGTTTTTATATATATATGATTTGTTAAGTTACTTGATTTAATGGCATATCAACCCCTTGATGGTTATTTAATGCCAAATCCTGTTTATATATATATAATTTTTAAGACAAAAGTTTATGGGTAACTTTATTTCTAAATGAGTTAGAGCTCATTTGTTTGCACACAATCAAATGGTTTTAAATATTGCTATCTACCATTAATAACTTTTTCTAATATTATTAATAAACCTTAATGAAAGATAGAACAGTTCTATTTGGGACCCTAACAGATACTACTGCTACTACTCCAGGTCAGATTGGACCAGATAGCAATGGTAATGAAGGGTAACTCCACATTCCCCAAAGTTCCAAGGCTAAAGCCTCACCATCAGATACAGTTTAATGTTATATTCAGGGCACAAAATGCTTTCAAGTATCTAATATTAATAATTCAATTTAACATCAGTCATTTGTTAGCAAACAGTTAAATGGTTTCAAGTATAGATGGAACCGTAACAGGTACTTCCACTCTGGATCATAGTGGACCTGGAAGTAATGGCAATCAAGAGGTACTCCACATTCTCCAAAACTGCTTTTGTAATATACCAAGGACATTTATGAGGTGAGGGTAGGTCTTACCCCTCTGCAAACATGCAGTCAGCACATTATACAGCCCCGGCCAAAAGGGTTAATCTTTAGTTGAGAAGAAAGGTAACTTTATTTTTTAAAACTGCTAATGGTGTACTTTTCTATGAATAATACTGAATTTACAACAGTCTGGCACATGGCCACTTATTTATGAGCAACATTGCAAATTATTGACAAATCATTCTGAAAAAGTACAGAAATTAAGTGGATAAAATCCTAGTCCAGTTGGTTTGGTTTTATGGCACATCAACCATTGTAGGTTATTCAATGCCAAATCCTCTTTATACATATATATTAAATATATATGATTTGGTTTGGTTTTATGGCATATCAACCATTGTAGGTTATTTAATGCCAAATCCTCTTTATACATATATATTAAATATATAGGGTTTGGTTTGGTTTGGTTTAGTTTTATGGCATATCAACCTTTGTAGAGTATTTAATGCAAAATGCATTTTTAAACATAGAAACATTTCTATTTCAAAGAATTCAGATTAGCATAAATACACAGTTTTGGTACTATTTGACGCATACATAGGATCCATTCGGGGAGTCTAATCCTCTGCAAAGAAGCAGTTGGTGTATTTTACAGCCCCAGCCAACTAAACAACCTGAACAAATACTACATATCTTGGTCACAGTAGACTTGGAAGTAATGGCAATAAAGAGGTACTCCACATTTACCAAAGCTGCTTTAGCAGTATATGCAGGACATTCATCAGGTGGGGGAGGGATCTTATTTCTTTACAGGAGTGCAGTTAGCCAACAGCATTGATCTTTGGTTGAGAAGAAAGTTAACTTAATATTTTTTTAAAATTGCTATACTTTTCAAGGAGTTATACTGTATTTACAACAGTCTGGCACATGGTCACTTATTTATGGGTGATACTGTGAATTATTGATAAATCATTCTGACATAGATGGTATAGAAATTAAGTGAATAAAATCCTTGTCCAGATAAACAAAATAATGTTATAAAATAAAACCAAGAGTCTTAACAATTTTTAACATAGAAAATCCTTTAACAACCACCGTACCTTGTATATTTAACCTAACCAATGTCAAAAGAGAATGTAAAGCAACAAAGACATTAAATATGACAAGAAAAAAAATCAAAATCATTACCATTAGATAAGAGAAGTTTTTAAATACCAAATATTTTATTATTTGGGGGGGGCAGGTAAAGAACAATTTATCTTCATCTTGACCCTTCTTCACAGTTTAACCTTGTAGTTTCTCCACCCTTCCAAAAGTGAATAGGTTATTACAACAACTACAACTAAAATAAATAGTGTTTATACTTTAGTATCAATCATTAACTATCCAGGTGATTTGTTTACAGTGGTAAAAATTATACAATTACAACAAGGAGTAAAAGTAAGAGAAGATGAAAGAAATACAAGTCAAAAATTAATAATAATTCACAGTCTCATCTAAGAAATTCACACAACTTAATACCATTTTTACGAGGTGTAAAAGCAAGAGAAATAAGATGAAAGAAATACGAGTCAAAAATTAATAATAATTAACAATGCTTGATCTAAGAAATTCACCCAACTTAACACTATTACTACGAGGTGTAAAAGCAAGAGAAATAAGATGACAGAAATACGAGTCAAAAATTGATAATAATTGACAATGCTTCATCTAAGAAATTCACACAACTTAACACTATTACTATGAGGTGTAAAAAGTAAGAGAAATAAGATGAAAGAAATACTAGTCAAAAATTAATAATAATTGACAATGTCTCATCTAAGAAATTCACACAACTTAATACTATTTCTACGAGGTGTAAAAAGCAAGAGAAATAAGATGAGAGAAATACTAGCCAAAAATTAATAATAATTGACAATGCTTCATCTAAGAAATTCACACAACTTAACACTATTACTACGAGGTGTAAAAAGCAAGAGAAATAAGATGAAAGAAATACTAGCCAAAAATTAATAATAATTGACAATGTTTCATCTAAGAAATTCATACAACACTATTACTACGAGGTGTAAAAAGCCAGAGAAATAAGATGAAAGAAATACTAGTCAAAAATTAATAATAATTCACAATGCTTCATCTAAGACATTTACACAACACTATTACTACTAGGTGTAAAAGCAAGCATTGGTTGGTTTCTTTGTTTAATGGCATATCAACCCTCATGGATTACTTAATGCCAAAGTCATCCTTGTAGACAAAACAGTTGTGGTACTATTTAACCCATAGTTGGGGGGATAAGGGGGTTCATACCTTTCCCAAGGGTATTTGTCCGAAAGTGAACGTAATAGCACGACTGGAGTTTGAACTTGCTTACTATGATGTCACAGTCCAGCACATTAGCCACTACGCCACAGGGACTCCCCTGTAAAAGCAAGAGAAATAAGATGAAAGAAATACTAGTCAAAAATGAACAATGATTGACAATGCTTCATCTAAGTAATTTAGGCAACAAAAAGAAATTATTACTTATATCAAAGTCAAGTAGACATGATATTTAATAAAACCAAATACAAATCAGCATACAAAAAGATTGCTACGTCAATGTACACCTAAAACACTTTCAGTTGAGGAAGGTCAGAAAACAGACCAGTTGAAAAGTATGGAGAGGGGAAAAAAAACATTAAAAATTTGCTTTTCATCTGAATTCCAGAAAAAACAATCTGCAAGTAGTCTTTAAAAATCATAGCTGAGATGGAAGTTTTTTTTGTTTTGTTTTTTATCAAGTAGGAATCATTATACCAAATGAATAATAAATCATTTCAGATCATGATTCTTTACCTTTAAACCATTTAAAATTTTAGCAAAAAAAAAAAAAAAATACTTTTAATCAGATCAAAAAATAAAACGATCAAGAATTCTTATAGTAAAGTCAAATACAATTAGATTCTATCGTTCAAACTTTTAACTATTAACCCCAAGCAAATATAATGGAATTAACACACTTAGAGGATGTTAACTTGGGTGGTTGTTTTTTTTATTTATCAGTAAATAAACTAATAAGAAATAAGATGCAAAATATCTTTTATTTCAGAACTGAACATCCTGATTTCATAAAATACACCTTCAATAAACTAGATGAAATTGTTTAAATTAATGGTATTTCCCCGCCCCCAAGATATACAGAGGAAAATATTATAGAATTCAATGATAAAATTAGAATTGATATATAGTTGCCCTTCAAGTTTTTATGAGAGCCTTATTTCTTTCAGGCATGGATTTCACTAATTTAAATCAATATTCTTTATCAAAATGGTTCCAACTTTACCAAATGCCAGTTGATAGATCTTCTTTCCATTGTTTCAATTGACCCTTGTCTTTGAGTTTTTATGACAGCCTTAATTCTTTCAAGCATGGATTTTCCTAATTTAAAGCAATATTTTTCATCAAAATGATTTCAGATTTCCTGAATGACAGTTAATAAATCATCTTTGGTAGATGAAGCCTTCTTATGGATCCTTTTTTTGCTTTTTTTAGATTTTCAATTGGATTTAGATCTGGACTGTTCGCTAGCCATCTCATTGATTTGATCTACCTTTTCTGAAGAAAAGTTTTAATTTCCTTAGCTCTGGGACAAGATGCATTATCATCCTGAAAAATTACTTGATCACCAAATCAATTTTACATTGATGAAATAAGGAAATTATTGTTTCCTTCAAAATAGGTATGCCTTGGATGTTGGGGTCTGAAAGAAATGTCTTAATTTTAGACTAATTTGCATATCAAAGTTTCTGGTTGGTTGGGTTGGGTTGGATTTTATGGCATATCAACCCTTGTAGATTATTTTATGCCAAATGCTATTTATACATATATACTAAATATATATGAGTTGGTTGGTTGGGTTTTATGGTATATCAACCCTTGTAGGTTATTTAACACCAAATCCATTTTTATGTAAATAATCAGTTCTATTTCAAACAATTCAGTTTAGCATGAGTATACAGTTTAATTGTCAAAAACATTTCTATTTCAAACTATTCTGTTTATTCAAGCAGTTATATATAACAATTCAGTTAGTGTAAGTACAGTTTCAATGTCAAAAACAGTTCAATTTCAAATAATTCAGTTTAGTATAAGCACGCAGTTTAAATGTAAGTACAGTTTAATAGTGAAAAACATTTCTATTTCAAACAATTCAGTTTAGCATAAGAATGCCATTAGTTCTATTTAACCCACAGATAGGGCCCTATCTCTGCAGGTATTTGTTTTCTGCTGCATGTCTTGGAAAAAACAAATTATACCATTAATTCAAATAATCTAGTTTGTTTAAAGAATACTTTTATAAAACCTGATTGTTTAGCTATCAAAAAAAAAAAACTTGAGTCTTATCTGTTAGTAGTTTATTTACTGCTATATAAAAGAAGAAAACCCTAAATAAATATTGTCTAAGTATGCTAATTCCATAATGTTTGTGAGGGGTCGTACAAGCTAAAGCCTTTTTCCTCAATACCAAAGTAAGTAAAATATACAACCTACATTTATTCAGGAAACAGCTTAGACCTGCAACTGATCTTACCCAAATGGATGTAGTATAAAACTTACAACATGATGAAAACAGACATGATTAAATTTTCTTTTAATCCTTGTAGACTGGGTGAATTATTTCCAGAAAATTTGTAAAATAGAGGGTATATTCAAAAAAGTCCATGACACACACTTTTATATATAACGTTAATTTGATCAGTTATTGAGTAACACAGTACAATAACATAAAAAAACAATAATGTATTCAATAATGATGTTTAGTAAAAAACCTTTACACAATCCGAGACCACAGAGTGGTCTCTTAAAATCAGAAAGTCATGCTTCCTTCTTGGTCAGCATTGTGGTTAAACCATGCTTTCTGTGCATGTGGACTAGCAGAACTCAAGGGAGGCATTGGGTGAAGAGAATTTGGCCTCCAAAATCTGAGCTCCATATAGGTGATCCCAACTACTATATGAGCCACTTGTTGATATCAAAGAAAATTATATTCCCACTTATGAAGAAAATAGAAAACTAAGTAATGCACAAGTGATAAATTCATTATAATGGAAAGTCAACGTTAAAACGTTTCGGTTTTAGTAAACCTTCATTAGGGCTATAAGATGGGGGGATAAGAAGTGTTTTTGGTCTTATTTTCTTTTCTTTATTCTCTTCTTTCTGAGGAGTGTTTTGTCAAATTTTTGCTTTTATCATCTTTCTATCTGTTGTATCTCCTAAAAGTTTAACACATTTATACATCGTTGCCTGTGCCAATCACATGATAGTTTTTCAAAAAAGAACACTGACTGAATGATTGAACAGTTATATGATCTTTCTTTGTATATATATATATTTTTATTTTTCTCCTATTATTGTATTTATTTAAACATCGTTGGTCTAGCAACACTTTTTTCACCATCTTAAAGTTCTGATGAAGGTTTATTAAAACCAAAACTTTTTAATGTTGACTTTCCATTGTAATAAATTCATCACTTTTGGATTTGACTGAATGATTGAATAGTTATATGATCTTTCTTTGTGTGTGTGTGTGTATATATATATATATATATATATATATATATTTTTTTTTTCTTTTTCTCCTATTATTGTATTTATTTAAACATCGTTGGTCTAGCAACACTTTTTTCACCATCTTAAAGTTCTGATGAAGGTTTACTAAAACCAAAACTTTTTAATGTTGACTTTCCATCGTAATAAATTCATCACTTTTGGATTTATTTTTCTATTTTCCTCGTACTATTGGATTCATTTCAATCACTGACTTCCATTCCCACTTATGCAAATGAAACTGAGTCTCATGAAGCAATTTGTTTGGTTTCTTTTGGTTTCTTGGTTTAATGGCATATCAACCTTCTTGGGTTATTTAATGCCAAAGCCATCCTTCTAAAAGAATAGTAGTGGTACTACTCAACCGATAGCTGGGAAGATAAGGGGGTTCTATACCTTTCTCAAGGGCATTTGTCCAAAAGTGAACATAATAGCACGACTGGAGTTTGAACTCGCTTATTACAACCCTGTAGTCCATCGCTTTAACCATTACACAATGAGGACACCCACTGAAGCAATTTTTAAAAGCATTGCCGACTTAAAGTAATTGTTTCAGGTACCTCTTTTTGGCATTTCCTAGCCTGTCAATTGGAAGAAAAAAAAAAAATCAATGCCGCTATGTTTTGTAGTCCACAGATTTGGCAGTTTCTCAAAACTTAACATTCCAAGCCCTACCAAACTGAATGATAAAATATAATTAACGAAAAATGATGAATATAAAAAAAATGATTCTTTAATTATATAATAGTAGGAGTACTATTTAACCCATGATGGAGAGACAATGGAACTTATACTTTTCCAAAAGATATTAGTCTGAAAGTGAACATAATAACTGCTGTGGGAGCCTTACCCATCTTACCATAGTAGACTCTTCTCACCGTTATTAGTACTAGAGATTTCGCTGCCAGAGGGCAGATCAATATCGGTGTTATCCGAACAGTACGAAACTTCTTACCTTTTCTATGTAACTATCTTTCTTGTGTAATATAATCTGTTATTTAATATCCGTGTTTCTGTTTTCATTAGTGACCCTTTCCGGGGCCACAACAATAACCCAACAGGAATTTTAAATTGGTTACTATGATGTAGCAGTCCAGCATATTAACCATTATCCCAGAATATTATACTACACAAGTAATAGTTTGTGGCTCTCTTTGTCCCGAAATAATTGTTGCATCTTGTGTACGAAGTTTACATGAAAATGTAACAACTATTATGGGACAGAGGTAATGTAATCTAGAGGAAACCAATACTTCACAATGTTAAAATTTAAAGAATTCAAATTAAAAAAATCCTAAAAATTGATTTATTTCATTAAAAAAAAAATTTAAATAAAAAAGTGAGTGACAAAACATTTGTTTTTAAAGATAGAAATAATACTTACCGAATTGTTGCGCAGTGGAGAGTAGGGTACCCCAGTGAGTATTTCCCCCTGGGGAGACTCCCTCACCAGTTTAAACACCTTCAGATTGATATCTCGACTGATGTTGGTAAATTGTGTTGGAAGTTCTCGTAAGAGAAAATCAACAGAAAACCGCGCTTGAAGCTCCAACTCCATCTTATTAACAGCGGGAACACCTAAAAGAAATGTGAGATAAATTTCTTAGATGAGTGGGTTGATTGGTTGGTGGGTTTTATGGCATGTCAACCCTTGTTAGGTTATTTTATGCCAAGGATAGTATTTCTTTTAATACTTGAATGTTTGGTGGTAGGTTGGTTTGGTTTTATGGCCTATCAAGCATTATAAGTTATCTAATCCCAAATCAGGTTTATACATATATATCAGACATATAGGATTTGTAAATATAAGTCAACTAAGTTAAAAGGTTCTAAGTATTGCTATGTATCACTAACAATTCAATTAAACGTCAGTCATTTGTTTACACACAGTTAAATGTATAAACAGTTCTATTTTAAGCAATTCCATTTAGCCTAAGTCATTTGTTTGCACTCAGTTTAAATGTCAAACAGTTCTATTTGACCTATAGATAGGACCCTTTCAGATGCTGCCACTCTGGGCCAGAGTGGACCAGGGAGCAATGGCAATGAAGGGTTACTCCACATTCCCCAAAGTTTCAGCATTACTGGATCTTCACCATCAAATTGTTTACGTCATATCCAAAACACCCATTTGCAGGGGGGTTCTTACCCCTCTGCAGAGATGTAGTCGATGTATTCAACAGCCCCAGCTGACTGGGTTGTTGATGGTAGGGAAAATATTTTAGTCAAGTCCCAATCCTCCCAAGATGAATATTAGCTTTAGTATTTCCATGATATACTACTATAGAACACAACGGAAAGAGAAATAAAAATTCGTCTGTACATACAAGAACATTTAACCTTTTATATACGAAAAAAGAATATACAAATGCCTTCTAACAGCTAAAACTATACACATATTGTTCTATGAAAAATCAGTATGTAAAAGGGGGTACAAAATAACAAATGGCTTATTTGATAAGAGTAAGTAAAAGCTAGCCTTATGGCTTTATCATTCCCTGACAGGGTCAGAGACAATGTCATTACAGCTCCAAAACCAGAGACAAAAAGAGACTGAGGATTGATTTCTGAAAGTGTTATGTTACCTCCAATAGGGCTCCTATTGGAAATACAAATTACCTCAAGGAGATAATTTGATGTATCCTACAACATTTATATTTTTTTAAAGTTAAATATTCCTATTTAATAATAATTCTTTGTTTACCATATTTACCAACCCCTCCGCTCGGGCAGGATATGACACAAGGTCAATTTTTAAGTGGAGTTTAACAGG
Organism: Sepioteuthis lessoniana; assembly: GCA_963585895.1. NCBI lineage: Eukaryota > Metazoa > Mollusca > Cephalopoda > Myopsida > Loliginidae > Sepioteuthis > Sepioteuthis lessoniana. The sequence goes on along the minus strand of OY757944.1, from coordinate 39,988,890 downwards.
TTTGAATTCAGAGTTTTCCTTTTCCTAGACTAGTTGCCTTACCAAGGCTGAAGAGCCAAGTCTGTCCTACTATTTACCCAAAGCTGGAGGGAGAATAGTTAAATTCATACCTTTCCCAAGGGTATTAGTGCTATGTGAAATGCAATCAGTCTCGTCCAGGATTTGAACTCGTGTCGCCGTGTCCATTTCCTACAACGATAACCATTACACCACGGGCACCTCTAATTCTTTGTTTACAGACACTTTCATTATTCTAAGTCTTCTTGGTTTTTGCATTTTCACTAATTATTAGGACGTCAATTCAAAATATTGATTGGATATTAAAAAATGAAATTTTTGTCTACTGAATTCTGAATGTACATGTGGAAAGGAATTGAAAAAAAAACAAAAAAAAACTTGGTTTGGCTATAGTGGCTTTGAATATAATGTGTCTTCAAGAAGAACAGCCAGGCAAAACTGATCATTTCCCAGGTCTAATCTAAATTAAACATTTTCCTTCTCCTAGACCAGTTGCCATACCAAACTTAAAGAACCCATTCTGCTCTACTATTTACTCAAAGCTGGAGGAAGAATAATTGGATTCACACCTTTCCCAAGGGTGTTAGCACTCTATGAAATACAAATGGCCTTGTTCAGGATTTGAACTTGGGTTGGCAAATCCACTTCTCATGAGTATAACCCTTACGCTATGAGTGCCTTCATTTTATTACAGACATTGAAAGAGCGTTTTATTAAACATAAAAAAAAAAAAAAAAAAAAAATCAACCCATTTATTCTAATCAAGAAATCCTTCTCTTTCTAGTTTGCTATCTATTAAAATCTGCTAGTCTCTCTGATTTAGATATTCTTTTGATACTACTATACACATACATCCATGTAATTAAATTCATACGCTTATCGTATCACATTTAAACCATCTATACAGATCGCATAAAACTGTTGTTCCCAACTTACCCAAAGAATGGCAAAAATCAAACCATCGTGGAAGAGATGTCCAAAAGACAGAATGAAGAAATCCCTTCTCTCCACTCTCATATTGGAGTAACATATTACGTAACTCCCTGTTCTTGAGTTGCTGTCCACTTGACGAACCATCATTGGAAGTTGTAGAAATATTCCAAGGAATGTCGGTGAACTAGAAGGAGAAAAAAATTGTTAATTCTGGCTTCCAGCTTCCAGAAGGACATGTACATTAAACTTTCAGATGATGTAGACATGAACAGCCATGAGCTCACTACACCCATGACTTGTAATCAAGTGACACGTATAATATCAATTACCTTCAGATCATCAAAGTTAAGCAATGATGAGCCTTTTGAGTTTTGTTTAAGAGCACATCAACTTCTGTGGGTTATTTAATCCCAAGAAAAGTTAGGTTGGTTTTGTCTTCTATGTGGGTTTTAGGGTATGGGTTGTTTTTTTTATAGTATTTGATTATATTTGGCCAGAAGTTGGTGAGAAGGTGGATTTGGTCAGATTTTGGTGAAAAGGTATTTTATTTTTTTGGAAGACTGGAGATGTTCACTGTTTGGTTTTATGGCATATCAACACCTGCTGGCCACTCAATGCCAAACTTCATTTATACACATATTAAACCTAAGATTTTCAAACAAATACTTAATAGATGACATTCCAAATGACCCAGAGCACACCAGTCTGTACACTATCAAATGGCTCCAAGCACCACTACATAACACCAACAATTCAACCCAACATCAGCAATTTGCTAGCGTATAGTTAAATGGTAATATATGTGATTTGTAAACATTTTGCTAATAACATTTTTAAACAAGCCTGAGTTTATTTTTCTTCACAGCTAAATGATTTCACATATCTTCATCCAATACAAATCATTCTATTCACTTTTAATCATTTGTTTGTACTTAGTCAAACAGTCTCGAGCAAAGATGTGTACCAGTAACAATTTAACATCATTTATTTAAATAAATATACATGATATGTAAGAGATTAGTCAATAGGTAGTTTCATTTTTACTTTTTAACTAAATGGTTTGTAAGTAACATTTAAAAAAGAGATTGACTTCATCTGTTTGCGGACAGCTAAATGGTTTCAAGTCTTGTAGTTATTTGTTATACCTTCTAGATCGAGGCTGGCGACTATGCAGTCTGTGTCACTATCCATGCTTTCTACACTATAGGATCTTTGTAGGGATTTTGTTGATCCCTGAGCATTGCACTGTTTATTCATTCACATAGGTGACTTTGTTCTTGATGCTGAAGGAACTGCATCGAATTTAACTGGGGACAGTTAAAGTCAATGCAGTTCCTTCTCCTGGTCTTTCACTGTTCACTTTGGTGTTTGTATGTCTTCTTCAGGCCTGGCCAATGGGAGCCTGAGCTTTCTGTTTAATTTGCCCTGGCTTTTTGATTGTGAATCTTGAGTCTATTACAATTCCTATTTGCTCAATATTTTTACATTTGTTTTTAGTTTCTATGAGGCGAGGGCATTGGTTTTTGATTTTCTTCTTTTTCCTTTGTTCTTCAAGTTGATCTGTGTTTATTTTTTGTAGGTTGTGTTTCATTTTTTTTTTCTTGGTGGGATTTGTCATTTCCTTTTCTGTTGGGTTGTCTTTGGTATTTTTTTTTTTTTCATCAAGTCTCTTTTGGAGCGTTATGGTATCTTTTTTGATGTGGGTGGTTAATTCATCAGAATTTTCTATGTCCATTGTTGAATAATTGGTTTATTTATTAGGGTTTTTTTTTTTGCTTAGTTTAGATTTTTTTCTTTGTTTAAGGGATTTTTCCAAATTTATGTTGTGTGTCTCACGTTCATCTGGGACTGTTGAAATGTGTTCATTGATTGTCTCTTGTGACTATTTTTAGTATTTCTATTAGATTTTTTTACTTCATTAATTAGTTCTGTTTTTGTTTTGTATCTTCCTTTTCTTTGTTCTTTTTTATTACGTATACATAACTGGGTTAATTCTTGTGTTTGTTCTATTTTTCTGGCCTCGGGGGGGGGGAGATGTTTCTTGTCTATTTTATTTGTCATTCTCCTCTGTCCCCATTTCACTTCACATTCTCCTGAGTATGCAAGAGTGTTTGTTCTCTTGTACAGTTGATACGATTAAAAGGAAATTCTCTTATGATTTGATTTTCTTCCAATTTGCACATATTGTCAATCTAATGCAGTTATCACTATGATGATGATGATGATGATGATGATGGCATTTTTGGCATCCTAAAGGATTTGGAATGTAAATTTCTATTTTTGGATTCACATAACCTATTTTAACACTGGAGTTGTGGGTTTATTAAATGTTAGTACATTTGTGTCAATGATTCTTGTTTCTTTCCATATGGAGATTCTCCTCACATCTGTTACACCTTCTTGTTTAAGATGTAGTCTTATTTCTTTGAGGGGAACATGAGAAGTCTGGGGAATTTATTAATCTTTTCAAAAAGTTTAGGGTTCAATGAGGGTATGTTTTTGATGTTTTCTAAATTGTTTCATCATTCTTTCTAATTGTTTTTGATTTGTTTTTGTATAATAATAGTGCCATTTGAAACTTTTTTTTTTTTTTTTTCAATGTTGATTGGTTTGCAGTGCGTTTAGATTGTTTTTTGAATCAAGAATGGGGGATCATTTAGTGATTGGGGTTTCTTCTATTGATTCAAATTAAATGAATCGACAGAAGTTTTTATCAGTTTCATATTCACTTTTTGAAGAGGATTCTGAGAGGATTTTTTTTTGTTTTTGTTTGGGTTATATTTTCAGGGGCCATAAAGAAAGTCTATGAGTGTCATTGACTATGCTTCCCACTCACCACGGAGCCCCACATAGGGATGTGCCTAGAGGAAAACCCATTCGATTAGTAACATCAGGGCTACATAGTCATAATCCTCATGCAGATGGTAGACAGTTTTTGTCCCTGGGTTTTCATTCCCAAGATAATTACTCACACAGGGACAGGAAGGAGTATCGGTGTTTCCTCAGCATGAGTGACTCAACAGCCATTGTCCTCTGACCCAGATTATTAAAAAATCTGAGAGAAGGCTAACATGACCAGCAGATTATCTTGGACCACCCATCTAATCCAGTAAAGACCAAAGTGGACAGTTGCAAGTTACATGACCTCTTTGGTTACTGGGTTTTGCTCAGCCACCAGGATCCTGTCCTCAAACATCACGGGCCTCCACCCACAGCCAAGATGTAGCCCAATTGGGAGATGGGTACCCCTCTGCAAAGGTATAGTCAGAGTATTCAACAGCCCCAGCAGACAGGGTGGGTTCAGTTCTGAGATGGGTGACTAGTTAGTAATAGCAGGTAATGTAGGAAACCTGAGGACTGTATACCAGACTACAAAAAGCTTTGGAACTAAGTTAAGCAATAATGAGATAGTCCAGTTTTGAGACGGGTGACCAGTTAGTAATAGCAGGAAAAGTAAGAACTCTAACCTGTGTGCTAGATGAAACAAAGATTAATAAATCAAAGACTCATGATCAAGTCACAGTAAAAATACACATTCCTACCAGATCACTGTTGTTAAGCAATGATGAGCCTGATCAGTTCAAAGATGAGTGACCACTTAGAAACAAGTTCAGTTGACACTAATAATGCCAGTGTGGTAGTACATACAGTTAACTATATGTTTGGTTTGGTTGGGTTTTATGGCATATCAACCATTGTAGGTTATTTAATGCCAAATCCTCTTGATACACATATATTAAATATATATGATTTGGTTGGGTTGGGTTTTATGGCATATCAACCATTGAAGGTTATTTAATGCCAAATCCTCTTCATACAGATATATTAAATATATATGATTTGGTTTGGTAAGGTTTATGGCATATCAACCATTGTAGGTTATTTAATGCCAAATCCTCTTGATACACATATATTAAATATATATGATTTGGTTTGGTAGGGTTTTATGGCATATCAACCATTGTAGGTTATTTAATGCCAAACCCTCTTTATACATATTTATTAAATATATATATGATTCGTAAACACATTTTGTAGATAACATTCTTAAACAAGTCTGAGCACTTTTTTGCACACAGTTAAATGGTTTCAAGTCTTGCTTTATAACAGTCATAATTTAACATCAATCATTCGTTTGCACACAGTTTGTTCTATTTAATCCACAGAGTGGACCTGGGAGCAATAACAATGAAAGGGTACTCAACATTCACCAAATCTCCAAGGCTGAAATCTCACTATCAGATGGTTTGATGTCATATCAGGACACTTGTTGGGAGATCTTACCCCTCTGTAGAGATGTAATTGGCATATTCTACAGCCCGAGTAGACTGGAGTGTTAGCTATATGTATGTGCATATGTGTAAATATATGAGTAAGTGTGAGTACACGTATGTGTATACGTGTGAGTGTATACATATGTATGGTTCTGAGTTGACCATAGGTATGTATATATGTATGTATTTCATGCAGAGGAACCACTAATCCAACCATTTCCACTAAGTGGAGATGATCAGATTAAAGCGGTGAGGCAACTTAAAAGAACTTCAATTTTATAATCACACCTTATAGGGTCTACTGGAGACATACAGTCAAGCAATATTTTTATGTCCAGTCTATAGATGGCCAAAAATCTAGAATTAGGTAAAGATCACCCTTGCATATAGACAAGTCAAGTCAGTCTTCTGGATAGAATTTAGAGATACACAGATAGACTGAGGAGATAGAAGACAGAAGATGGAGAGAGAAGACAAGACCAAAGAGAGATATAGAAGTATACAGAGAGAACCAGAAATACAAAGAAGAGAGATAAGCTGAGAAGATAGAGACAGATAGAGAGATAGACTCAGAGGTGGGGAAAGAGAGTCTAAGAGCATCTGCTGAAAGGGAAAGCGATGTCAAGGCTAAAATCCTAGCAGTAAGCTTTAGTTTTAATTAAGAGAATTTCACCAGCCAAAAGTGCGGACTTCATACACCATCATTTTGAAAAGTGTTACACACACCCTTCTTCTGTTAATTTATATTCAAAGCTTTTGTATTTTCACCTTTTTTCTTCTTTTGTAGACCCAATCTTGGACTTGTACATTTCAACCAACAGAGAACCTGCAAACATGACATGAGGGTGAGATTGTCCTTTTGCAAAGGGCATAGAGCCCCAGACTAATTCCCACACAGTAAGAAATATCCATAAACAAACACCAAGAACCCTTACCATAGAAGCCAAGAGAAAAAAAAGTCAAAAGATGTTTGGTTGGTTGGTTTTATAGCATATCAAACCTTATTGGGCTATTTAAAGCCAAAGTCATTTTTCCTAAAGCAATTAGATGGTTTCAAATAAATGATAATAATTTATAAACAATTACAGCTATAGGTTTATTTAATGGCATATCAACACTTCATGGGTTATTTTATATCAAACTGATTTGTTTCTAAATGCTAAATAATAATCATAACTATATTTTCAAAGTTTCATTTTATCTATTTATTCATCTTAGAATTACACTTGTCGATAATTTGTTTGCACACAGTTATGTCATATCAAGTATTCCTATCTAATACAAACAATTTGCACACAGTAATATAATTCCAAGTGATTATTTCTATTTAATAGTAGTCATTTGTTTGCACACAGTTATATGGTTTCAAGTGATTAATAATAATGATGATAATAATAATCCTTAGTAAACAAGTATAGCTTCAAGTAAATATTCTTAATACAAATAATTTGCAGTTATATATAAAGTATTCCTATCTAATACTAATAATTGTATGATTTCAAGTAATTATTTCTACTTAATAATAGCTATTTGTTTGCACACAGCTATACGGTTTTAAGAGGCTTTTCACATGCCTTCGGACAGCCCATTTGTGCCCAGTGGTGAATTATTGATTGAATACTTGGTCTTGAGGACTGTCCCTCCAGGCTTACCTGCTTTGCAGGGTTGGGTTTATTGCTTGGCATGAGGTGCCCCAATGAGGAAATGCAAACAAGAACAAGCATTTTTTTGGACCAGCCATGCACGAGTCTCAGTTTGTGCATGGCTCCCAACTTTAAAATGGCCTTGTGCCACATTCTGGCTAGTTGGGAAGTCTGATCTATACCAGCTATATGGTTTCAAGAAAATTTTAATAATAATAATAATAATCATTAGTAGACAATTAGAGCTTCAAGTATCTATTCTTAATACAAATAATTGACAGTTATATGACATCAAGTATACCTATTAACTACAAACAATTTTTAAATAGATCTATCTGACCCAGAGATATGACCCTAACAGGTACTATATGTGTCAATGGAACTGGTAGTAATGGTAATGAAGGGGTACTCCATACTTCTCAAGCTCCAAACTGGAACCCCAGCATCAGATGCAGTTTCATGTTATACCCAACTTGCCTTTTTTGAGGGGGAGAGGTGTCTTAACCCGCCACACAGGATAAGGTCAACATATTCTGAGCCCTGCTGACAGAGCAGATTTTTAACACTTTTGCTACCCTAAGGCAAGGAAGCCCAGTTGGATGGGGCTGTAGAATATACCAACTGCATTTCTGCAAAGAGGTAAGGTCTCCCCCTAATGAGTCTAGTGGATATGACACTAAACAATCTGATGGGGAGGCTCCAGTTCCGGAGCTTTGGGGAATGTGGAGTAACCCTTCATTGCCACTGCTCCCAAGTCCACTCTGGCCCAGAGTGGTAGCACTTGATAGGGTCCTATCTATGGGTCAAATAGAACTGTTTGACATTTGTGCAAACAAATGACTTAAGATGAATTGAATTGTTTGAAATATAACTACTTTTACATTTAACTGTGTGTAAACAAATCTGATGTTTAATTAACTAAGTAAAGTTGACGACTTTAGTCGAGGGCAACTAGAAGGCTCCCTTTTCAATAGCTACTACATCGAAGTGTAGGGGTGGGCACTACTCCTTTCCCTGGATTGCTCCACTTTACCCTTGATACGTACCTTATATTGCTGAGTGTTAAGCAAGGAGGTATCAAGTACCATGTTTAAAGTCTTTGGTATGACTTGACCTAGGATTGAACCCAGGTCTCCCGGACCACTGGCGAACACTCTACCCACTTGGCCAATGATGTTTAATTGAATTGTTAGTGATACATAGCAATACTTGAAACCATTTAACTTTGTTGATTTATGTTTACAAATCATATATATCTAATATATATGTATAAACCAGATTCAGCATTAAATAACCTTCAATGGTTAATATGCCATAAAACCAAACCAAACCTAAGGCAAGGGTTGTGGTCAAGGGGTTAATTACCTTAGGAACATCCTTGGGTGATGGAGTTACAGCAGGTGTCTTGGCTTTATCCTTTGACATTGTATTTAGTTTGCTTGGCATCTTTGACATCTGAATGGACAATTTCCGAGAAGCAACATAAAGCTTTTCTTCACTCTCCGCAACTGGAAGATAAATATAAAAACAAAAGAAAAAAAAAAAGATTCCCAAGATGATAGAGGAAGAAAAAATAGGAAAAAGTTATTGCATATACACCAATGTTACTAAAATATCTAATATGCATGTTTTTTGGGGGTTTATATATATATATATATATTTTTTTTTTTTAAAAGGACTAGTAGCAGGTCTGCTAAACTATTACAAAGCTTAGTTATTGGTTTGTTTGTTATGCCTCCTTACACATCTCTTTTTACTATCTTCTAACGTCAACCTTAAAAAATAAAAAATAAAAATAATAACAATTCCTCAAAATGCCCTTTTACATTTTTTTTTAACAATTATTTCTGGAAACACCAACGAGAAAAATAATTTTTTCATAGTCACCAAGAATTTTTAAAGATATTTAGTTTATTCTAAGGGTACTAAATAAAAGAAACAAAAAAAAAAAACGTGTTTTTGGATACCAAAGTAGGTAAAATGTACAACCTACATCAATTCCATATTTTCCTCTGCAAGGCTTGGAAAATAATTATACCATTGATTTAAATAACATTTCATGAAGCTTGAATGCTCAGCTATTAAAGAAAAAATGTTTGCATCTTATCTGTTATTAGTTTATTTACTGCTAAATAAAAAGAAAGTCAGGATGTTCAGCGATTAAAGAAAACATGTTTTGTGTCTTATCTGTTATTGGTTTATTTACAGCTAAATAAAAAAAAAAAATGTTAAAAAAATAAATAAATAAAAAAATTTAAAAAATCAGTTTTTGTGTCATTAGCAAACAATGCTTTCATTTAATTTTTTTTTCACTAAAAATATAGTTACAGTAAAAAGAAGCAAAGAAGTGAAAATCTGACCTTACAATAAAAAGAAGCAAAGAAGTGAAAATCTGACCTTACAATAAAAAAAAAAAAGGTGAGAATTAAGAATGTAAAATTTCTTATGTTGCAATTTTCCTTTTTTTTTTGCTTTACATTTGAAATAATCTTTAAAAAAAAAAAAAAAAAAAAAAAAAAAAGAACTCTTTGGCTTGAAACAGTTTCATGATTTTATTTTTAACCCTCCAAAAAAATATTAATTTTTTTCGATGAGTACAAAATTACAAAACAGTTTTCGTAAAATCCAAATTTTGCAAATGTGAAATCACTGTAGGATATTTAAGAATAGTAAGTTTTAAGAGGAACTAGAGGGTTCTCTTTTTATGTACTTACTTCAGCGTAATGACTGAGGGAAAATTTGACCTCAAACTAATCCCCGAGTTTGATGGTTCTGCATCTGGACCATCAGTGGTCGAATGGATGAAAAAGGCTAAGATAGTCTGTAAGATGTGCCAGGTGAAATATATGGAACTTATAATCCCCTTAAGGCCGAAATAGCTTGTAGTAATCAGGGGTCGCTTAACAGTCAGAAAGCTTGATCCAGGACTCTTTTCACGTATCACCGTCCAGCATAAACATCTCTAGCTTAAAAATGTCTCCTGACTTGTCTCTTCTAATCAGCTGGATATCTCATCACCCGCAACGCTTAAGTTTGCTGCAAACACTGAAGCTGTCTGTCTTTTTTATAGGCTTAGATCTTTGCACACGTCTTGTTGGTCTTGTGAGAATCCGACATCATGAGTTCTTAAAACACGTTAGAGTGGCCATTTTCGCTTTTACATGCCAGGTACACACGAGCACGTTTTTCTGGAGGTAAGTCCATTTCTCTCTTACAGATAACAAAGTTAAATTTTATACCATTTCCATTCTACAGGCTTCCCTATTCAGAAGCTGCCAATTACGGTTTTTTTTTCCCATCATGCAACCCACTTAATTACACAAACAGGTAACCTATCTTATTACTTTTCAAATTCTAATACTCGTACCAGATTTAAGACACCCATATTAAAATTGTCAGCAATTGAATCAGTTCACCTCAGTTACTCACAAATTTTTTTACCCCCTCGTGTCTCACAACCATATACCAGAAAAGAAAAAAAAAAAAACATTTTGAGACGCACTCTAGCTATACCATTGCTAAGAACAAGAGGAAGTGAAATCAAAATATTACCTTTGACCACAGAAGGCGAACAGGGTTCTGAATAGCACGGCAGCAATTCATGAGAGACCTGACAGATGGGGATGGTGAGCAACTGGAATTCGGAAACCACATCACAAAGAGCATGCTTGACAGATGTGATCAGCTTCTTCTGAAGACTCGGCAAGTCAACATTCCCTCTCTCCCATACACGGAAACGGATAAAACGAGTAAGACCTGGAAAATAAACAAACACCATCATAAGGAAAAGGATTTAAAAAAAAAAATTTCCTTACAAAAAGTTCACAATTACAAGATTTTAAGTAACTTTTTTATTTATTTACTTTTTTTGGTTTGGTTTGGTTTCTTTGTTTAATAGCATATCAACTCTTTGTAGGTTATTTAATGCCAAAGCCATTCTCCTAGAAGAACAGTAGTGGTACTATTTAACCCATAGCTGGGAGGATAAGGGGGTTCATACCTTCCCCAAGGGTATTTGCCCGAAAGTGAACGTAATAGTGCGACTGGAGTACAAACTCGCGTACTACGATTCCGCAGTCCATCGCTTCAACCATTACACCACGAGGATACCCCCATTATTTACTTTTTTGTGTATTAGTAATATCAACTTTCTTGGGTTATCTAATTCCAAATCCATCTTTGTAGAAACACAACAGTGATACTATTTAACCCATAGCTGGAGGGAAAAGGGGTTCATGCCTTTCCCCAAGGATATGAGTCTGTAGGTGAACATAATAGCTTGACTGGAGTTTAAACTGACTTAGTTTGAAGCCACAGTCCAGCACTTTACCTATTATACCATAAAGACTTTGCCATAATCTTATTTCATAAATCTTCTAGTTATATAGTATCGAATATCCCGATAATCTATACGCAATACAGCTTCAAAGTAACACTTCTTAATACAAATAATTTGCATAAAGTTAAATGGTTTCAAGTATTGTTATTCAATACTAATAATTTTCTAACAACTGAACGCTCAATGGGACCCAAACAGGTACTACCACTTTGAGTGGTGCCTGGTGGTGTGATGGTTATCGTCATAAGAAATGGACACGGCAACATTAAGTCCAATCCTGGATGTGGCTGTTTGCATTTCACATAGTACTAATACTCTTGGGGAAAGATATGAATTTTCTTATTCTCCCTCCAGCTGTGGGTAAATAGTAGGGCAGACTGGGTTCTTCAGCCTTGGTTAGGCAACCAGTCTGGGAGAAGGAAAACTTGGAATCCAAACCTGTTCCACTCCGCTTAGAAATTGGCCGTGTGTCACATTCACCCTAAGTGGAGGGGTTGGTAAATACATACCACTTCGAGTCAGAAAGGACCTGGGACTAATAGCAACAAAGGGGACTTTTCCACTTGCCTCTGGGTAGTCCACCTGACATTCGTACCATGTGATTAGAACACTTGGTCTCAAGAGGCTGTCCCTCTCCAGACTTTTATCTGCTTTGCACGGTTGAGTTGATTGCTTGGCATCTGATGCTCCAATAGAGAAACTCTGAAAGGACCAAGTATTTTTTTGTACTAGCCACACATGAATCTAGATTCATCCAAGGTCCCCACTATAAAATGTCCTTGTGCTGCATTCTGACTTGGTGAGAGGTCAGATACATACTGACAAAGAGGTACTCCACAATCCTGAATAGGAGTCTCCCCACCAGAAGCAGTTTAGTGTCATTCCCAGGATATCTCTTAATGGTGGGGGGAAGGTGGGGGTTTTACCTATGCAAAGGATACTGTCAGGATATTCTAAAACCAACCAACAAAGTCCAATCTTTTTTGGTTGCAATGCAGTAAAAAAAAAATTTTTTAAAAAGAAGCAATATACCGTTCGATTTTATGATTTCTGTAACCAGAAACTTTGCTAGCAGTAAAAAAAAAAATTAAAAAAAAAAAAAAAAAAAAAAAATCACCAAAATAATTATTCAAGTTCAAAGTTCAGGCTTTTTTTTTAACCTGTTCCACTGAATATTTTTGGCAACTTGATGCAGAATATGTTGCCCAACAAGACACACTTTCTTTTATTCATGTTCCAAATTTGCCCTGGGTCAATTGTATATTCTTCATAAATTGCCCAGACGATGAAGAGTAACAACAGAAGTTTATAACCTATTTTGATTGGATAAAATTTGACTTGATAAAGAAAGAAAAAAAAAAGGCTTGAAATTCATTGGCTCAGTCAACGACAGAAGTTTATAACCTATTTTGATTGGATAAAAATAATTTGACTGGATAAAAAAAAAAAAAATGCTTTAAATTCATATGCTCTGAAGTTATACCTAAAATAATTTTCAAACAGATCTATTTGACCCATAGATGGCACTCTAATAGGTATTAACACTTTGGGTCAGAGTGGACCTGGGAATAATGACAATTAAGTTACAAAACTGGAGTCTCATGACCAGATGCAGAAGATCTTTTGTGTGATGACATTTTACAAAACAAAGTCTTTCAAAAACGTTCAAGCCAGATACAAAAGGAAATTCAATTTCAACAAATTTCCAAAAAGGGGCTGGATTTTCAAATTAGTCAAGAACTTTAAAGATCATGTCACTTGTGAAAATAGTAGAGCCATGGGTTTCAAACCACCTTGGCTTCTAATCACCCTGGAAGAATGTACATGCATTAACAACTTTGTACACCACATTCAGCATTGCCTTTAAGTGAATACTGAACATCAAGGCTTCTCTTGACATTTTTGGTTCATGTTTAAGACTCAATCATTGCAAACCCTGAAATGTTATTTTTTACCTTTCAATAAATGTAATTCCCATTTGTCTATCATCTGGGGTTCTTGATGTGTGGTTGATCATTTTGTTTCAAAAATTGGGAATCAGTCTGTCATAAAGAGCCACAAAGCAACAGACAACTAAGCAGAGATCCCAGGATTCCTGATCCGATTCACCCAACCTTCGTTCTCACATCACACCGCTTTTAATTGATTGTATTATAATTTTGTTCATGGTTGGTTTGGGTTTCTTCTTGTTTTAAAAGACAAAAATTGTACTGATGGGAGATATGGATAAGGGGAGACTAATTCGTACCACTGGGAGGGATGATTGTTAAAACCCAAGGTTTGGTTTGGTTTTATAGCACATCAACCATTCTAGGTTATTTAAAGCCAAATCCATTTTTATACATATAAACAGTTCTATTTCAAACAATTCAGTTTAGCATAAGGTTGGTTGGTTTTTATGGCGTATCAACCCTTTTGGGTCATTTAATGCCGAATTCATTTTGAGAGAAGTTCAAACAAATCAGTTTAGTAAAAGTACAGATTTTTTGTTTACACACAGTTGAATGTTATGACAGTTCTATTTCAAACAATTCAGTTTAGCATAAGTACACAGTTTAATTCTATCTGACCCATAGATATGACCCAATCAGGAGCTACCATTTTGGGTTAGAGTGGACCTGAGAGTGATGACAATGAAAGTGTACTCTACATTCTCCAAAGCTCCAGTAATAATGGGACCTCACCATCAGATTGTTTACTGCCATATTCAGGACATAAGATTGGAGAGTTCTACCCCTCTGCAGAGAAGCAGTCAGTGTATTCTACAGCCCTAGCAGACAGGGCAAGTTTAGTACAAGTATAGTTTTTTGTTTACACAGTTTGAATGTCAAAAACAGTTCTATTTCAAACAATTCAGTTTTGTATAAGTATGAATTTTTGTTTACATCCAGTGAAATGTAACAAAAGTTAATTTTAAACAATTCATTTTGGCTTGATTACACTGTTTAGTTCTATTTGACCCTTTCAGGTGCTACCACTCCAGGCCAGAGTGAACCTGGGAGCAATGGCAATGAAGGGGTACTCTGCATTCCTCAAAGCTCCAGGATTATTAGAGCCTCACCTCAGATTGTTTAGGGTCGTATCCAGGACACTCATTGGGGGAAGTCTTACCCCACTGCAGAGAGGCAGTCAGTGTATTCTGCAGCCCCAGCCAACCAGGCCATTAAAACCAAGCCCATACTTACCTGGTTTGGAAGAGTGTGGCGGCAATTCCTCAAGGAGCTGGGTTTCAATCAATGTTGGATATTCCTCAGGTGGCACCATTTCATCATAAGGTAGAGATGGCGGCTTTTGGCAACCGATGAACTTCACTTCCTGATCTCGGCTGTCTACAAAGGCCATGGCTATACATGCAATTCCTAAAAGAAAGAACAAAAGAGAATTCTTCGGTTCTAAACAAACAGAAATTCTACAAGAAACACATGTAAAATATGGTGATGCATCTAAATTATCTACCAAAGGTTAAGAATCTCAGCAATCAGACATCTCACTGCTAAAGTTAGTATTAAACAAACAGATGACTTTTTTGGTTGTTTTCACAGCAAGTCAAATGTTCTTGGGTTATTTAATGCCCAAGTCAGTCTTGTTTTACAACATGAACTATTTTTAATATAAATAATTTGCGTAGATATAATAATTAAAATAGCTATCCCTTTTTAATGATAATAATTTGTTTGCACACAGTTATCTAGTTTTAGATAACAATTCCTATATAAGAAGAATAATAATTTGGTTAGTTGAATTTCTGAGATGAAGCTTAAATGATTTTTATTATTCAGGGTTTTCAGACTTTATTGTTATATTCACAAAGTTTCGGCCAATACCTCCTCCAGCCTTCTTCAGGTGTTTCTTGTTCAACTCAGAAGCCTACACGGAACTTTGAACTGCATCCTGCATCCATGGGGGGTTGCTTGCTCTGATTTCATTAACCATAACCGGGTACTAGTGTTAAGTATTCCAGTATTGTTAACTGCCTGCAGTCAGGATTGAACCTGCAACCTCCAGATTATGGTTTCTTAAGAAGCTTTGGGAACCAACGCCTATAACCATATTGCTATGTGTCCATATCGGTTGAAATGTTGTGGATATAACCATAAAGATAAAGACAATAGTTTGAAAACACTGAATGATAAAAATAATTTGTTTGCACACAATTAAATAGTTTTTGAAAACAATTCATCATTATAATTTGTTTGCACACAGTTATATGGTTTTAAATAACTAATCAAATTTAATCATAATAATAGAGAGTAGAATGTTCACCAATGGTCCAGGAGACCGGGGTTCAATCCCAGGTCACATCATATCAAAGATTTTAAAAATGGTACTTGATGCCTCCTTGCTTAACACTCAGCAATATAAAGTAGGTATCGAGGCTAAAGTGGAGCAATCCAGGGAAAGGAGTAGCACCCTCCCCTACACCTTGGTGTAGTAGCTATCGAAAAGGGAGCCTTTGGATCACCTTCGACTAAGTTTGCTAAGTTTACTTACTTTATAAGTAGAGTTTTTGCATATACACAGTTAAATGTCGAAACAGTTCTATTTTGAACAATTCAGTTTAGCGTAGTACTGTTTAAAAAAAAAAAAGCGGTTCTATTTCAAGCAATACAGTTTTTATTTTAGTAGTGGCTTTTGAAAAGGGAGCCTTCTGGTCGCCCTTGATTACAGTTACCAACAACACACTTATACAGTTTCATGTAACTATAGTTATTTAATAATAATAATTTGTAAACAGTCATATTATATTACATATTCTTATCTTATAATTTTCAAACAAATCTATTTGACCCATTGATAGGACCACTCCCAGTCAGAGTAGACCTAGGAGTAATGACACTGAAAGAGTATCCATACTACCCATAGATCAATAAGCACTTGATGCAGTTGTCTTAACTAGTATATCATACATATATACATACCAGACATTGGCATGATAGAATGTTCACCAATGGCTTGGGAGACCTTGGTTCAATCCCAGGTCAAGTCATACCAAAGACTCAAAAAAAAAAAAAAAAAAAAAAAAAAAAATGGTACTACATACCTCCTTGCTTAACACTCAGCATTATAAGGTATGGATCAAGGGTAAAATGGAGCAATCCAGGGAAAGAAGTAAAACCCTCCATGATACCTTGGTGTAGTAGCTATTGAAAAGGGAACCTTCGGGTCACCCTCGACTATGGTCGCCAAGTTTACTTACTTTACATGCATACAGTAAAATCATACATACATAGTGATTGAAAAGTGACTCCGATATAATAGAGAATTAATTTTCAATCATTTTGTATGTGCATTTACCTACCCCTCAACATAAGCAGGATGTGACACAAGGTCAATTTTTAAGCAAGGTTTAACAAGTTTAAAAGACCAGTGACCATCCACACCAAGGCTAAAGAGCCCAACTATTTATTTATAGATTGAATAAGAATAGTTGGATCCATATCTTTCCCAAGGGAATTAGAACTAGTTGAAATGCAAACAGCCTTGTTCAGGATTTGAACGCAAGTCACTACATCTGTTTCCAATGCCAATAACGATTACACTACAGACACCTCTTATCAACCACTCTGTATAGATCAATGTTTTTCAACCGAGGTGTTGCAACAATTTAGACCGTTATAGAGAGTAGTCAAGGGCGTTGCAAAATTTCTAATTAAAAAAAGATGACAAACTATTCAAAATAAAAAAAAGAGGAATAATTTGATGATTATAGGAAGAACTAGGAATCCCACTTGGAACTA
This sequence comes from Sepioteuthis lessoniana, assembly GCA_963585895.1. Classification (NCBI taxonomy): domain Eukaryota; kingdom Metazoa; phylum Mollusca; class Cephalopoda; order Myopsida; family Loliginidae; genus Sepioteuthis; species Sepioteuthis lessoniana. The sequence goes on along the minus strand of OY757944.1, from coordinate 39,971,945 downwards.
GGAATCCCACTTGGAATTTAAGACACCTCACTGTTAAAGTAAAATAAGTTTTAAAACAGATACAAAAAGATTGAGGATGGGTTTCTGAAACAGTCATGTGACCTCCTATAACACTCCCCCACTCAAACTGAAATGTAAATTATCAAAGGGAGATAATCATTATAGTATCCTCACAGTAATTATTCTTGGTACAATGGTTATTGTCGTAGGAAATGGACATGGCGACACGAGTTCAAATCCTGGACAAGACGGATTGCATTTCACATAGCACTAATACCCTTGGGAAAGGTATGAATCCAATTATTCTCCCTCCAGCTATGGGTAAATAGTAGGGCAGACTGAGTTCTTCAGCCTTGGTGAGGCAACTAGTCTAGGAGAAGGAAAAACTCTGAATTTAAACCTGTTAAACTCTGCTTAAAAATTGACCTTGTGTCATATCCTGCCCGAGCGGAGGGGTTGGGTAAATATGGTAATTATTCTTATTTAATAATAAGAAGAGAGACAGAGAGAGGGAGACTGCGAGTGTGTGAGAGAGACAGAGAGAGGGAGACTGCGAGTGTGTGTGAGAGAGACAGAGAGAGGGAGACTGCGAGTGTGTGTGAGAGGGAGACTGCAAATGTGTGAGAGAGAGAGAGGGGGAGACTGCTAGTGTGTGTGAGAGAGACAGAGAGAGGGAGACTGCGAGTGTGTATGAGAGGGAGACTGCTAGTGTGTGTGTGTGTGTGAGAGAGAGAGAGAGAGAGAGTTTCATAAAAGATACAAACCTAAAGACAAAAAGAGTAGAATTTATGCACATGTAAATATTAAAGTGAGTGAGACTGAGAGAGAGAGAGAGAAGGAGGGAGAGTGTGAAGGAGATGAAGAGTGAGCTATTAATCCAATACAGTGGGATCAGGATGTCTGCAGGTACTCATAGTATAGGTTTTGCCTGCTCGCAACGCTCACAAAAAGGTGAAGAATCGCTTGGGGAGGTTGGAATAATTTGGTCAACTATTCTTATACAGACATCTTCAAAATTTTGAATAATATTCTATTAACATATAAATATTTACCTTTGCCACCAGATGAACTCGGTCTGTGATATAAAAATACTTGATTTTCTTTTAATTCCTGAGGTTCACTACTTGCATAGTCCTGAAAGAAGAAATTAAAAAAAAAAAAAAAAAAAAAAAAAAAAGCAGTGTTAATTGTATGCAAATTCTCATATATATTTCTTTAAGAAAAAACAAAACTGGCCACATTAGGATTATAAATTTATTTCCATCCTGTTATGTATTTTTGATAAAATCAAAAAACACGAAAAAAAATTAACAGGACTTCTTCAGATCCATAAAACGTTTTATCCATAAGATCTGAAGAAGTCCTGTTAATTTTTTTTCGTGTTTTTTGATTTTATCAAAAACACATAACAGGATGGAAATAAATTTATAATCCTAATGTGACCGGTTTTTGTTTTTCTTAAAGAAATTATTGCTCTGTAATGTCAGTTACATTGAGCTCTTTACCAGGAAAATTTAAATGTTCACTGTTGAATGGTTTTTTGTCTTGATGGAATTCCTCCCAACTCTGGTTTAACTGGACCAAATAATACTATATATATATATATATATACATACACACACACACACACACACACACACACACGTATAAAATGCTCTATCTTTTAAGTGTAAAATAAGATGATAGAACAAGATTAAAATTCACAAGTTGGAGTTTCCTATAACAACTATAAAAGAATTTTTATACAAGAACTGCCACAAAAAAAAAAAAAAAGCAGTTTTGCTTCCAATAAAGTCTTCATCAGATGATGACTCTGGGTTCAAATGTGGTTTCAGGGCTGAAGCATCATTACCACAAACCCAGGGTGCCCCACCCATATCTCACAATACTACCAGACTTTATTGGATGGTGTTTGATCTGTATGAATGCCATATCTGTTCAGATGCAGTTACAGCCTTGTTTTGGATCTTTTTTATATATTCCCTCTTCTCTACTGGTGAAAGTCAGTTTGATTAATAATGTAGAGGTTGTGTTCGAAATAAAACCTCGACATCCAATTTCAAAAGGAAATATGTCTGTTGACCAGCCATTCTTAATACACTATTCACGTAGGTCTTCATATTTTTCCAATTTCCGCAGTCGATGTTGGCCTTGAAAGGATTGTTAATTCAGGAATGATAACTTTCTTAAATATATACACTTTGAAATGTGACATTAAACAAGAATTATCATATTTACCCAACCCCTCCGCTCAGGCAGGATATGATACAAGGTCAATTTGTAAGCAGAGTTTAACAGGTTTAAATTCAGAGTTTTCCTTCTCCTAGACTAGTTGCCTCACCAAGGCTGAAGAACCTAGTCTGCCCTACTATTTACCCATAGCTGGAGGGAAAATAATTGGATTCATACCTTTCCCAAGGGTATTAGTGCTATGTGAAATGCAATCAGTCTCGTCCAGGATTTGAACTCATGTACTTGATACCTCCTTGCTTAACACTCAGCACAATAAGGTACATATCAAGAGTAAAGCAGAGCAATCCAAAGGAAAGAGTAACATCCTCCTCTACACCTCAGTGTAGTAGCTATTGAAAAAGGAGCCATCAAGTTGCCCTTGACTATGATGGTCAACTTTACATTTTTTTTTTTAACACGTGGTAAAAGATTGTATCAAACATCAAATGAGAAAAATTTATAATAATGTTGTACGTTATACAGTTGTACGTTATACAAAAATCTTTATTTTAGAATTTTCATTTTACAGGCAGAGTTAATAAGCGTAAGCTATTTGTAGTGAATTAAGTGAAGTTAACTTGTCGATATCTGAAAAGAGACTTTATAATAACATTGATCTTCCATACTTTATTTTAGTGGAATAAGAACTACTTACAATGAAGTGCTTGGTTGGATGATTATCAACATAATTAGGAACATGTACAAATTGAAGGAGGTTTTGCTTGAGGTAGTAACAAAGGGGAAACAACTGTTGAAGGCTGCTGTTGGGAATGGTTACATAGATTGTATCTTTTGGTGCTTCTTTATGTCTTTGGATAAACTGAAAGAAAGAAAAATTCAAAGATGGAGAAAAACTGACTATTTCACTCCCTATTAAGGGAAAGGTAAAAGAAAAAGACAAAATTTGCCAATCAATTTATTCAATTCAAAATATATCATACGATATGTAATACATAATATATATGCCAAGTGTAAATGCTTTGATTCAGAGTATTATAGAAAAATTGATATCATTTGAGATGGATAGATCATTTTGGAAAAATTGATATCATTTGAGATGTACAAGGTGTAATAGAAAAATTGATATCATTTGAGATGGATAAAGGGTTATTGATATCATTTGAGATGTACATAGTGTTTCAGAAAAATTGGTATCATTTTAGATGTACAGGATATTTTGGAAAAATTGCTATCATTTTAGATGGATAGATCATTTTGGAAAAATTGATATCATTTGAAATGTACAATGTGTAATAGAAAAATTGATATCATTTGAGATGGATAGAGTGTTATTGATATCATTTGAGATGTACATGGTGTTTCAGAAAAATTGGTATCATTTTAGATGTACAGGGTATTTCAGAAAATTTGATATCATTTTAGATGGACAGGGTATTTTGTAAAAATTGATATCATTTGAGATGGATAGATCATTTTGGAAAAATTGATATCATTTGAGATGTACATGGTGTTTCAGAAAAATTCATATATCATTTCATAATCAAATAACTTCATCAATTCTCAAATGATGAAAAGACCTCTGTGTGTGTGTATATATATATATATATATATATATATATATATATGTACACACACACATCAAGTGTTTCATAAACTTGATATCATTTCCTAATCTATTAACCCATTCTCATTCAAATACTCACAATTTTCAACAGCATCTATAGAAACAATTTAATAATCTCATGTCCAATGTTTAAATGCCTTTTCTTTACCAATAAATAACATTTCTATAGTTATTTACTAAGCTTAGCTAAGATTTGGTACAAGACCCAATTTATAGGGCACCCAGTACGAATCAAATGCACTACTAAGAGTTAGCTAATCTAGCTTGCTAACCATTATTGCATTATACAAGGTGCCCAAGAGTGGTATTCCAATAGATAAAAAGAAAAAATATTACACAAAGAATTTTGAGTTGTGTCGATACAGGCTGTTAAAAAAAATTAGAGATCATTTAATGAGAATTGGTCAGGTTATTAAATTAGGAAATGACATTTTTATGGAACACCCAGTGCGTGTGTGTGTGTGTATATATATATATATATATATATATATACACACACACACATACAAATATATATATATATATATATACATATACACACTCACACACTCATAGAGGGTGTTTCATCATTTGGTCGGGATAAGAAAATGATATCATTTTTATGAAACACCCTGTGCGCGCATGTGTATGAGTGTGTGTATATATATATATATACACACACACACACACACACACAGATACTCACAGAGAGTGTTTCATCATTTGGTTAGGATAAGGAAATGATATCATTTTTATGAAACACCCTGTGCGCGTGTGTTTGTGTGTGTATATATATATATATATATATATATATATATACACACACACACACACACACACACTCACAGAGGATGTTTCATCACTTGAATATGAATTTGTTAAGCTTTGAGATTCTTCCAAGCTCCAGGACTGGGGTTTCAGCATCAGATGGTTTCGTGTCATATCCAGGAAACTTCTCTGGAATGGAGGGAGTCTTACCCCCTCTTCAGAGATGCAATCAGTGTATTACTAAAGCTCCAGCTAACTAAGCTGCAAAGATAATACTGAGTCCTCTCTTATGAGGTCAATTGATCACTTTGGTGGTCATCCTCTGAGTATTCTCTTAATAAAATCGTTGTTAAATGAACAGTTAACAGAATTGGTGTTGTCTTTGAGTACCATGTGATCAATGATATCTTATTTTCTGTATATCATTATTTTTCTGCCAGAGTTGCACCTTTTCTAGTACATACTTGTTTACACGAGACAACCATTTCATCATGTCTTTTGTAGATGGTTATTCTCCATGGTGTTGGCACCGTGGCTGGCATGCTGAACCGTGACATCATAGTAAGCAAGTTTGAACTCCAATCATGTTCTTACATTCACTTTTATTACTAATGATTTAAGGAAAGGCACGAACCCTCTTATCACCTCCAGCTATGGGTTAAATAGAACCACTACTGTTCTTGTACAAGGATGGCTTCGATATAAAATTACCCATGAAGGTTGATATGCCGTTTAACAAACTGAAAATAATGATAAAATCAAAAATTCCAGGAGGGTGATACTTACTCGGACATCCTCAAAGTTTAGTTTACATTTTGGATTCCTGTCCAACATCACAGAAATGATATCCAAGACTTTGTCATCCAGTTTGTTTTGCAACATTTTTCGGAGATCTTCTGTCGTTTCGTCTACTGTACACATGATAAAATGGAAAAATCAATTTTTAGCAGACAAAAAGAAGTTTCTAACATAAATCAGACTAAAATTCACAGGTAGGACATTTATATGTACCCTCTTCAACTAGTGCACCCCAGTCTGGGTAAGATAGAGGCACTCTCGGCAAAGGCAGAGGCGCACTTGGCATTAGAGTTATTGTTGTAAGAAACAAAGGCATGAATCCATCTGTTCTCCCACTCACTATGAAAAAATAGTAAGGTAGACTGGATTCTTTAGCCTTAGTTAAGCAACTAGTCTAGAAGGAAAACTGAATTCAAATCAGCATTATTTCTCATTAAAATTCACCTTGTGTCACATCCTGTGAATCATTACGTACCAGTCAGTGTGCCTGCAGTTGAACATTACATACCAGTCAGCGTGCCCGCAGTTGAAGTTACATACCAGTCAGTGTGCCCGCAGTTGAACGTTACATACCAGTCAGTGTGCCCGCAGTTGAACGTTACATACCAGTCAGTGTGCCCGCAGTTGAACATTACATACCAGTCAGCGTGCCCGCAGTTGAAGTTACATACCAGTCAGTGTGCCCGCAGTTGAACGTTACATACCAGTCAGTGTGCCCGCAGTTGAACGTTACATACCAGTCAGTGTGCCCGCAGTTGAATGTTACATACCAGTCAGTGTGCCCGCAGTTGAACGTTACATACCAGTCAGTGTGCCCGCAGTTGAAGTTACATACCAGTCAGTGTCCCCGCAGTTGAATGTTAAATACCAGTCAGTGTCCCCGCAGTTGACCGTTACGTACCAGTCAGTGTCCCCGCAGTTGACCGTTACGTACCAGTCAGTGTCCCCGCAGTTGACCGTTACGTACCAGTCAGTGTCCCCGCAGTTGACCGTTATGTACCAGTCAGTGTCCCTGCAATAACCATTAACAGTCTGTGTCTCTTCATTTAACCATTATGTACTAGTTAGTATCTCTGCAGTCAACCTTTACATACCAGTCAGTGTCCCCAAATTTGATCATTATTGTTAAAAATGGTAATGAAGGGGAGAGTCAATACTCACCAGGGCTCCAGAACTGGAGTCTAAACTGGATGCAATTTAACGTCATAGTAAAGACAAGTTTTTCCTTAAGAGGTTGAAGTCTTTACCATAGAAGGTGAAGTACATTTTAAGCACTGCTGACAAGGCCTAAAAATTTGAAATATCAAAATGATAGATTGCTACTCCTAAGTTTTTCATTAATGAGAATAAACTAACCTGCAGATGTAATTCCATGCATGGACACCTTGATGTAATCCTCCGACCGCTTGGATACATAACTTCCCATAGAAGAAATCGATAGAGCGTCTGCATCTCGTAATGACTTGGACGATTCCTGAAAATAAAAAAAAGAAATGAATATAAAAATAAATAAAACAAATTTTATTTTAACTGCATATGTAAAGTTGGCGACTGTTGTCGAGGGTGACCAGAAGGCTGCCTTTTCAATAGCTACTACACCGAGTGTAGGGGAGGGTGCTACTCCTTTCCCTGGATTGCTCCACTTTACCCTTGATACATACCTTATATTGCTGAGTGTTAAGCAAGGAGGTATCAAGTACCATTTTTAAAGTCTTTTGTATGATGCAACCTGGGTTTGAACCAAGGTCTCCTGGACAATTGGTGAACACTCTACCCACTAGGCTAATCAGCCGGTCTAAAGTAAAGTTGGTGACCATAGTCGAGGGCAACTAGAAGGCTCCCTTTTCAATAGCTACTACACCGAGGTGTAGGGAAGGGTGCTACTCCTTTCCTTGGATTGCTCCACTTTACCCTTGATCCATACCTTATAATGCTGAGTGTTAAGCAAGGAGGTATCAAGTACTATTTTTAAAGTCTTTGGTATGACGCGACCTGGCCGATGAGCTGGTTATAACTGCATATATAAAAATACTAAAAACATTGATGTTTAAACATCTTTTCATCATGATAAAAAAGAAAAAAACAGACTGAGATAGAAAGAAACTTTATTTTAACTGCACATGTAGAAATACTCCAAAAATCTGTTTAATGTTTAAACTTTTTTTTTCTTTTCCCAATGAATGGCATTTCTATGACCATAAAGAAAGAAAAACCAGACATTCACTTAAATAAAAGAGATTTTAATGAAACTCACTTTTAAGCAGCCTTTTGATATAAAGTCATGTTTTATTTATAGAATTTATAATTTTTTTTATAAAAAACTAATACATACTCTATAATTAATACTTAACAGTTATCCCCCTTGAAAAATTATGATTTGGGGTGAGAAATGAAAACAGGAAAATCAACCTGATGTGCTTACTTGTATAGCATTATCAAACTACAAATAAATTTATAACCAAAAACGAAATCTACATTGTAAGGGAGAGAAACAAGATGAGCATATAAATGCTTAGTTGATCATCACACTGCAAATGAATTTATATATAAAAAATTAAGTTCTTTAAAGCTTCAAAATTCTTCATAAAGCTTTGAAACATTCATGAATCCTTTTTTTCAGCCAAGACTTTGACAAAAAAATGAATGGTTAATGAGTGTCATCAATTAGAGTTGGATGAGGATTTAAAAGGATTATCAACTTACTTCATCTTCTTCATCTCGCTTTGGTGTTGAAATTGGAGAAATAGTTGAATAATCTGAAACAAATAAAAAAAAAATTAAAAAATCAGACACTATAAATAAATATTACTTCCTTTTCCAATTTTAAGTTTATTAGATATTTTAATATTCAAGTATATTCACATTTTGGTTGGTTGGTTGGTGTTTAATGGCATATCAACCTTTGTGGTTGAAGCCAAATCCTGTTTTTATATATATTATTTGTAAGCAAATTGTTTAAACAAGTTCTTAGAGAGCTCATTTGTTTGCACACAGTTAAATGGCCTCAAGTATTTCTATTCAACATTGGAAACTATCTATCAAGTCATCATCATCAACTCATGCGGCTAGCATGGATTTCCCCAACTCTCCCTCTCCACTCATGCCTATCATCCATCACTCTTGGTAGGTCTTCTAGACTACATCAGGTGTCCTTACAGAGGCATTGTAGGTAAGTTCTTGCTGATCAACCAACACTGACATGTCTATGTGAAGGGGTCCTTAAGAGAATGTCACTTATAATTACATACTTTTTTCACCAACAGAGTCTCGGATGTGTTGTTAACCTAATTTGGATGGTTTTAGAAGTGAGAGGCCATACAGCTGTTGTTTCATAGGGTGTTGCTTCCAGGGTTTGTTCAATATAGCTTATAGTATTCTTGTGCAGTTCCCGTCTAGCTTTTTCTCAAGACATTTTGTCAACGTCTGTGATGTGCATCTGTAGAGTAGTATTGACACAACTGCTGCTTGGAAAAAATTCCGTTTTAATTTATTGGATAGATCGCACTTGCATAAGATTGATAGTCTATCAATAACAGTCCACACCTTTGCTAGGTGCATACTGATATCACTTTCAGTAGATGACATGCAGCTACCAAGGTATGTAAGAGTAATAAACCTTAATAAATGATTAAAAAGTTCTATTCAACCAATAGATGAGACCCTAACAGGTACTACCAATAGAAGCGAGAGTGGACCTGGTTTGGTTTGGTTTGGTTTGGTTTGGTTTCTTTGTTTAATGGCATATCAACTCTTTTAAGGTTATTTAATGCCAAAGCCATTCTCCTAAAAGAACAGTAGTGGTACTATTTATCCCATAGCTGGGAGGATAAGGGGGTTCTACCTTTGCCTGAAAGTGAACGCAATAGCACGACTGGAGTACGAACTCGCGTACTACGATTCCGGAGTCCATTGCTTTAACCATTACACCACGAGGACACCCCCAAGAGTGGACCTGGGAGTAAGGGTAAAGAAAAAACAAACCACATACCCCAAGGCTTCATGACTAGAGCCTCACCATCAGATTCAGCTAAGCATCATAGGACTTTCATACAGAGATGCAATCAGTGTATTTTACAGCCCCAACCAACAGGGAAGTCACAATTGGGATCTTTAGTTTGGTTGGTTTGTTGGGTTTTATGGCATATCAACCTTTGTAGGTTATTTAACACCAAATCCATTTTTATGTAAATAATCAGTTCTATTTAAAACAATTCAGTTTAGCATAAGTACACAGTTTAATTGTCAAAAACATTTCTATTTCAAACTATTCAAGCAGTTATATGTATCAATTCAGTTAAGTGTAAATACAGTTTTAATGCCGAAAAACAGTTCTATTTCAAATAATTCAGTTAAGCATAAGCACGCAGTTTAAATGTAAGTAATGTTTAATTGTCAAAAACATTTCTATTTCAAGCTATTCAGTTTACTCAAAAAATTCAGTTTTGCATAAGTATGCTTTTAGTTGTATTTAACCCATAGATAGGGCCCTATCAGGTGCTACCACTCCAGGCCAGAGTGAACCTAGGAGCGATGGCAATGAAGGGGTACTCTGCATTCTCCAAAGCTCCAGCATTGCTGGAACCTCACCATCAGATTATTTAGTGTCATATCCAGGGCACTCGTTGTGGGGGCGGGGTCTTACTCCTCAGCAGAGAAGCAGTCGGTGTATTCTACAGCAATTCTGGGCAATTTGGGATCTTTAAATGTTTTAATTATATATTTATCATATTTACCCAACCCCTCCGCTCGGGCGGGATATGACACAAGGTCAATTTTTTAAGCAGAGTTTAACAAGTTTGAATTTAGAGTTTTCCTTCTCATAGACTAGTTGCCTCACCAAGGCTGAAGAACCTAGTCTGCCCTACTATGTTACCCATAGCTGGAGGGAGAATAATTGGATTCATACCTTTCCCAAGGGTATTACTGCTATGTGAAATGCAATCAGTCTCGTCCAGGATTTGAACTCGTGTCACCGTGTCCATTTCCAGCGACGATAACCATTACACCATGGGCACTTTTAATTATATATTTATCATATTACATATTCATCAATTTAGTTATACATCTAATCTGGTAAATTTATTAAGTGTTTGATATCATCAATTATGCAGTGATCCATTAAAAGAAGTAATGAAAATACAGGATTATAAAAAGTTCTACTGTGTAAGGAGATTTTTATCAAAAATGAATCGGCCGAGCAAAGTTAAGCATAATTCATCTTATTACAAACTGGTCATGTGCTATTCTGTTTACAAACAAACTGGCCAACGAAAACAACAAAGTTTCTGAGAACCTAAGGCAAATGATAGACACAAAGATAAATTTCTTACCAGGATAAGAACAGTCGAAATCCTGTCTCCCATTCGGCACATCTTCAGTTAAACTGGTATTTGTTAGTTTACATTCATCCAATCTAGAAAAAAAGAATTTAAAAAATGAATAAAAATAAATAAATAAAAATTAGTTGAATATTTATATTTAACTAATACCTCCACATGAGCAGTATGCAACATAAGAGGCTGATTGCCATACCAAGGTTAAAAAGCTCAGTCTGCCCTACTCTTTACCTATGGCAGGATGGTGGATAATTGGTTTCATCCCTTTCTCAAGGGTATTAGTGTTATGTGAAATGCAAACAACCCTGTCCAGGTTTTGTCCAGTCACTCATTTCCAATGATGGTAACCATTGGATTACAAGTTGAATATACAAAAATCTATGCATTGATGTAGACAAAACAATAAAAATAAAAGGAAGGTGGGTCATAAGAAGAAATGACAAGAGAGAGAGATATGTCAGTATGATGGGGGCAGGGGTTATTAGCCTAAACTTTTCTCAAAGGTACCTCTAGTTTTACCCAGCAATCAAAGTAAAATTGGTCTTAGGTCAATTTGGCTACTGGGAGCTACGTCGTGTACTTTTCGGGAGTCCCAACTTGGAAAAATTTCAGATCTTACCACTACAGTTGTCTCCCTTGTCTTTCACTGGTTTGAAATCAAGTCAAGAGTAAAACAAGTGATACATTAATACTGGATTGCTAAAAGGATTGTGAATCAGGAAAGTTATCATAATCAGATAAAAGGCATGAACTCAACTCTACAGCAACAATAATAAAGTAGATGACTCTTTCATGAGTCAGTTTTTTTTGTAGGTTTTTATAGATGAAATTATAATCAAATCCTGGAGAGGAGAATGCCACTTATTCACAAGTGCTAGACGGGGGTGGGGGAAAGAATGCCACTTATTCACAAATGCTGGGGCAGGAGGGGGGAATATCACTTATTCACAAGTGCTGGGGCAGGAGGGGGAATACCACTTATTCACAAGTGCTGGGAGCAGGAGTGGGGAATACCACTTATTCACAAATGCTGGAAGCAGGAGTGGGGAGAATGCCACTTATTCACAAGTGCTGGGGGCAGGAGGGTGGGGAGAATGCCACTTATTCACAAGTGCTGGGGGCAGGAGGGTGGGGAGAATGCCACTTATTCACAAGTGACTGATGGGGGGGGGAGAATGCCACTTATTCACATACCAGAAGGGAAGAATGCAACTTATTCCCAAGTACCCAGTGAGGAACAAAGCCTTCTTACGAAAGCCATTTCTTCAGAAGCATGTACTAACAAGGAAAACCTGTCTTCTTCACAAGTACCAGCACAGGAAATGTTGCATTCTTCATAAATACTGGTGTGGAATGCCGCTTCTTTACAATTACTAGCAGGAAACACACTGTCTCAACAAGTATCAGCAGGTGCGGCAGAGGGGAACAAACTTCTCCACAAGTTCAAGTAGGGATCACTGCCAATTACCAATATCAGCAGGGAAAGAAAAAAAAAACATCTCATACTCATACCTTTCTTGGCATGAATCAAACAATTCCTGAAAGAACTGAACCTTAGTCATATAGACTGATAGAATTTTGGTAATTTCTAATAAGAATTGACTTTTCTACCAAAGTTAGGATAATGCAAGACAAATCACAAGTTTCTTGTGAAAGAATAACAAAGAACCAAGAGTAAAAGGACACAGATTTTTTATAAACTTATTTAAAAACTAGTTTTGAAAATGTTGAATTACCTGACGTAAAAGTAATTGCCCATTGGATCATTCATGACGAACATGTTCTTTCGGTTGTTTACAGATAATTTTGACAGCACAGACCGCAGAGCTTGCATACCTTAAAAAGAAAAATAGTTAATTCAGTTATCTCCCTTGATACATTTTTTTTTAAATTGGGGGGGTCTATGTAAACGTACCAGAGAAAGTTTATTTTATAAATTAAAGACATGAAAAGATTAACAATAACTACCAATAATATAAATCAAACATCATCATAGAATGCTGACTACACAGATTCCATGAACACCCTCTCACCATCTGTCCCTACCAGCTGTTGCTCTGGGTAAATCCACTAGAAGGCACCCAGTGTTTGCACTGAGCAGACAAATGTTAATTTTTTGCTGATCAGCCAACACTGGTGCGTCCTTGTGTAGTAGTCCATTATAGAACAACGCTTATGACTTCATCTTTAATTCTCCAGCAGTGCTCAGTATATCTTGCTCATCTTACTTGGATGGTTTGTGAGATGGGAGGTAAGTGGCTGTACAGCAGCTGTTTTGTAGGGTGCTACTTCCAGGATCTGTTTAAAACAGCATATAACAAAACAATAAAATGTGTAATTCCTTGTGTAATTCCTATCATTTGGTTAGGAGTTTGAGTAGTGCAACCATCCAGTAGTACCAACATGGCTACAAAGTACCATAATAAAAATAGGAAAAAACCAGTAACTGATGGAAAAATAGAAAGACAGGGCTTTTCTATTTACTTAAGGCATAAGCAATTAAGAAATAATACTTTCTACCCAGGAAAAAGAAAAAGTAATAATCTTGTTACTTAGTATAATATATCAATAGGAAATGTTATTGTTTTTTCAATTTCACTAACCTATTCTTTTAATATGATTATAATACATTAGTAAAAATCATCATCAGGTCGTGCTGCTAGCATGGATTTCCCCGACTCTCTCTTGCCATTCGTCCCTATCATCCATTACTTCCAGCAAGTCTTCTTAACTACATCCTGTGTTCATACAGAGCTGTTGTATTTAAGTTCTTGTTGGTCGACCAACACTGGCATATGTGCAGGGGTCCACAAGAGAACATTGCTTATGAGTGTGTCCTTGCTCCTCCAATCATGTCTCACATGTCTGGTCCATCTTATTAGGAGATGGGAAGTAAGTGATGTTGCAGATTGCTTTCTTTGAAATCCATTTTGATTCTTTCTAAGAATTTTCTCAATTTCTGGTTGAATGTATTTTTGTAGAAAAGCATTATAAACCTTAGCCACTACTGAAGAAAGGAATATGCTTCGGTAGTTCTTGGCAATTCTGAGGTCACCTTTCTTGGGGAAAGGGAAGATGCTCCCTTTTGTCCATCTTTCTATCGTCTTCTGGTTATATATTGCAGTATTGGGGCAGTAAGTCATCAAATTTTCTTGTCTTCCATACTTCTGGAGGTATTTCCTCAAGACCAGCAACATTCCTGTTTTTAATTTTTGTTAGTACTACGTTGAGTCCTTCTTGAGTAAATTGTCCTAGTTTGACGTCAAGTTGGTTATTAATGATTTTCATGTTAATTTATCTGTAACTTTGGGGGAGTTTCCAAACAGATTCTTGAAATGTTCTTTCCACATGTGCATTCGTTCTTCTTAGCCAGCAGCTTTTAGTTTAGCTCTTGAGGTGCTCTTCCTTTTACTCACTTCATTTACCGTCTGCCATGCTATTCGAGATTGTCTATCTTCAACAGAATTTTTAATTTTACTGATCTGGCCTTGAATGTATTCGATTTGTTATTTTTGGTGTGTGTTAATCAGTTCTCTTTGTGCTTTATTAAGTTTCTGAGTGTTGGCATTAGTCTGATTCATTTTATTTGTTTTTTACCTAACTGCTAATGTCTCCTATGGAACTCTGAACTGTCATAATTATTAAAATATTAATTACCATATTTGATGCCATATAAGAAACAATTTTTTTTACTAAAAATATCTTTTTAGATTCCCAACATCTTATATGCCATACGTAGGTCAAAAATTTGCAATAGTCAGCCAAAATTAGCTACCTGGCAACAATTAGCTTAGATTTTAGAGTAACTTTCATATACCTATTGTCATTATTTAAAAGGCTTTATTTTATGTGATTTTTTGGACTCTTGTCCTCATCTTTATTGTTGTTAGTCGTAACAACGTTTTGGCTGTTGTATCCTCAGGTGTCCTTTGTTTATCTGGACATAGAAAGGATTAAAACTGGGAAATTATTTTTAAAGTTTGATAGTTGATCAACAAGACGTTCCAGAAATATGAAGATGTTGTTCAAATAATGACGTCATTATTTTTCACGCCTATCAATCTGAGAAGCATCACAAGAAGTTTCTCAAAAAGCTTCATGGGATGAATTTGAAACGTAAAATTCAATGACATCAGTTATTCTTGATATTTTTAAAGTAATTTTCTTTAAAAACAATTTGATTTGGCGTTTTCCAATTATTCGTTTCTCAGATTGTGTTTATTTCTATACTTGGTCTACTCAAGAAGTCAACATGGCCCAACACATGTGCCGCTTCTTTGAGACGTCTTCTTTTCCAATGTTCTTCCCTATCGATTTTCTTAACTTTATCCCAAAAGGGTAGATGGGATCCCTTTTCTTTCCAGACTGTGGTAAGTTTCTGGGTTTTGGCCTCTATCACAAATTCAGACAGATAATTCAAAAGGCTATTATACAGATTAAAATTAGCAAAATTATTCTCCCTCCAGCTATGGGTAAATAGTAGGGCAGACTAGGTTCTTCAGCCTTGGTGAGGCAATTAGTCTAGGAGAAGGAAAACTCTGAATTCAAACCTGTTAAACTCCGCTTAAAAAAAAATTGACCTTGTGTCATATCCTGCCCAAGCAGAGGGGTTGGTAAATATGATTATACAGATTAAAACTTATCAATAATAATATTCATTATATTAATTTCATCACATTTAATATTAGTACTTTGTTTTTTTCTTGATTTGCCCTGTTGAAATTGAAGTGCATCTTATATGCCATCAAATATGGTAATGCACTGAAAAATGGGTAGATTTGAAGACTTCATTATTCAGATACGAGAAATAAAGTTTGGAGAGAAAAATGTTTATTTTCCAATTACTTGAGACATGAGCAATTGGGAAATAAGGCTTTCAGTCCATTAGCAAAATAAAAAAAAGTAAAAATCTTGTTAAGTAATACTGTTATCATTGTTTTCAATATATCAGTAAAGTACTTTCAATGATCTGACAACATTTTCCTTGTTTATCATGTAAACATCAAGGAAAATATGGACATTTGAAAATTTCATTCTTTCTTTCTTTTTTTAAATTTTTAATGGCATATCAACCTTTGCAGGTTATTTAATGCCAAAGCCAGCTTTTTAGAAGAACAGTAGTGATACTATTTAACCCATAGCTGGGGGGGATAAAGGGGTTCAGAACTTTCCCAAGGGTATTTGTCCGACAGTGAATGTAATAGCGTGACTGGAGTATGAACTCGCATACTACGATTCTGAAGTCCATCGCTTTAACCATTACACCACGAGGACAAACCTCCGAAAATTTCATTATTCAGGTCACAAAAACAAAGTTTGAAGAAAAAAATAGGTATTTTCTGTTTACTTAATGACTAAGCATTTGGAAAAGAACACTTTCAGTCAAAGAACAAGAAAAAAAATGAAATTTTGTAACAGACTGATGACCTTAAAGTTTGATAAAATGAAATAGAAATAAAAGACAAAACATAAGATTTTCAAAACAATGGTTGACACAGCTTCATGTAAAAATAAAAACTAACAAGAAATTTTTATCAAAAAATACTTTCTTAGTTTACAAATTACTTATCTGTGAATGGAAGTAAATAAAGTAAAATGAATTCAACAATATGGTAAGATTTCAGTGATGCTGGAGCTTGGTCAAATCCAGAGCACCTCTTCATTGCTAACGCTCCCAGGTCTACTCTGGCCTAGAGTGGCAGCCACTGGATAGGGCCCTATCTATGGGTTAAATAGAGCTAAACTGCATACTTATGCTGAACTGAATTGTTTGAATTAGAACAGTTAGACTGAAGTGAATACCTTGAAACAAATGTTTTTGACAATCTCTAGGGAATAAACTTAAAAAAAATTAAATTGAATTAAAGTAATTATTAAAATATGCAGAAGCTCCCAGAGGCCTCTGACAGGAAGAGGGGCAATGCATGTGCAAAGAAAAATACTGTCTCGACAAAAGGAGGAATCTTCCTCTCAGCAGCAATCAGCAAAGTGCCAACACCTAGATCATTCTTGCTAACTGGTGGGGGATGCCATGTGTTCGTCTTTAGACGACGCATTGGCTAAGCCTTCCACTGGTAGTAGTCGTCTCTTTCCCCACCAACCCATGACTAAAACTCTGGATTTGGACAAACTCCCAAAAGTGACTAACACGCTGCTAAAGCTTTATATACCAAACACGTTGTTAAAGCTTTAAATGCCGAATTTGGATATGTATACTCAAAAAAACGATTAACACTAAAGCTTTATATACCAAACACGTTGTTAATAATTTATTTAACATTAGTATGGTTGACACAGCTTCATGTAAAAATAAAAACTGACAAATTTTTATCAAAAATACTTTCTTACTTTACAAACTACTTGGGATGGAAGGACGTAAGGGAAATGAATCCAACAATATGGAGTAAAATTGAAAAACAAGGTAATCGAAAAAGAATTTTAGCAAAAAAGAAAACCAACATTATGTTTCAGTTCTAATGAGCCATCATCAGGACTAGGAAAGATGATATCAAGTGATATTAAATCACCAATGGATGTTTAATGAAATACAAAACAAGGAGTAAATATATATTATTACCTGTGGATACATTGGAACGTCGTTCCCAATTCTTGAGACGGGGATGCAATGCAAGATGGATGTCCCAAATACATTTGCATGCAAAATGCCCAGGTAGGAAGCTACGAGTGTCAGCCAAATAGCGATAAGACCTTTGTTCATCATCATCATCATCATCCTCACCATCTGTTAGAAATAAATAATCACAAATTAGTAATACATACAAATATGCATGAAGGATATTTATAAACAAATCAAACAACTATTATTGGACAAACATTGTAGTTCATGACTAGCTCTGTCCCATAATAACCATTACATTTAATGCAAGAAAATAATATGCCTTTCCCTACACCTTGGTGTGGTAGCTATTGAAAAGGGAGCCTTCGGGTCACCCTCGACTAAGGTCACCAACTTTACTTTATATCTGTTCCAGCAATATAGCCATAAAAATAAGGCTTTGGCAAGTCATTATAGACAACTTTACATTTATTTTGTGTGATTTTTCGTATTATTGTCCTCATCTTTATTCTTGATAGTATGTATTATCTGGTTTTTCTCAGGTATCCCTTGTTTATCTGGGCATAGAAATGGTTCAACCTGGGAAATCATTTTTAAAGTTTGACTTGATCAAAAGAGGCATTCAATAAAGCTGGAGAATGCAGCAACTGAAACATGTCTCAACGAACAACAATAAAGATGAGGATAACAGTCGAAAAAAAAAAAAAAAAAAAAAAAAAAAATCATACGCATCATATTGCACATCAAGCCTTATCTCAAAAATTTAGATAACTTTACAAATATTCAACAAAATGATAAAGAGCTAGTTTAGTTAACTTGTCAGTGAGTATTACACGAGTCAAAGCAGCTCTGAAACTTCTTTTGATACGGTACAAAACTAGACTGTTATATTTTTAATATTCTCTACATCCTCAAATATCTTACATAGAGGAGTCTAGGTGACATTGTGACAAACGTACTGGACTGCAATATCAGAATAAGTTTGAACTCCAGTCAAGCTATTATATTCACTTTTTCCTTCAGAGGTGCCTGTGGTGTAATGGTTATCGTCGCAGGAATTGGACACGGCGACACGAGTTCAAATCCGGGACTGATTGCATTTCACATAGCACTAATACCCTTAGGAAAGGTATGAATCCAATTATTCTCCCTCCAGCTATGGGTAAATAGTAGGGCAGACTAGGTTCTTCAGCCTTGGTGAGGCAACTAGTCTAGGAGAAGGAAAACTCTGAATTCAAACCTGTTAAACTCCACTTTAAAAATTGACCTTGTTTCATATCCTGCCCGAGCGGAGGGGTTGGGTAAATATGATATTCACTTTTTCCTTCAGTATTTTGTTGGCGTCCATTTAGTGCATCCATATAGTAGTATAGACACAGCTAAAACTTGGCAGGTCTTTTAGGCTGCATCCTGTATCCATACTGCGCAGTTGTCTTTGTTGGTTCCCAACCCTGGCACGTCCATATGAATGAGTTCATTAGGGAACGTCGCTTTTGAGTTCATTTTTGCTTCTTCAGCATTACCCTGAATGTCTCGCTTGACTTATTTGGATTGTTTGTTAGATGGGAGGTAAGTGGCCGCGCAGCTGCTGTTTTATGAGGTTTTGCTTCCAGGAATTATTCAAGACTGCACACAGCCTTCTTGTGTAGTTCCAATCTAGCTTTTACCTTCGGTATTTTGTTGGCGTCCATGTAGTGCATCCATATAGCAGTATAGACACAGCTAAAACTTGGGAAGAAGATGAAGAAAAAATAATATGTGGTAAAACTATGAAAGAGACATTGCTGATCGCATTTCACACTTTCATTGAGTTTGGAATGAAAAAATTGATTAATTCACATGCATTTAGTACAAATCTGCCCTTTGGGAAAGGCATGAACCCCCTCATCACACCAGTTATAGGTTAAATGGTACTACTATTGTCCTTCTATAAGTATGGTTTTAGCATTAGAGAATTGTGGTTTAAATTGAGTGGCAGAGGTTTTCCTGGCAACAGAAAAAAGTCCTGCTTTGAGAGAAACTGTCCTGGCTTTAATATTTCTCCACTGGCTGAATCATTCCAACTAAGGTACTTTATTGTGTCTTGTTGATATAAATATCATATGATTTATAAGTAAATAGTTTGTAGATAACACACAGTTAAATGGTTTCAAGTATTTCTATCTAACACTAATAATTCTATATAATATTAATCATTTGTTTGCGCACAGTTAAATGTTTCAAGAATAGTACAAGGTTTAAATAGTTCTATTTGACCATAAATGGGGCCCTAACAGGTACTACCATTCTGAATTAGAGCGGAACTGGGAGTAATAGCAATGAAAGGGTACGCCACATTCTTCAAAGCTCTAGGAGTGGACCCTCACAATCAGATGGTTTAATCTCTGACCCAGGACACTTGTTTTGCTTTTTTTTTTGGGGGGGGGGGGTCCTTAGCTTTTAGCAGAGATGCAATCAGCATATTCTCCAGCCACAACCTACAAGGTGGAACTTATAGTTAAGGAAAGAGAAAAAATTGTACAGAGTTTGGTTTGATGATTAAAGAGTGTTGCACATGCACAATCCAGTGTTTTACCAAATGCTTCAAATCAAAAAAATTAGTTTGGTTGGCTTTTATGGCATATCAACCATTGTAGGTTATTTAACGCCAAATCCTCTTTATGCATATATATTAAATATATATGATTTAGTTTGGTTGGCTTTTATGGCATATCAACCATTGTAGGTTATTTGATGCTAAATCCTCTTTATACATATATATTAAATATATATGATTTGGTGTGGTTGGGTTGGGTTTTATGGCATATCAACCATTATTGGTTATTTAATGCTATATCCTCTTTATACATATATATTAAATATATATGATTTGGTTTGGTTGGGTTTTATGGCATATCAACCATTGTAGGTTATTTAATGTCAAATCCTCTTTATACATATATATTAAATATATATGATTTGGTTGGCTTTTATGGCATATTAACCATTGTAGGTTATTTAATGCTAAATCCTCTTTATACATATATATTAAATATATATGATTTGATCTGGTTGGGTTTTATGGCATATCAACCATTGTAGGTTATTTAATGCTAAATCCTCTTTATACATATATATTAAATATATATGATTTAGTTTGGTTGGGTTTTATGGCATATCAACTACTGTAGGTTAATTAATGCTTACACATATATATTAAATATATATGTGATTTGTAAACATATTTTGCTGATGGGATTTTTAAACGAGTCTGAGCTCATTTTTTAGCACATAGTTAAATGATTTCAAGTATTCCTATGTATCACTAACAATTCAATTAAACATCAGCCATTCATTTATTCACATTTAAATGATCAAACAGTTCTGCATCTCAATTCAACATAAGTCATTTGTTTGCACATATTTAAATGTCAAACAGTTCTATTTGACCCATATATAGGACTATCAGGTGCTACTACTCCAAGTAAAAGTGGACCTGGGAGCAATACCAATGAAGGGGTACTCCATATTCCCCAAAGCACCAGATCTGGAGCCTCACCATCAGATTCTTTAGTGTTATATCCAGGACACTCAACGGTGTATTCTAGAGCCCCAGCCAACTAGTCTGAAATCAAAAGGTATCAAAAACTGCTGAACAGAAAGTATCAAAAATTGACACCAACTTGTTGAAAAAAAGTCGATTGGTTGGTTGGTTTGTTGGGTTTCATGGCATATCAACCCTTGTAGGTTATTCAATGCCAAATCAATTTTTATGTAAATAATCTCTTCTATTTAAAACAATTCAGTTTAGCATAAGTACACAGTTTAATTGTCAAAAACATTTCTATTTCAAACTATTCAAGCAGTTATATGTAACAATTCAGTTAAGTGTAAATACAGTTTTAATGCCGAAAAACAGTTCTATTTCAAATAATTCAGTTAAGCATAAGCACGCAGTTTAAATGTAAGTACGGTTTAAGTGTCAAAAACTTTTCTATTTCAAGCTATTCAGTTTAATCAAACAATTCAGTTTAGCATAAGTATGCTGTTAGTTCTATTTAACCCATAGATAGGACCCATATCAGGTGCTACCACTCTGGGCCAGAGTGGACCTGGGAGCGATGGTAATGAAGGGGTACTCCGCATTCCCCAAAGCTCCAGCATTGCTGGAACCTTACCCTCAGATTGTTTAGTGTCATATCCAGGACACTCGTTGGGGGGGGGGGGTTTTACCCCTTTGCAGAGAAGCAGTCAGTGTATTCTACAGCCCCAGCCGACTGGGCAAAAAAAAAGTTGAGACAACATCGCTAAGCTGTACATCTTCACTTCAATTTTTAAATAGTTCAAAATTTAACGATTCAGTCTCAATGTTGCATTTTTTTCTCCTGTAGCTGACTCAACTTTCAATCAATCTACACTTTTTTTTTTTTTCAACACTATATTTTTTCACTATAGCACCAATGCAAAGATTATATAATATACCCATTCAGAGTATATGTTATAAACAGCCCAATAGTAGTTTGAGACACTCATCATGTAATGGATATCGCAAGAAATGGATCTGGCCACCCAAGTTTAAATACTGGGCCAGGCTGTTTACATTTCCCTTGGGAAAGGCATGAATCCAACTATTCTCCCTCCAGCAATGGGTAAATAAATAGGGCTCTTTAACCTTGACATAGCAACCAGTCTAGAAAGAAAAACTCTGAATTCAAACCCCTTGAGACTCAACTTGAATAATTGACCTTGTGCTGCATCCTGTTCGTGTGAAAGGGTTGGTAAATATATGTATATAGCTCTTTCCTTGGATGATTGGCCAGCACTCATCTCTTCACTATGTTTTTCGCTCATCCTGTCAGTCACTTTGTGTCATTGTCGCCTTTTTCATGTCAATATCTTGTTTGTGGTCTCCTGTCATCATCTCCTGTTTAAGTTTTTCTCTGATAGGATAGTGAATAACAATTCTACCACTTTTTTATGTGCACATAATTTATTCATCCCTCTGATGAGACTTTCCTTTCATCATCCATTGTGGTCCAGAGGGAATTAGTAAACAAGATGGCACATTTAATTACTGAAGTTGAGTATTTCTAACCGATTTATTCCTAATTTCTAGGATCATCTGATCTTTGCATCCAATCGAAGTCACATTCTCAAAATGACCTTGGCTTCATCACACATCCATCAAACTAGATGACACAATGTTTTTTTGACACTATTCTAAACCATTATAACACTACCTGTCAAATAATAGATTCCGTCAATCTATTATTTAAAATAGATGATTTTTGATCACACCTCATATAATGTGTAAACATAATCTTTAATATGAAACTGTCTTACCTGTTGGAATCGTATATCTGTCTTTTGTCCAGCAAATGTCTTCATCAGCTTCAGGAACCAGCAACACATTGCACATTCGTGTCGTGAAAAGATCTTGCAACAAAAACAGCTGTAATACAAGAAAATTAATTGTGATACTCTGGAGTCATGTACATGGGTATAGGGGTAGGCATATCTACACGGAAGTGTGTGTATATATCTATATAGAGTTATCTGGGCAGGAGTGTGTATAAGCATATATGGTTGATGAACATGGTGATAAATTGTAATTACAGTTAAAATTTTGGAAAAGTGATAAAATCTGATGAAAAGGTGTTTTTTTTATGTTTACGATAAACTGGCATTTAAGGTGATGGATAAAAATCAAGCCAAGTTTAGAATCTGAATTTGGGTGATCCACATCTAAGAGTGGTGAATATAAACACCTGGCTGGTTGGTTGAGTTTTATGGCATATCAATCCTTGTAGGCTATTTGGTGCCAAATCCTATTTATATATGTTAAATAGGAGATGCAAAAGAATAGTTCTTAGATAACATTTTTAATGGGCCAGAGTGAAGATTGTAAAGGAGATGGATTCCAATGCTCACTTTCCCTTGTAGGCTATTTGGTGCCAAATCCTATTTATATATGTTAAATAGGAGATGCAAAAGAATAGTTTTTAGATAACATTTTTAATGGGCCAGAGTGAAGATTGTAAAGGAGATGGATTCCAATGCTCACTTTCCCTGCTGGCAACCAGTCCTATTGTTCTCACTTGCCGCATCAATACACTCGTTCGCTCAGTCCTACTGTGAAGCAACAATAGAACAACAACAACAATGCTGAGATTACTCCTTTCATACCAGTTCTGGGTGGCCGAAACTTGCATATGTCACAGACCCAGTCCAGCCAGAAAGAAGACACATGACCTGCAAATTGCATCCCAAGGACGCTTATGGTTCTGTTTTTTATACTCCCGGCACTCCACACGCAAGACACGTTCACACGTTTTGAACTTTGAGGTAAGCCATTTCGTTCATCACTTCTTGCTTCTTCCTTCCTTCCTTCCTTTTAGTGTTGCTATGAAAGGAATTCATTCCACACAGCTTTGTTGTCACATTTCATTTCTCTCGTTGGTCTGGCTCACCACCTGTTTTTTTTTTATCTGGCCGGGGACGGTTGCTAGATTCACATAAATGTCAGCTGTTCTGCCTGCATATAAAGCATACCACTCATTGTCTCTTTGAACGACGAACCCCGGTTAGCTCATTAGAGGCAGCAGTCTGCAGGTTCTGGCTTTCAATTTCACTACACAGAGCTCATTTGTTTGCACACAGTTAAATGGTTTCAAGTATTGCTATCTAACACTAATAATGCTATTATGTTCTATTTCAACCACTTAATTGGCTTCAAGAATTACTATCTGACACCAATAGTTTTATTTGCAGACAGATGGCCTTAAACAGCGTTATGTAACACGAACAATTTAATTTAACATCAGTCATCTGTTTGCACACAAAAGATTTCAAGTATTTCTAACATGAATAATTCTATTTAGTATTAATCATTTGTTTGCACACAGATGGTTAAACAGTTATATTTGATCTCTAGATAAGACCCTATCAGGTGCTACCACTTCAGGCTAGAGTAGACCTGGGAGTGACGGTAATGAAGGGGTGCTCTGCATTCCCTAAAGCTCCAGCATTACTGCAGGCTCACCATCAGATTGTTTAATGTCATATCCAGGACACTCGTTAGGTGGAGTGGGAATGGTCAGTCTTACCCCTCTACAGAGATGCAGTGAGTGTATTCTACAGCCCCAGATGACTGAGATTAGACACCTGAAGTGGAATAATATATTAGTAGGGTAAACAAGAGCATAGAGATTGATTGATTGATTTTAATGGCATACCAAACCACCTAGGAGTATTTTATGCCTAGAGGTTAGGGAATCACATTTATATTTATATTTTTTGTGTCGTTATTTAAGATGTTTTTTTTTAAATGACAATAGGTTAGGGAATCACATTCCTATTTTTGGTGTAGTTATTTAAGATGTTTTCTTTTTTGCACACAGTTAAGTGATATCAAGTTTCCCTATCTAGCAGGCCAATTTGATCCATAGATCAAACTACAGCCCTCAACTCTCAACTAGTCCAAACCTCAGCCTTCAACTCTCAACCAGTACGCTACTCTTGACCAGTCCTAATTACAGCATGCAACTCTCGACCAGTCCCAATCACAGCACGCAACTCTCGACCAGTCCCAACCACAGCACTCAACTCTCGACCAGTCCCAACCTCAGCACTCAACTCTCAACCAGTACGCTACTCTTGACCAGTCCTAACTACAGCACACAACTCTTGACCAGTCCCAGTCACAGCACGCAACTCTCAACCAGTCCCAGTCACAGCACACAACTCTCAACCAGTCCCAGTCACAGCACACAACTCTCAACCAGTCCCAGTCACAGCACACAACTCAATACATCTCAACATGCAACTCATCCCTTTCTATAACACTTACCTGATTCACTTTTTTACAGGTGTCCATGATGACGTCACTCACATCTTTTAGAAGTTGTTTAGCTCTCTGGTTTATACAGGAATCTTTTTGGCCCCTAAAAAATATTAAAGGGAATCTATTAGTCCCCATATTCTTAAAGCATTCCTCCCATGTCCTTGATACATATTCCACTAACTAAAAAAAAAAAAAAAAAAATACATGAAAATCAATTTTTAAAAAATATATCAAACTCTAAATTCACTGTTTCCTTGAATAAAACCTAATAGGACTTGTGGAAATTCTTTCAGTGGAGGGTGACAAGTAAAATAGTCCATCTTCTTAGGTCTCTTCTCGTCTCTCACCTTTTATCTGATTCTCTTACTTATCTTTCCCGATTGTCATTGCTCATCCATTTTTTTAATTAAGACATTATACTAACCAGAATTAATTTCACATACAAAAAAAGGAATAAAGAAAAGACAAATACTTTCTCCAACACCCTCATGGTATAATAGATATCATTGTCGGAAATGGACACGGCAACCCATTCAAATCTTAGATGGGGTTGCTTGCATTTCATATCGGGTTAATTTTCTTGGGAAAGATATGCATCCAACTATTCTCCTACAGGCTATGGTAAAATAGTAGGGCAGAGTGGGCTATTTAACCATGATATAACAACCAGTCTCAGAGAAAGAAAACTGAATTCAAACCTGTTAAACTCTGCTTAAAAAAAAAACTGACCTAGTGTCCTGTAATGCTAAATATATGCAAAATCTTCTCTCTTATATTGATTTTGGTCTATCACTATAAAGATTTTGATATTTTAAAAAGAACTTTTTTAAATGAAGCTCTATCATTATTATTAATAATTTTGACGATTTGTCTAATTCTACTTGCTTCGTCAATCATTATTCCTAATAATTTTGACTCCTTCCTAATTTTTCCCAAGGAAATTAGTGCAAGCTGAATGCACAAACAGCTTTGTCAAGGGTTTGAACACTTAACACCAACTCCATTTCTTAAGACAATAACCATCATCCCATACGCCCCCCTCAAGAGAACTGTACTGAAAATTAAATTCGGTACAGAAAATGAGTTGACAGCAACAACATATTTGTTTTCTGACTTCATTAAACTGTGAGGATGTGAGAATTCGCTTAAATTCCTAAATATACCCGATTATTTTCTTAATTCATTAATTTAAGTTTGGATTGGTTTCTTTATTTAATGGCATATCAACCATTGTAGGTTATTCAATGCCAAATCCTCTCTATACATATATATTAAACATATGATTTGATCTGGTTGGGTTTTATGGCATATCAACCATTGTAGGGTATTTCATGCTAAATCCTCTATATACATATATATTAAATATATAGGATTTGATTTGGTTGAGTTTTATGGCATATCAACCATTGTAGGGTATTTCATGCTAAATCCTCTATATACATATATATTAAATATATAGGATTTGATTTGGTTGAGTTTTATGGCATATCAACCATTGTAGGTTATTCAATGCCAAATCCTCTCTATACATATATATTAAATATATATGATTTGATCTGGTTGGGTTTTACGGCATATCAACCATTGTAGGTTATTTAATACCAAATCGTCTTTATACATATATATATATTAAATATATAGGATTTGCTTTGGTTGGGTTTTATGGTATACCAACCATTGTAGGTTATTTAATACCAAATCCTCAATATACATATATATTAAATATATAAGATTTGGTTTGGTTGGGCTTTAAGGCATATCAACCATTGTAGGTTATTTTATGCCAAATCCTCTATATACATGTATATTAAATACATAGGATTTGTGAACACATTTTATTGATAACATTTTTCAATGAGCCCGAGTTCATTTTTTGTACATAAATGGTTTCATCTATTCTTATGTAACAATGACAATTTAACCTCAATCATTTGTTTTCATATAAATGCATCTTCATACATGATTTGCGAGTTAATAATTTATCAGTTAAAACTCATTTGTTTGCACACTAGTATTGCTATTGCTTTGTGTTAATGGCATATCAACTACTGTTGGTTATTTAATGCCAAGTTCTATTTATACATATATATTAAATATATGATCTGTAATGACATTTTATAGATACACACAGTTAAATGATGAATCAGTTCTATTTCAAACACAATTTAACCTAAGTCATTGGTTTGCACACAGTTAAATGTCAAACAGTTCTATTTGACCCATAGATAGAACCCTATCATGTGCTACCACACCAGGTCAGAGTGGACCTGGGAACAATGGCAATGAAGGGGTACTCAACATTCCCCAAAGCTCCAGTATTACTAGAGCCTCACCATCAGATTGTTTAGTGTCATATCCGAAACACTAGTTGGGTGATGGAGGTCTTACTCCTCTGCAGAGATGCAGTCGGTGTATTCTACAGCCCCAGTCAACTGGGCTGCAACCTTCATAGGTTATTTAATGCCAAAGCCATCCTTGTAGTGGTACTTTTTGAGTTCATGCCTTTCCCAAAAGGGTTTAATCTGAAAGTGAACATAATAGCATGACTGGAGTTTGAACTCACTAGTTATAATATTGTGGTCTCGCATGTCAGCAACTATGCCAAGGGCCCCCCCCCCCCATTCCAGAAAAAGTCCTGAGAGAGAGAAAAAAAATCAATTGATTCATGAGCACTTTCCACTATATTTGGTCATTTTCAAGGATTAATGTTATTCTTTATTTATTTCTAGAGTAACAACAATGCAGGAGTCATTCAACCCTCATAACTGAGGTGATAAAGGATGTCATACCTTTCTCAAGGGCATAAGTCAAAAAGTGAATGTAATAGTATAATTGGAGTTTAAAAGTGCTTACTACAATATCTTAGTCCAGCACATTATCCTCTTTGCCACAGGAGACTTTATTTATATTGTTTTGTTCCTTTATTTATACTATTTCATTCTTTGATTTAAACTGTTTCATCTTTGATTCATATCATTTTATTTCTTTATTTATATCATTTCCTTTATTTATATGATTTCATTCTTTGATTTATATTATTTTGTTCCTTTATCATCACTTACCTGACATGGTAATAGAGAGTGACTTTTTTCGGTTCCACTCTCATGACCAACCAGAAATTTGGTATGGATGATCTCAGACCTCCAGGCTCATTGAAGAAAGCACCGTCATCATTATTAGAATCACCATCGCTTGAATCCCCATCATAGCCAGCTGAAAAAAAAGACAAAGGGATTTTAGAAAAATTAATTTGATAAAATCTTAAAGTCATTTAAAAAAAATTTAAGCCAAAACCAAGTATACCAAAAGGAATGTCTTTTTTTGGGAAAAGAGGTTTTTGTTTAATGACATAAACCTTCATCGGTTATTTAATGCCAAAGTCATCCTTAGAGAACAACAGTAATAATACTATCCAACCTATAGATAAGGGAGTTCATACCTTTCTCAAGGGTCTTGCACACCACTTGGCTTTTTGGCTGGGTGGGCTTGCAACAGCCATTGACCAGCAAGTATAGCAATGAACCTCGTTGTTCAATTTAAGCTATAATCAGGCATCCGTGCCTGGACCCATGTTTGGGTCCATGTCCAGCTAGGCTCATCAAGCTCACATTGCATTAAGTGAGCCGATGAACAGCAAAGTCCAGCCCTGGCTCGTGCCTGACCTTTTCCGCCCCTAAATCCCCACTATAATCGACCGTCACATCATTGACCTTGTGTCAAGTCCTGTCAGGTGGGTTTGAGTTTAAGTTTGAGTTTTGTTTAACGGCATATCAACCCCTGTGGGTCATTTAATGCCAAAAAGGTTATTTTTAATTTCAGTCATTAAAATAGCGGTTCTATAGAGATGTTTGGTTATATCTTACTGAAAAAGTTGCTTTTTTTTAGAAAATTAAAAATGTTTTCAGGGTTTGTATTCTTAAAGATGTCCCTCAGGTTTCTTGCTTGATAGTATTTAGTGCGGATATGTTTAAGGTTGTTACAATTTAGAAGGATATGTTTGGTTGTGAGTTGTACTTTGCATGATGGGCACACTGGGGCATCCTCCCCTTTTAACAGGTGTGAATGAGTAATGTGGGTGTGCCCAATACGCAATCTGGCAAGTATTACTTCTTCTCTTCTGTTACTTCTGTAGCCTGTTGGCCACTCTCCGATAGCTTCTTGTATTTCATGGAGTTTGTTTTGGGTCTGATTGTCCCATGATTTCTGCCATTTGTCTGATATAAATTTCTTTATGGTTGGTTTTAGATCTGTATATGGGATTTTTGATTTGCACATATCAATTTGAAGAGCTTTTTTTGCAGCTTTGTCTGCTTTTTCATTTCCTTGGATGCCAATGTGACTTGGTATCCAGGTGAATATGATGCTATTATTTTTAGAGAGGGAGTTTAGTTTGTTTAAGAGCTTTGTAATCAAGGGGGATGATGTATCTCTGTTCTGTAGTGCTAGCAGGACTGATTTGGAGTCTGTGTATATGATAAATTTGGAAGCTTTATGATCTGCTATGATATTCATAGCTAGATCAATGGCTGTGATTTCTGCACTGTAAATTGAAGCTTCATTAGGTAGGCGTTTTAGGGTTTCTTTTTTTTGAGAAATAGCAGCACAGCCTACTTTTTTTCCTTGTTTGGATCCGTCTGTATAGATGTGATAGTGATCTGGGAACTTATTTTGTATTTTTATGAGTTTCTCTTGATAAGTGATGGGGTGTGTTTTTATTTTGGGTAACTTAGCCAGTTCTAAGTTTATAGTTGGTTGCCTTATGGTCCATGGTGCCATTTTGGAGAGTATGGTATGGTGTACTATTTTAGTGTTGATTTTGATTTCGTTGAGGAGGTCACTTATTCTTAAGCTAAAAGGTCTGATTTTTTTGGGGTTATTTTGATACAGGTTTTCATATTTTGTTTTGCTGGTATAGTCATAAGCAGGATTTTGTGGACAGGAGATGAGTTTGATGTAGTACTGTAGTGCTAATTTTTGTCTTCTTAAATAGAGAGGGGGTTCGTTTGCTTCTATGTATAGACTTTCCTTTGGGGAAGTATTAAAGGCTCCTAAAGTAAGGCGAAGTCCTTGGTGGTGTATTGTTTCCAGTCGTTGTAAGTAGGATTTTCTGGCTGCTCCGTATATGAAGCAGCCATAGTCAAGTTTTGATCTTATTAGAGATCTATATAGCTTGATAAGTGTCTTTCTATCAGCACCCCAGTCTGTGTGGGCTATGGCTCTCAATAGTTGCATGGCTTGATTGCATTTTATTCTTAGCTTTTTTATATGTGGGATAAAGGATAGTTTAGAGTCAAAGATAATGCCAAGGAATTTATGTTCATCTGTTATGGGTATTTCAGTGTTATTTAATGTAAGTTTAGGGTGGTTGTGCATCTTGTGGATTTGACAGAAGTGTACACATTTTGTTTTACTATTTGAAATTGTAAATCCATTTTCTGTGGTCCATTTTTCGATTTTATTTATGCATTGTTGTACTTTCCTTTCTATGGTTGTCATGTTTTTTGAATTATAGCAGATGAGGAAGTCATCTACATATAATGACCCTTTGATTTCTGGAGGGAGGCAGGATGTTATGCTGTTTATTTTTATTATAAATAGGGATACTGATAAAATACTGCCCTGAGGAACTCCCACCTCTTGTGGCTTCGAATCAGAGTATGTGCTGCCAATCAGTGTCCTGAAAGATCGGTCTTCAAGAAAGTTTTGGATGAAGATGGGAAGTCTACCTTGTAACCCAAAGTTTTTAAGGTCTTTGAGAATTCCGTATGGCCACGTTGTGTCATAGGCCTTTTCAAGATCAAAAAAGACTGCCACTAGGTGTTCCTTTTTTATGCATGTTTCTCTGATTAGAGTTTCTATATGAACCACCTGGTCCATTGTGCTTCTTTTTGTTCTGAAGCCTGCTTGTAGGTTTGAGAGCAGTTTATTTGATTCGAGAAACCATATTAGTCTTTGGTTTATCATCCTTTCTAAAGTTTTGCATGCACAACTAGTTAGGGCTATGGGCCTATAGCTGGTGGGATTTGTTGGGTCTTTTTGTTTTTTGAGGATGGGGATGATTGTAGCTTGCTTCCATAAAGTAGGGATATTGCCTGAGATCCAGATATTGTTATATATGTTTAGGAGATATTTCTGGGAAATTGAAGGTAATTCTTTAAGAAATGTGTAGTGGATTTCATCTGGACCAGCAGCTGAGTTATTGGATTTGGATAATGAATTTTGGAGTTCATCTAGGGTGAAAAGTTGGTTGTAGCATTTAGTATTGTCAGAGGTGAACTTTATTTTGTTCTTTTCTTCTTTGATTCTGATGGAGTTAAATTTGTTGGAATATTTTTTGGTAGATGATGCTTGGGCAAAGTTTTCTGCCATCAGATTAGCTATTTGTTTTTCATTCAAAGCTTTTGTGCTTCCTTGGGAGAGATGATTTATAGGAGTGTGGACAGTTTTATTTGATATTTTCTTTACAAAATTCCAAATTGTTTTGGGATTAGTATTTGAGTTTATTTTTGCAGTGAAGTTTCTCCAGGAGGACCTTTTAGCTTCTTTAATTGTGCGTCTAGTTTTAGCTCTTTGTTGTCTATATTTGTCTAGATTTTCTGATGAAGGGTTGGTTTTAAATTTCCTGAGGATTCTTTGGCGTTCTCTGATCATAGTTTTGCACTCCTCCGTAAACCAGGGATTGTTATGTTTTGGGGATGTTGTAGTTTTAGGTATGGTTTTGTTTGCTATATTAATTAGGGTGTTTGTGAAATGTATTATAGGTTCTTCTTGGTTTATATTTGTTTCTGGGATTAGGGTGTCAAGGCATAGTTTTTTGTAGGCTTGCCAGTTTGCTTTTTTGAAATTCCATCGTGGGGTTTTTGAGACTGTTTGTGGGTCTGATTTTCCTGGTTTAGTATTTTCTATTATGATTGGAAAGTGGTCACTGCCGCAGGAATCTTCATATACCCTCCAGTTATATTCTATAAAGGTGGCTGGATCGCTGAGTGTTAGATCTATAGCAGAGAGTGTACCTGAGGATGAGCTTAGGTGGGTTTGAGCTTTCCGATTGTGGAGACATAGGTTGTTGTTATTAATGATTTTTTCAAGGGTCTGACCTCTTTTGCTCGTTGTCCTGCTTCCCCACAAAATGTTGTGGCTATTGAAATCTCCCATTAATATATATGGCTTAGGGAGTTGATTTATTAAGTTATTTAGCTGTTCTTCGTTTATAGGATCTTGAGGTGGAATGTATATAGAGCAGATAGTGGTGGTTTTGTGTAAAGTTGCTGAAATTGCTACTGCTTGTAGGGGGGTGCTGATGTTGATTTTGCTTTGGGGAATGTTTTTCCTAATTAGGATTGATACACCACCCGAAGCTCTTAGTCCCGTGTCATGTATATAGTCATATTGCTCATAATTTTTCATGTTTGTTTTATCATTGCTTTTTTTGAATGTTTCTTGGAGACATATAATGGTAGGATTTTGTTCAGTTATCAACAGCTGGAGTTCGTTGTAATTTGCCTTGTAGCCACGACAGTTCCATTGGATTATCTTGTGGGTATTTTGGTATTTGGCCATAACTATTTATGCAGTGTGTGTCTTGGGTTTAGGGTGTACTATTTAATTTTTGTATTTTCGATTTTAGGTGTCGAGTCCATTTCGGTTTCCATACTTTCTATGTTTCTGGATTTATTTTTGGTTTTTGAAGGGGTGTGTTGAGTAGGTTTTTGTTTTTCTTCTTTTTCTCTGGTTCTTGAGGTTGATCGGTTTCTGTTTTTGATAGTTAGCGTTTCATTTTTTTGGCTAGAGGTTGAAGGGATGTTTTTTGATTTGTCAGTTGGAG
Source organism: Sepioteuthis lessoniana (assembly GCA_963585895.1). Lineage (NCBI taxonomy): Eukaryota > Metazoa > Mollusca > Cephalopoda > Myopsida > Loliginidae > Sepioteuthis > Sepioteuthis lessoniana. The sequence continues at coordinate 39,939,023 of OY757944.1, read as the reverse complement.
TTAGTTGTACATTGGGTATAATAGTTTTAAGGGTTTTGATTAGTTCATGTAGGTCGTTTATTAAATTTGTTAATTCTTCTTCTATTTTTGTTGTTTTTATTTGTGTTTTTGCTTCGTTTTCTACTTGGTTTGAGGGAGTCCTGGTTACCTGAGAGAAAGTTAATTTGTTAAAGGGATTTTCTACGAGTCTTCTTGCTTCAGGGAAGGTAATGTTTTTGGTGATTTTCATTTTGATAATTTCCTTTTCCCTTTCCCAGATTTTGCAGTACTTTGAGTCTGCTCTATGATTCCCTTTGCAGTTGTTGCAGTTTAGACTGTTTTTGCAGGATTCCTCTATGTGATTTGGTTCCTGCTCTCCACATTTGACACACACTTGTTTTCTTGTGCAGTGCTGCTTCAAGTGTCCATATTTCTGGCAGTTATGACATCTTCTGGGATTTGGGATGTATGTCTCAACTTTCACCACTGTATAGCCTATTTTTATTTCTAGAGGGGGTTTTGGGTTATTAAAGGTTAGAATGTAGGTATTGGTTTCAATTATTTCGTTTTGTTTTTTGATTGTTATTCTTTTGATGTCTATTACATTTTGTTTTTTTAGTTCATTTTTAATTTCCATTATTGAGCATAATGATAGCTCTCCATTTCTTATCACCCCTTTAGAGGTGTTTAATCTCTCATGGGGGTAAGCTTTTATATCGATGTTGTGGATTTTTTTTTGCTTTAATATTATTTCGGCTTGTTTTTTTCCTGTCACCTCTATAAGGATGGTTCCATTCTTCAAGTTTTTTACGGTTTTGGGTGATATTAGAGCTGAAATACATTTTTCTATGATGAAGGGGGATATTTTTGTTAGCGGTAGTTTTTCTTTTGATTCTAGAATGATGAACCTTGGATATGGCTCATCATTGTCTGAATCACATTCAATATGGGGTCTTTTTGCTTGGGTTTTTGTTTTAACAGAAGCCATAAAAGTGTTGGATGAGTTTCACTGAACATGCTCCCCACCCACCTCGGAGCCCCATATGGGGATGTGCCTAGGGGGAAACCCATTCGCCTAGCAACACCAGGGCTACATGTTCAGTATACTCATGCTGGTGATAGACGAATTAATTTTTTGTCCCTGGGTTTTTGTTCCCAAGATAACTACTTCCCCAGGGACAGAAAGGACTACGAGTCTTTCCACAGCATGATTGACCCTACAGCCATCGTCCTCATTTAGATTTAAAAAAAAAAAAAAAAAAAAAAAAAAAACCTAAAAATCTAAGAGAGTACTGTCATGACCAGCCGATTGATCGGATCGGGCCTCTCCGACCGCCCGTCTAGCCCAGTAAGGGCCAAAGTGGTGTGTTGCAAGAGACTTGACCACTCGATTTTCAGGCCAAGTACTGCTCAACCACCAGGATCCCGTCCTTAAGCATCACGGGTCGCCACCCACGGCCAACAGGTAGCCTCGTTGGGGGGGTTTTACCCCTCTGCAGAGGTGCAGTCAGCGTATTCTATAGCCCCAGCTGACAGGGCGACTGTCAGGTGGGAGGCAGAGATAAATATACCTTTCTCAAGGGTATTAGTCTGAAAATGAATATAATAGTGCAACTGGAATTTGAACTCACTATGTCACAATCCAGCTCATTAACCACTACACCGCAAGGATTTACTCTGGTGGATGAGGGAGTTTATACCTTTCCTAATGGTTTTAGTTCTAAAGTGAACATAATAGCGCAACTGGAATTTGAACTCACTTACTATGATATTGTAGTCCAGCATGTTAGCCACTATGCAAAGAGGCACTTCCCTCAGAATAAGTTCTGAGAGAGAAAAAAATTCAATTAATTTATGAGCACTTTCCACTATCTTTGGTCATTTTCAAGGATTAATCAAGACGTTATTCTTTCTTTATTCATTCTGGAAGTAATGGCAATGAAAAAGTCACTCAACACTCCAGAGCTAAAGCCTCACTATCAGATCCAGTTTAATGTCATACACAGGACACTTGTTTAGTGGATGAAGGAAGGGGACTTACCCCTCTGCAAGGGATGCAGTTAGTATATTCTACGCCCCACCAACAGGGCTATCAATAAATGCCGAGAGTTTCTTTTTTCAACCAACTTACCTTCTTCAGTAAAACTTCCACGAGAGGAAATCAAAGATGGAGTGGCTGGCATCGTTGATGGTTGACTAGAAGCCCCTGTAACATTCTTCTGGGCAGCCGTTGGAGCCGATGAGTGCCTCGCCCTACAGGTGAGGTGGGCCATGGGGGAGCTGGTCAGGTGTTTCACAGCTATACCACTGGCTCCAGAAGACACCGCAGCAGCAGCGGCTACAGCAGGAGTTGACGACACTGAGGCAGGGGCCATTGTAGAGAGGTATTTGTCTGAGATGGCAACAGTATGATGCTGGACTTTCCTGCAGCCTTCAGCATCAAAACTGACAAATAAAAAAAAATTTAACAATAAGATATTCTTAAAAGAACTATTAAAATACTGGGCAGAGTGGCAAAGTGTGGGGTAAAATGAGACAAGCAGGGCAGGTAAAGCATGGGACAGAATGGAATGGGGCAGGCTAAGTGTGGGGCAGAATAGGACAAACATGGGTGTGGGACAGAATAGGACGAAAAGATTAGCGTGGAATGAGACTAACAAGGCAGACAAAGCGTGGGGCAAAATGGGACTAACAGGATAGGCAAAGTACAGGGCAGAATAGGACTAATAGGGCAGGTAATACATGGGGCAGAATGGGACAAACAGGACAGGCAAAGCGCAAGGTAGAATGGGGTGAACAGAGAAGGTACTGGGTGGGATAGATTTGGTTTGGTTTCTTTGTTTAATGGCATATCAACCTTTGTAGGTTAATTAATACCAAATCCATCCTTCTAAAAGAACAGTAGTGGTACTATTTAACCCATAGCTGGGAGGATAAGGGGGTTCATACCTTTCCCAAGGGCATTTACTCAAAAGTGAACGTAATAGCACGACTAGAGTACAAACTCGCTTACTACGATCCTGCAATAGAGGACACCCCCCTAGGTTGGGCAGATTGGTTTGGTTTGGTTTGGTTTTATGGCATATCAACCTTTCTAGGTTATTTAACGCCAAATCCATTTTTATGTAAATAATCAGTTCTATTTAAAACAATTCAGTTTAGCATAAGTACACATTTTAATTGTCAAAAACATTTCTATTTAAAACAGTTCAGTTTAGCAAAAGCATGGTTTTAAATGTAAGTACAGTTTAATTGTAAAAAAACATTTTTATTTCGAGCTATTCAGTTTAGTCAAGCAATTCTACTTCAGCTAATTCAGTTTAGTGAAAGTACAGACTTAGTTTACACACAGTTAAATGTCAGAACAGTTCTATGTTAAACAATTTAGTTTAGTGTAAATACAGTTTCAATGTCGAAAAAACAGTTCAATTTCAAAGAATTCAGTTAAGTGTCAAAACAGTTTTATTTTAGATAATTCAGTTTAGCATAAGTACACTCTTTAGATGTCAAAACACTTCTATTTCGAGCAATTCACTTTAGCATTAGTACGCAATTTTAATGTCAAAACAGTTCTATTTTAAACAATCCAGTTCAGCATAAATACGCAGTTTAAATGTATAAAAACAGTAAACTCCAACCACTATTTAGTTCTATTTAACCCATAGATAGGACCCTTATCAGGTGCTACCACTCTGGGCCAGAGCAGACCTGGGAGTGATGGCAATAAAGGGGTACTCCACATTCCCCAAAGCTCCAGCATTGCTGGAACCTAACCATCAGATTGTTTAGCGTCATATCCAGGACACTTGTTGGTGGGGGGGGTCTTACCCCTCTGCAGAGAAGCAGTCGGTGTATTTTACAGCCCCAGCCAATAGGTGGGGCAGAGAGAATCTAACAAGAAGTAATGAAACTAAAATACTATATTCAACTCTTATACATATACACTCAATACGTGTACACATAATGCACACATTCAATATGCACACATGCATGAACATATATTTAACGCACACACGTACACATACTTAATACGCATGCATATATTCTACGCAAACATATAAATAGAGAAAACAATGTAAAAAAAAAAAAAAAAAAAAAAAAAAAAATTTTTTTTTTTGTTCACTCATGGAAAACTTTCACTTACCCACCAAAGCTGGAAGATCTCTTCAACACACCTTCATCATGATCTGTAAGCAAACATGGTGAATCCATTTTATTCAATATGGCTACCCTCTCAGGAGAAAGTGGGCACACTTCCTTCAAGCCTTTCTCATTTGTGAGCTGAATTGAGACATCTGCAGCTTCTCGCCCCTCAAGTCCTGTTTTCACAGAACTTTCTCTCCAGTCTTGGCATGAATCACTGATACATCTAAACAGACAGAAATTATACATATATATATATATCTGAAGGTAAACTCAATAAATATGGATAATGATATTTATTTTTATGGGTCAGAACTAAAAGAGTCAGGAATTTCTAACCAACAAAATTGGCCAATTACAAAACACTTAAATATGGAAATAAAATTCTTCATTTTAGGAAAAATTTGGTTGGTTGGTTTGTTTTGTTTTGTTTTATGGCATATCAACCTTTGTAGGTTATTTAACGCCAAATCCATTTTTATGTAAATAATCTGTCCTATTGAAAACAGTTCAGTTTAGCATAAGTACACAGTTCAATTGTCAAAAACATTTCCATTTCTAACTATTCAAGCAGTTATATGTAACAATTCAGTTAAGTGTAAATACAGTTTTAATGTCGAAAAACAGTTCTATTTCAAATAATTCAGTTAAGCATAAGCACGCAGTTTAAGTGTAAGTACGGTTTAATTGTCAAAAACATTTCTATTTCAAGCTATTCAGTTTACTCAATTCATTTTAGCATAAGTATGCTGTTAGTTCTATTCAACCCATAGATAGGGCCCTATCAGGTGCTACCGCTCCGGGCCAGAGTGGACCTAGGAGCGATGGCAATGAAGGGGTACTCCGCGTTCCCCAAAGCTCCAGCACTGCTGGAACCTCACCATCAGATTGTTTAGTGTCATATCCAGGACACTCGTTGGGGGTGTTCTACAACCCCAGCTGACTAGGCAAGGAAAAATTTGGTTTGTCATTTGATTTTTAATGGTATATCATCCAATGCCAAAACCATCCTTGAAGAAGAACAGCTGTGATACTATTTAAACTGTGGCTGGGGGATAATGTGGTTCATGCCTTTCCCAAGTGTATTAGTCCTAAAGTAAATATAATAGCACAGCTGGAGTTGAACTTGCTTACTTTGAGGCCGCAATCCAGTACATTAGCTATTACGCTATGACGGTTTGGTTGTTTTGTTTTATGCCATATCAACCCTTTTCAGGTCATTTAATGCCAAATCAAGTCATTTTGATAAAAAGTTTGTTTTTAAGTTTTTAAAATCTTCAGATACTTATTTTTGGTGGATATTTTGATGCATTTCATTTAATTCAATAGTTTTCAGAATTGTAAGATTTAAAAATCCTTCCTTTAGATATTTCAGGTGAAGAACAAAGGTCAATTTTCTATCAAATATTACCCCTATAAATTAGTATTCATATACAACTGGGATTTCTGTCCTTTCAAATTTCAGATGAGGTTCATTATGTAATTTTTTTACAGATAACAAAAATGGACGCATTTAGTTTTTACTTTAGAAAATCTGAAACCATTTTCTGTTGCCCATAAGTTGGTTTTCCTAAACACTGTTGCTGTTTGCACTCAATGGTGTGTAATATAATTGGAAGTTATCGACATATAGAGATCCGTCCACTCCAGGTCATTTTTATTGGTTATATTGTTTATTTTTATATTGCCTTGTGAAACTCCCTTTTCCTGATTTTTTTATATCAGAAAGAGTAAATCCAACGCTAACTTGAAATTTTCTATCTGATATAGAAACCATTGATAAAATGTGGTCATCTACCTTTTAGGCTGAGATCATGCAGGTCTCTCATGATGACATACTTCCATATAATATCGTATGCTTTCTCTAGATGAAAGAAAATAGCTGTGAGATGTTCGTTCCTAATAAATGCTTTCCTTATAGATTTTACCAGGAGGATTAAGAGGTCTGTTGTGCTACTTTTATAATGGAATCCACATTGTAGAATGGAAATGAGGCTGTTGGATTCTAAATAACAGACCAGGGGCGGCAGTACCACCTTGAGCTACCGAAACTGTGTTATCACCCCTGGATGGCGGCTGATGAGGACATGGTATCGCACGTGCTTTCACACGTTGTATGATGAAAAAAAAAAAAAAATTGTTTAACATCCTCTCCATTGTTTTGCATAAACAACTGGTCAAAGAAATTGGTCATAATTTTGTATATTCGTTTTACTATGATGTACATAATTTCAGATTAGGACTGATGCTCCTCTAGAGGCCCTGCATCCAGTATGATGGATGTAATTAAATAGTTGGTCATTTTTAATACTGATGTTATCATCTTGTTAGAGGAAAGTTTCTTGGAGACAAATGATTGAAGGACATTCTTGTGTTAGTAATAAAACCAACTCATTGATATTTGCTTTTAATTTGCAACAATTCAACAGGATTATTTTTTGTCCCATGGTTGATTAATTTGATTCTTCGGGGTTTTTTTTGGGGGGGTGCTTGGTTTATTTGTAGGCATTTTCCGATTTTGATGTGTCCATTGTTTCTCGTCCCTCAAACCTGTTTGGTGTTTGTTCTTTGGTTTTGCTTACCTGGAGATTTTTTTCCAGGATCTTTGATTGGGTTCGGATCAATACTATTTTCCTTGTCAGTTCAATAGTGTCTTTTATTAGTTTTTCTTTATTTGGTTTACTATTCTTGGCTTGTGGGGTATCTTTGTTGGTTTGGTTTCTTTGTTTAATGGCATATCAACTCTTTTTAGGCTATTTAATGCCAAAGCCATCCTCCTAGAAGAACAGTAGTGGTACTATTTAACCCATAGCTGGGAGGTTAAGGGGGTCCATACCTTTCCCAAGGGTATTTGCCCGAAAGTGAACATAATAGCGCAACTGGAGAACGAACCTGCTTACTACAATTCTGCAGTCCATCGCTTTAACCATTACACCACGAGGACACCCCCCACCATTTTGGGTGGTGATAACAGGTTGGGTAGACAGTACATTGGTGCCCTTTTCCTGTCTTAGTTTCGTTTCTTATTTTCACTCTTCGTTCCTTTACTTCTGGTCTTTTACCTTTTATAAAGTTTGGCCAGTCCCCTGGTCTGAGCTGAAGCAACTTCTGGAGAAGATTTTCATATTTACTACTTGAGAGTAAGTTTTTCCTCTGGTTGTTGCTTCAGCTATCTTTTGTGCTGCCTGGAAAGAGATGTTTTATGTATATTTTACTCTAAAGATTTCTTTCTCTTTCTTCGATCTTTCACAAATTCTTGAATATACCGGGTGGTTTCCACCACAGTTTGCACATATGTGGTTTTTTTTGCATTCTTCTGTAGACTGGTCATGGTCTTTCATTCCACACTTTCCACATATACTTTTTTCCTTTACACCTATCCTCATGATGTCCATACTTCTGGCATTTATAACACCAGAAGGAATTAGGAATAAATTGTTCAACCCTCTCTTATATCACAGCCAATTTTTAGTTTCGATGGAATTGTTGGAATATCAAATCTCATTATATATGTGTTGGTTTGGATAATTTCATTATCCCTCTTTACTGAAATCCTTTTAAGCAGTCATTCCTGTGGTTTTAGTTCTTCTTTTATTTCCTCTAGAGAACTCCAGAAGAGCACTTGACTGGATACGACGACACGAGTTCAAATCCTGCACCGGGCTAATTGCATTTCACATAGCACTAATACCCTTGGGAAAGGTATGAATCCAATTATTCTCCCTCCAGCTATGGGTAAATAGTAGGACAGACTGGGTTCTTCAGCCTTCGTGAGGCAACTAGTCTAGGAGAAGGAAAACTCTGAATTCAAACCTCTTAAACTCCGCTTAAAAAAAAACAAAAAAAACCCCAAACACACTTGACCTTGTGTCATATCCTGCCCGAGCGGAGGGGTTGGTAAATATGGATGGTTTAATGTTATATCTAGCAGAGTGAAGGTAGTTCTACCTTCTGCAGAGATGCAGTCGGCATATTCTACAGCCTCAGCCAACTAGGCTTTCAAGTAATTATTTCAATTTAATGATAGTCATTAGTTTGTACATAGCTATATGGTTTCAAATAAATAATAATAATCCTTAGTAAATAATTTTAGACGTAAGTAACTATTCTCAATACAAATAATTTAGAGTTATATCGCATCAAGTATTCCTATTAAATACAAATAATTTTCAATCATATATATTTGATCCACAGATAAAAACCCAACAAGTACTACCATTCTGAATCAGTGGAGCTGGGAGTAATGGTAACAAAAGGGTAACTCCACACTTCCTAGATCTCCAAAACTGAAGCCTCCCCACTAGGTGCAGTTTCGTGTTATACCCAGGATACACATTGGGGGGGGGGGGTTCTAAACGCCACTGATAGGGCTGAACTTAAGTTTAATGTTGTTTAATGCTATATATTTCTCTCAAAATTCTACCCATGAAGAAAGTTTTCGATTTATTTTTTGGTTTGGTTTTATAGCATATAAAACCATTTGTTGCCAAATCCTGTTTTTACATATATATCAAATATATGATTTGTAAACACATTTTGTAAATACACACAGTTAAATGATCAAACAATTCTATTTCTAACAATTCAATTTAGCATAAATCAACAAAGTTAAATGGTTCCAAGTATTGCTATGTATCACTAACAATTCAATTCAACATCAATCTTTTGTTTATACAGTTAAATGATCAAACAGTTCTATTTCAAACAATTCAATTCAGCATAAATCAACAAAGTTAAATGGTTCCAAGTATTGCTATGTATCACTAACAATTCAATTCAACATCAATCTTTTGTTTATACAGTTAAATGATCAAACAGTTCTATTTCAAACAATTCAATTCAGCATAAATCAACAAAGTTAAATGGTTCCAAGTATTGCTATGTATCACTAACAATTCAATTCAACATCAATCTTTTGTTTATACAGTTAAATGATCAAACAGTTCTATTTCAAACAATTCAATTCAGCATAAATCAACAAAGTTAAATGGTTCCAAGTATTGCTATGTATCACTAACAATTCAATTCAACATCAATCTTTTTTTATACAGTTAAATGATCAAACAGTTCTATTTCAAACAATTCAATTCAGCATAAATCAACAAAGTTAAATGGTTCCAAGTATTGCTATGTATCACTAACAATTCAATTCAACATCAATCTTTTGTTTATACAGTTAAATGATCAAACAGTTCTATTTCAAACAATTCAATTCAGCATAAATCAACAAAGTTAAATGGTTCCAAGTATTGCTATGTATCACTAACAATTCAATTCAACATCAATCTTTTGTTTATACAGTTAAATGATCAAACAGTTCTATTTCAAACAATTCAATTCAGCATAAATCAACAAAGTTAAATGGTTCCAAGTATTGCTATGTATCACTAACAATTCAATTCAACATCAATCTTTTGTTTATACAGTTAAATGATCAAACAGTTCTATTTCAAACAATTCAATTCAGCATAAGTCAACAAAGTTAAATGGTTCCAAGTATTGCTACATATCACTAACAATTAAACATCAGTCATTTGTTTAAACACAGTTAAATGATCAAACAATTATATTTCAAGGAATTCAATTCAGCATTAGTCATTTGTTTGCATACGGCTTAAATCTCAAACAGTTCTATCTGATTCATTGATAGGACCCTATCAGATGCTACCACTTCAAGCCAGAGTTGACCTGGGAGTGATGGAAATAAGGGAGTACTCTGCATTCCCCAAAGCTCCAGCATTACTGGAGCCTCACCATCAGATGGTTTAATGTCATATCTAGGACAATTTGTTGGAAGGAGGGGGTCTTACTCCTCTGCAGTGATGCAGTCAGTGTATTCTACAGCCCCAGCTAACTGGATTAGCTTACTCTTTGATCCAACTGCACCCAGCAACTTCAACTTTAAATGTAATATCTCTCTTCATTTTTGGTCATTCGTGATCCAGTTCCAAACAAAAATAAACTTTAAATGTAACTTTCCTTGTTTCTTTTAGTGTAAAGGTTTATATTTACTCAACCCCTCCTCCAAAAACAGAATGTGACACAAGGTCAATTTTTAAGTGAACTAAAGCTGGTTTGATATCAGTTTTTGTTCTTCTTGACTGGTTGCCGAACCAAGGCTAAAGAACCCAGTTTGCCTTACTTTTAAATCCAATCACACATTACAACTTCATCTTCAGCATTAGACAAAAAATATCAACCTTTTAATATCTCTCTTCATTTCTGTGACTTCCAAAAGTCAGATAGTACCAACCTGGGGATATGTAGATTGTTGATTGATTCTTTTGTTTTATGGTATATCAACCCCTTTTCAGGTTATTTAATGCCAATTTCAGGATATGTAGAAGCCGTGCAATAGGTGTAATTGCTTTCTATGCAACTAAGTGATTATTGCTTTTTAATGTAGTCATCATCATCATCATGTCGTGCCAGTAGCACAGATATCCCTGACCCTCTCTCGCCACTTATCCCTATCATTCATCGCTTCTGGCAGGTCTTCAGGGCTACATCCCATATCCTCACATAGCTGCTGTATGTATGTTCAAGCTGGTCGTCCAGCTTTTGCTTGGCTATATGCGGGGGTCCATAGGAGTACATCACTGATGAGTTTGTCCTTGCTTCTCCAGCAGTGTCCTGCGTGTCTGGTTGTCTAACTTGTATAGTTTTCGTGATGGGAGGCAGGGGGCCGTATAGTTGGTGCCTTGTGGGATGTTGCCACCAGGACTTGTTCAATATTGCTCTCAACATTCTTGTGTAATTGCCGTCTAGCTTCTTCTTCAGCCATTTAGTTAGCGTCCAAGTAGTGCATCTGACATCATAGGATAAACTGAAATTAAGCATGTTTGAACAGGAATTTTTATGCTGGTTGGTTGGTTGGTTTTATGACATGTCAACTCTTGTGGGTTATTTTATACCAAAGTCAGTTTAACAATTACGATCTCGAATTGTACCTGGTACAAAAATATATTTTCAATCATTTTAAACAGGTAAATACTTCATTATCTCATTCTAACTGATTTATCAGATTTTACTAAAATGAGTTAATATTCATAGATATTTTGATTTTTACCTGGACAAAACCCTATGGAACACGGGAAGTTTTCCCTTATTATCATCAGGGGTAGACTTTTTGGTTGTCTTTTCTGGTGTCTGACTAGTGTCATCTAATGAGCAAACAGCTGAGCTAAGGGCAAGAAAGTGGGCAGCCATCGCTCGCGTGAGGACCAGGTAAAAAAACGAGCCTTCTTTCTTGAAACGATAATCTTTGATATTCACCCTCTGCAGTTCCTGCAAAAGAAAAATCAAAATAGAAATCCCAGTTTTTAAAAGAATGCATTAACATTAAATGATAGATTTTAATGGCATGTCAACTGGTGGAGGATTACTTTATGACTAGAGGTTCGGGAATTGTGTTCATTCTATGTTTTTTATTTACATTTTTTGTATAGTTGTTTCTTTAGTTTTTTTTGCACACAATTATATAGTGATATCAATTATTCCTATTGAATACAAATAATTTGCACACAATTTAATCCCAGGTCAAATCATACCAAAACCTCAAAAAATGGTACTTGATGCCACCTTGCTTAGCACTCAGCATTATAAGGTGAGGATCAAGGGTAAAGTGGAGCAATCCAGGGAATGGAGTAGTTTGCTCTCCTACACCTCGGTATAGTAGCTGTTGAAAAGGGAGCCTTCAGGTCACCCTCGACTAAGGTTGCCAACTTTACTTAGTTTCAAGTCTTGCTATCCAATGCTAATAATTCAATATTGATAAAAAGTTTTATTTGACCCATAGATGGGACCCTAACAAGTACTATCACTCCACATCAGAGTGGACTTGGGATTACTGTTAACGATGGAGTTCTTCATATTCCCCAAGGCCTCAGGACTAGAGCCTCACCATCAGATGGTTTGGTGTCATATTCGGGTATTAGTAGAAGGGAGGGTCTTACTCCTCGGCATCGTTGCAATCAGTGTATTCTACAGCCCCATTTAACTGGGCCGGGACCTTAAGAGATATTACTACTCTATGTTAGAATGGACATGGCAGTAATGATAATAAAAAGGGGTACTCCAGAGCCCCAGGGAATACAGTGTATTCAAACTCCTACCAGCAAGGTGGTTAACATATAAGAATGGTTCTTTTGTTTGCTGCCTCAGCTTAGCTTTTTTTATCAACACTGTGATAAAAACAATGAAAGTTGTAGGACACAAAATGAGATGAAGAGATGACAAGTTCACAACAAAAAAGAAAAAGTCAAACATGTGGTCACAGAAAAAATACCACTCACTTTATTACTACGTTTCAACCTCCCTCTAGACTAGTCTCAAATCAGGAAGTCATGAAGTGGTATTTTTTAGTTAATAGTATTTTTCAGTCAATGAAGATATTGCTAAATCGTAGCCTGCCTCCAATGTGTGTGTGTGTGTGTAGGGGGGGTCACTAGCGCCAAGATTTAAGTCATTCCTTGTTCTCTGCCAAGTAATAACTGACCCTTTACAAAAATCTGTTTCTTGTACCTCCCATAAAAGTTCTTGTAGTTGACTTCATTGCTGTTGGTCACAAAGCGAGTCACCAGACTCACTCGTGTTGGGGAGGCAGCTGCTACACTAGTCTATAAGAAATATTGTGTTATATTTAAACTAGCTGAACCCACAGAAGTTCCATGATTTAATTAGAAACAAGCACCAAGGATTAGAAAGAGAAAAGAAATAAAGAAAGAAAGAGATGCAATGAGAGAGAGAGAGAGTGAATGAAAGAGATGCAGATAGATTGATAGAGAGAGAGAATAGGAGAAGATAAAATTAGATTAGATGTGAACATATACATACACAAAGATTTGTTTTTGTTTTGTTTTACAGCATATCAACCACAAGGGGTCATTTAATGCCTGCTCAGTTTTTGAGGTAAATTGAAGATACACAAAGAGTGAAAGGGAAAGATAGAGACAGAGTAAGAAAGATAAAGATGGACAAAAATAGAGAGAGACAGAGTGAGAAAGATAAAGATAGACCAAGATAGATGAAGATAGATAAAGATAGACCAAGATAAAGACAGAGAAAAATAGATAAAGATAGACCAAGATAAAGACAGAGAAAAATAGATAAAGATAGAACCAAGATAGATAAAGACAGACAAAAATAAAGACAGACCAAAATAGATAGAGACAGAGTAAGATAGATAAGGATAGACCAAGATAGGTAAAGACAGACAAAGATAGACCAAGATAGAAATGGTTAGACCAAGATAGAAAAAGAGGGACCAAGATAGATAAAGATAGACCAAGATAAAGACAGATAAAGATAGACAAAGATAGATAAAGACAGAGAAAAATAGATAAAGATAGACCAAGATAGATACAGACAGACAAAAAAAGATAAAGATAGACCCAGATAGATAAAGATAGACGCAGATAAAGATAGACCAAGATAAATAAAGATAGACCAGGATAGATAAAGATAGATGCAGATAGATAAAGACTGACAAAAATAGATAAAGATAGACCAAGACCAAAATAGATAAAGAGACTAAGATGGATAAAGACAGACGCAGATAAATAAAGACAGACCAAAATAGATAGAGACAGAGTAAGATAGATAAGGATAGACCAAAATAGCGAAAGATAGACCAAGATAGAGAAAGGTTGACCAAGATAGATAAAGACAGAGAAAAATAGATAAAGATACATCAAGATAGACAAAGATAGACCAAGATGGATAAAGACAGAGAAAAATAGATAAAGATATACTAAGATAGATACAGATAGACGCAGATAGAAAAAGACAGACAAAAAGATAGACCAAGATAGAAAAAGACAGACAAAAATAGATAAAGACAGACCAACATAGAGACAGACAAAAATAGATAAAGACAGAGAGACCAAGATAGATAAAGACAAACCAAGACAGATAAAGACAGACGCAGATAGATAAAGACAGATCAAGATGAAGACAGAGAAAAATAGACAAAGATGGACAAAGATAGACCAAGACAGATAAAGAGAGACAAAAATAGATAAAGAGAGACAAATATAGATACAGACAGAGAAAAATAGATAACGATAGACCAAGATAGATAGAGACAGATAGACAAAGATAGATAAAGATAGACCAAAATAGATAAAGACAGGACAAGATAGAGAAAGATAGACCAAGATAGGGAAAGACAGAGAAAAATAGACAGAGATAGACAAAGATAGATAACGATAGACCAAGAGAGACCAGGATAGACAAGGAGAGACCAAGAGTGATGAAGATAGACAAAAATAGATAAAGATAGACCAAGATAGATACAGAAAGAGAAAAATAGATAAAGATAGACCAAGATAGATAAAGATAGACCAATATTGATAAAGACAGAGAAAGTTAGAACAAAATAGATAGAGACAGAGTAAGATAGATAAGGACAGACCAAGATACATAAAGATAGACCAACATGAATAAAGACAGGCCGAAATAGATTAAGATAGAGAAAGATAGACCAAGATAGATAAAGACAGACAAAAATAGATAAAGATAGACCAAGAGAGACCAAAATAGATAAAGATAGACAAAGATAGATAAAGAAAGAGAAAAATAGATAACGATAGACCAAGATAGATAAAGATAGACCAAGATAGATAAAGACAGAGAAAAAGAGAGACCAAGATAGATAAAGATAGACGCAGATAGAAAAAGACAGACCAAGATAGATAAAGACAGACAAAAATAGATAAAGATAGACCAAGACTGATAAAGGCATAACAAGATAGAAAAAGATTGATGAAGATAGAAAAAGATACACAAAAATAAACATAGAAGATTGATGAAGACATACCAAGATAGACCAATATTGATGAAGATAGACAGAGATTGATAAAGACAGACCAACATAGACCAATAGATAAAGATAGATAAAAATAGATAAAGATAGACCAAAATAGATAACGAAGACAGACCAAGATAGAAAAAGATAGACCAAGATTGAAAAAGATAGTCAAAAAAAGATAAAGAAAATAGACAGAGATAGAAAAAGATAGACCAAGATAGAAAAAGATAGACCAAGATAGAAAAAGATAGACCAAGATAGACAAAAATAAACATAGACCAAGATAGACAAAGAGAGACCAAGATAGACCAAGATAGCTTTCTCTATCTTGGTCTATCTTTGTCTATATTTGTCCAAGATAGATCAAGATAGATAAAGACCAAGAGGATAGAGACAGACGAAAATAAAGATAGACAAAAATAGATAAAGATAGACCAAGGTAGAAAAAGATAGACAAAAATAAACATAAACCAGGATAGACAAAGATAGACAAAGATAGCTTTCTCTATCTTTGTCTATATTTGTCCAAGATAGACCAAGATATATAAAGACCAAGAGGATAGAGACAGACAAAAATAGATAATAAGAGACCAAGGTAGAGAAAGAGAGACCAAGATGGATAAAGAGAGACCAACGTAGATAAAGAGAGATCAAGATGGATAAAGATAGACGCAGATAAAGACAGACAAAAAGAGATAAAGACAGACCAAGATAGATAAAGACAGACAAAAATAGATAAAGATAGACCAAGATTGATAAAGACATACCAAGATAGAAAAAGATAGAAAAAGATACACAAAAATAAATATAGAAGATTGATGAAGACATACCAAGATAGACCAATATTGATGAAGATAGACAGAGATTGATAAAGACAGACCAACATCGACCAAGATTGATGAAGACAGACCAACATAGACCAAGATTGATGAAGACAGACCAACATAGACCAAGATTGATGAAGACAGACCAACATAGACCAAGATAGACCAAGCTTGATAAAGACATACCTAGAGAGACAAAGATAGATAAAGAAAGACCAAGATAGAAAAAGATAGAAATAGATAAAGAAAATAGATAAAGATAGAAAAAAAGATAGACCGAGATAGAAAAAAAGATACACCGAGATAGAAAAAGATAGACCAAGATAGAAAAGGATAGACCGAAATAGAAAAAGAAAATAGAATAGAAAAAGATGGACCAAAATAGATAAAGAAAATAGATAAAGATAGACCAAGATAGATAAAGACAGACCAATATAGACCTAGATAGACCAAAATAGATAAAGAAAATAGATAAAGATAGACCAAGATAGAAAAAGATAGACAAAAATAAACATAGACCAAGATAGACAAAGATAGACAAAAATAGATAAAGATAGATAAAAATAGATAAAGATAGACCAGGATAGTTTTCTCTATCTTGGTCTATATTTGTCCAAGATAGATCAACATAGATTAAGACCAAGAGGATAGAGACAGACAAAAATAAAGATAGACAAAAATAGATAAAGATAGACCAAGTTGATAAAGACAGATAGACCAAGATAGATAAAGGCAGAGAAAAATAAAAACTGATAAAGACAGAGAAAAATAGATACAGATAGACCAAGATAGATAAAGATAGACCAAGATTGATAAAGATAGATCAAGATTGATAAAGATAGACAAAAACTGATAAAGATAGACCAAGATTGATAAAGACAGATAAAAATAGATAAAGATAGACCAAGATTGATAAAGACAGACCAAGATAGACAAAGATAGAAAAAGATAGACAAAAATAAACATATACCAAGATAGAAAAAGATAGAGCAAGATAGAAAAAGATAGACCAAAAAAGATAAAGAAAATAGATAAAGATAGACCAAGATAGATAAAGACAGACCAAGATAGAAAAAGACAGACCAAGATAGAAAAAGATAGACCAAGATAGAAAAGGATAGACCAAGATAGAAAAAGAGAGACAAAAATAAACATAGACCAAGATAGATAAAGAGAGACCAAGATAGACAACGATAGACAAAAATAGATAAAGATAGATAAAAATAGATAAAGATAGACCAGGATAGACATCTATCTTGGTCTATCTTTGTCTATATTTGTCCAAGATAGATCAAGATAGATAAAGACCAAGAGGATAGAGATAGACAAAAATAGATAAAGATAAACCAAAATAGATAAAGACAGACCAAGATAGTTAAAGATAGACCAAGATAGATAAAGACAGAGAAAAATAAAAACTGATAAAGACAGAGAAAAATAGATACAGATAGACCAAGATAGATAAAGACAGACAGAAATAGATACAGATAGACCAAGATAGATAAAGACAGACAGAAATAGATACAGATAGAAAAAGATAGAAAAAGATAGACAAAAATAAACATAGACCAAGATTGATGAAGATAGACAAAAACAGATAAAGACAGACAAAAATAGATAAAGATAGACAAAAATAAACATAGACCAAGATTGATAAATATAGACCAAGATTGATAAAGATGGACAAAAACTGATAAAGATAGACCAAGATTGATAAAGACAGACCAAGATTGATAAAGACAGACAAAAATAGATAAAGATAGACAAAAATAGACAAAGATAGACCAAGATTGATGAAGACATACCAAGATAGACAAAGATAGAAAAAGATAGACAAAAATAAACATATACCAAGATAGATAAAGACAGACCAAGATAGAAAAAGATAGAGCAAGATAGAAAAAGATAGACCAAAATAAATAAAGAAAATAGACCAAGACAGACCAAGATAGAAAAAGAAAGACCAAGATAGAAAAAGACAGAGCAAGATAGAAAAAGACAGAGCAAGATAGAAAAAGATAGACCAAAATAGATAAAGAAAATAGATAAAGATAGACCAAGATAGAAAAAGATAGATAAAGACAGACCAAGATAGAAAAAGACAGACCAAGACAGAAAAAGATAGACCAAAATAGATAAAGAAAATAGATAAAGATAGACCAAGATAGAAAAAGATAGACCAAGATAGAAAAAGATGGATAAAGAAAATAGATAAAGATAGAAAAAGATAGAGCAAGATAGAAAAAGATAGACCAAAATAGATAAAGAAACTAGACCAAGACAGACCAAGATAGAAAAAGACAGAGCAAGATAGAAAAAGACAGATCAAGATAGAAAAAGACAGAGCAAGATAGATAAAAAAAATAGATAAAGATAGACCAAGATAGAAAAAGATAGATAAAGACAGACCAAGATAGAAAAAGACAGACCAAGATAGAAAAAGACAGACCAAAATAGATAAAGAAAATAGATAAAGATAGACCAAGATAGAAAAAGATAGACCAAGATAGAAAAAGATAGATAAAGAAAATAGATTAAGATAGAAAAAGATAGACCAAGATAAAAAAAGATAGACAAAAATAAACATAGACCAAGATAGTTAAAGAGAGACCAAGATAGACAAAGATAGATAAAAATAGATAAAGATAGACCAGGATAGATAAAGAGAGACCAAGATAGACCACGATAGAAAAAGACAGACAAAAATAGATAAACACAGACCAACATAGAGACAGACAAAAATAGATAAAGACAGAGAGACCAAGATGGATAAAGACAAACCAAGACAGATAAAGACAGACGCAAATAGATAAAGACAGATCAAGATGAAGACAGAGAAAAATAGACAAAGATGGACAAAGATAGACCAAGACAGATAAAGAGAGACAAAAATAGATAAAGAGAGACAAATATAGATACAGACAGAGAAAAATAGATAACGATAGACCAAGATAGATAGAGACAGAGTAAGATAAAGATAGACCAAAATAGATAACGATAGACCAAGATAGATAAACACAGATAGATAAAGATAGACCAAAATAGATAAAGACAGGACAAGATAGAGAAAGATAGACCAAGATAGGGAATGACAGAGAAAAATAGACAGAGATAGACAAAGATAGATAAAGATAGACCAAGAGAGACCAGGATAGACAAGGAGAGACCAAGAGTGATATGGATAGACAAAAATAGATAAAGATAGACCAAGATAGATACAGAAAGAGAAAAATAGATAACGATAGACCAAGATAGATAAAGATAGACCAACATTGATAAAGACAGAGAAAGATAGAACAAAATAGATTGAGACAGAGTAAGATAGATAAGGACAGACCAAGATACATAAAGATAGACCAACATGGATAAAGACAGGCCGAAATAGATTAAGATAGAGAAAGATAGACCAAGATAGATAAAGACAGACAAAAATAGATAAAGATAGACCAAGAGAGACCAGGATAGACAAGGAGAGACCAAGAGTGATGAAGATAGACAAGATAGATAAAGACCAAGAGGATAGAGACAGACAAAAATAGATAATAAGAGACCAAGGTAGAGAAAGAGAGACCAAGATGGATAAAGAGAGACCAAGATGGATAAAGATAGACGCAGATAAAGACAGACAAAAAGAGATAAAGACATACCAAGATAGATAAAGACAGACAAAAATAGATAAAGATAGACCAAGATTGATAAAGACATACCAAGATAGACAAAGATTGATGAAGGCATACCAAGATAGACAAAGATTGATGAAGATAGAAAAAGATACACAAAAATAAACATAGAAGATTGATGAAGACATACCAAGATAGACCAATATTGATGAAGATAGACAGAGATTGATAAAGACAGACCAACATAGACCAAGATTGATGAAGACAGACCAACATAGACCAAGATTGATGAAGACAGACCAACATAGACCAAGATTGATGAAGACAGACCAACATAGACCAAGATAGACCAAGCTTGATAAAGACATACCTAGAGAGACAAAGATAGATAAAGAAAGACCAAGATAGGAAAAGATAGAAATAGATAAAGAAAATAGATAAAGATAGAAAAAAAGATAGACCGACATAGAAAAAAAGATAGACCGAAATAGATAAAGATAGAAAAAGACAGACCAAGATAGAAAAAGAATAACCAAGATAGAAAAAGAAAGACCAAGATAGAAAAAGACAGAGCAAGATAGAAAAAGATAGACCAAAATAGATAAAGAAAATAGATAAAGATAGACCAAGACAGACCAAGATAGAAAAAGATAGACCAAGATAGAAAAAAATAGATAAAGACAGACCAAGATAGAAAAAGACAGACCAAGATAGAAAAAGATAGACCAAAATAGATAAAGAAAATAGATAAAGATAGACCAAGATAGAAAAAGATAGATAAAGAAGATAGAAAAAGATAGAGCAAGATAGAAAAATATAGACCAAAATAGATAAAGAAAATAGACCAAGACAGACCAAGATAGAAAAAGAAAGACCAAGATAGAAAAAGACAGAGCAAGATAGAAAAAGACAGAGCAAGATAGAAAAAGATAGACCAAAATAGATAAAGAAAATAGATAAAGATAGACCAAGACAGACCAAGATAGAAAAAGATGGACCAAGATAGAAAAAGATAGATAAAGACAGACCAAGATAGAAAAAGATAGACAAAAATAAACATAGACCAAGATAGATAAAGCGAGACCAAGATAGACAAAGATAGATAAAAATAGATAAAGATAGACCAGGATAGATAAAGAGAGACCACGATAGACCACGATAGAAAAAGACAGACAAAAATAGATAAACACAGACCAACATAGAGACAGACAAAAATAGATAAAGACAGAGAGACCAAGATGGATAAAGACAAACCAAGACAGATAAAGACAGACGCAGATAGATAAAGACAGATCAAGATGAAGACAGAGAAAAATAGACAAAGATTGACAAAGATAGACCAAGACAGATAAAGAGAGACAAAAATAGATAAAGAGAGACAAATATAGATACAGACAGAGAAAAATAGATAACGATAGACCAAGATAGATAGAGACAGAGTAAGATAAAGATAGACCAAAATAGATAACGATAGACCAAGATAGATAAACACAGATAGACAAAGATAGATAAAGATAGACCAAAATAGATAAAGACAGGACAAGATAGATAAAGATAGACCCAGAGAGACCAGGATAGACAAGGAGAGACTAAGAGTGATGAAGATAGACAAAAATAGATAAAGATAGACCAAGATAGATACAGAAAGAGAAAAATAGATAACGATAGACCAAGATAGATAAAGATAGACCAACATTGATAAAGACTGAGAAAGATAGAACAAAATAGATTGAGACAGAGTAAGATAGATAAGGACAGACCAAGATACATAAAGATAGACCAAGATGGATAAAGACTGGCCGAAATAGATTAAGATAGACCAAAATAGATAAAGACAGACAAAAATAGATAAAGATAGACCAAGAGAGACCAAAATAGATAAGATAGACAAAGATAGATAAAGAAAGAGAAAAATAGATAACGATCGACCAAGATAGATAAAGATAGACTAAGATAGATAAAGACAGAGAAAATTAGACCAAGATAGATAAAGATAGACGCAGATAGAAAAAGACAGACCAAGATAGATAAAGACAGACAAAAATAGATAAAGATAGACCAAGATTGATAAAGGCATACCAAGATAGAAAAAGATTGATGAAGATAGAAAAAGATACACAAAAATAAACATAGAAGATTGATGAAGACCTACCAAGATAGACCAATATTGATGAAGATAGACAGAGATTGATAAAGACAGACCAACATAGACCAATAGATAAAGATAGATAAAAATAGATAAAGATAGACCAAAATAGATAACGAAGACAGACCAAGATTGAAAAAGATAGACCAAGATTGAAAAAGATAGAAAAAGATAGACCAAGATAGAAAAAGATAGACCAAGATAGAAAAAGATAGACCAAGATAGAAAAAAGATAGACCAAGATAGAAAAAAAGATAGACCAAGATAGAAAAAAGATAGAAAAAAGATAGACCAAGATAGAAAAAAAGATAGACCAAGATAGAAAAAGATAGACCAAGATAGAAAAAAGATAGACCAAGATAGAAAAAGATAGACCAAGATAGAAAAAGATAGACAAAAATAAACATAGACCAAGATAGATAAAGAGAGACCAAGATAGACCAAGATAGCTTTCTCTATCTTGGTCTATCTTTGTCTATATTTGTCCAAGATAGATCAAGATAGATAAAGACCAAGAGGATAGAGACAGACGAAAATAAAGATAGACAAAAATAGATAAAGATAGACCAAGGTAGATA
Source organism: Sepioteuthis lessoniana (assembly GCA_963585895.1). Lineage (NCBI taxonomy): Eukaryota > Metazoa > Mollusca > Cephalopoda > Myopsida > Loliginidae > Sepioteuthis > Sepioteuthis lessoniana. Next base: position 39,916,923 of record OY757944.1, on the reverse strand, counting down.
AAGATAGACCAAGATAGAAAAAGATAGACAAAAATAAACATAGACCAGGATAGACAAAGATAGACAAAGATAGCTTTCTCTATCTTTGTCTATATTTGTCCAAGATAGACCAAGATAGATAAAGACCAAGAGGATAGAGACAGACAAAAATAGATAATAAGAGACCAAGGTAGAGAAAAAGAGACCAAGATGGATAAAGAGAGACCAACGTAGATAAAGAGAGATCAAGATGGATAAAGATAGACCAAGATGGATAAAGAGAGACCAAGATAGATAAAGAGAGACCAAGATGGATAAAGAGAGACCAACGTAGATAAAGATAGACAAAGATTGATAAAGACATACCAAGATAGACAAAGATTGATGAAGACATCCCAAGATAGACAAAGATTGATGAAGACATCCCAAGATAGACAAAGATTGATGAAGATAGAAAAAGATAGAAAAAGATACACAAAAATAAACATAGAAGATTGATGAAGACATACCAAGATAGACCAATATTGATGAAGACAGACCAACATAGACCAAGATTGATGAAGACAGACCAACATAGACCAAGCTTGATAAAGACATACCTAGAGAGACAAAGATAGATAAAGAAAGACCAAGATAGAAAAAGATAGAAATAGATAAAGAAAATAGATAAAGATAGAAAAAAAGATAGACCAAGATAGAAAAAAAGATAGACCGAAATAGATAAAGATAGAAAAAGACAGACCAAGATAGAAAAAGATAGACCAAGATAGAAAAAGAAAATAGAATAGAAAAAGACGGAAGAAAATAGATAAAGATAGACCAAGATAGATAAAGACAGACCAATATAGACCTAGATACCCAAAATAGATAAAGAAAATAGATAAAGATAGACCAAGATAGAAAAAGATAGACAAAAATAAACATAGACCGAGATAGACAAAGATAGACAAAAATAGATAAAGATAGATAAAAATAGATAAAGATAGACCAGGATAGACAAAGATAGACCAGGATAGCTTTCTCTATCTTGGTCTATCTTTGTCTATATTTGTCCAAGATAGATCAACATAGATTAAGACCAAGAGGATAGAGACAGACAAAAATAAAGATAGACAAAAATAAAGATAGACAAAAATAGATAAAGATAGACCAAGTTGATAAAGACAGATAGACCAAGATAGATAAAGACAGAGAAAAATAAAAACTGATAAAGACAGAGAAAAATAGATACAGATAGACTAAGATAGATAAAGATAGACCAAGATTGATAAAGATAGACCAAGATTGATAAAGATAGATCAAGATTGATAAAGATAGACAAAAACTGATAAAGATAGACCAAGATTGATAAAGACAGACAAAAATAGATAAAGATAGACCAAGATTGATAAAGATAGACCAAGATTGATAAAGACAGACCAAGATAGACAAAGATAGAAAAAGATAGACAAAAATAAACATATACCAAGATAGAAAAAGATAGAGCAAGATAGAAAAAGATAGACCAAAATAGATAAAGAAAATAGATAAAGATAGACCAAGATAGATAAAGACAGACCAAGATAGAAAAAGATAGATAAAAATAAACATAGACCAAGATAGATAAAGAGAGACCAAGACAGACAATGATAGACAAAAATAGATAAAGATAGATAAAAATAGATAAAGATAGACCAGGATAGACAAAGATAGCTTTCTCTATCTTGGTCTATCTTTGTCTATATTTGTCCAAGATAGATCAAGATAGATAAAGACCAAGAGGATAGAGATAGACAAAAATAGATAAAGATAGACCAAGATTGATAAAGATAGACCAAAATAGATAAAGACAGACCAAGATAGTTAAAGATGGCCCAAGATAGATAAAGACAGAGAAAAATAAAAACTGATAAAGACAGAGAAAAATAGATACAGATAGACCAAGATAGATAAAGACAGACAGAAATAGATACAGAAAGAAAAAGATAGAAAAAGATAGACAAAAATAAACATAGACCAAGATTGATAAAGATAGACAAAAACTGATAAAGATAGACAAAAACAAATAAAGACAGACAAAAATAGATAAAGATAGACAAAAATAAATATAGACCAAGATTGATAAAGATAGACAAAAACTGATAAAGATAGACCAAGATTGATAAAGACAGACAAAAATAGATAAAAATAGACAAAAATAGACAAAGATAGACCAAGATTGATGAAGACATACCAAGATAGACAAAGATAGAAAAAGATAGACAAAAATAAACATATACCAAGATAGATAAAGACAGACCAAGATAGAAAAAGATAGAGCAAGATAGAAAAAGATAGACCAAAATAGATAAAGAAAATAGACCAAGACAGCCCAAGATAGAAAAAGAAAGAGCAAGATAGAAAAAGACAGAGCAAGATAGAAAAAGATAGACCAAAATAGATAAAGAAAATAGATAAAGATAGACCAAGACAGACCAAGATAGAAAAAGATAGACCAAGATAGAAAAAGATAGATAAAGACAGACCAAGATAGAAAAAGACAGACCAAAATAGATAAAGAAAATAGATAAAGATAGACCAAGATAGAAAAAGATAGATAAAGAAAATAGATAAAGATAGACCAAGATAGAAAAAGATAGACAAAAATAAACATAGACCAAGATAGATCAAGATAGACAAAGATAGATAAAAATAGATAAAGATAGACCAGGATAGATAAAGAGAGACCACGATAGACCATGATAGAAAAAGACAGACAAAAATAGATAAACACAGACCAACATAGAGACAGACAAAAATAGATAAAGACAGAGAGACCAAGATGGATAAAGACAAACCAAGACAGATAAAGACAGACGCAGATAGATAAAGACAGATCAAGATGAAGACAGAGAAAAATAGACAAAGATTGACAAAGATAGACCAAGACAGATAAAGAGAGACAAAAATAGATAAAGAGAGACAAATATAGATACAGACAGAGAAAAATAGATAACGATAGACCAAGATAGATAGAGACAGAGTAAGATAAAGATAGACCAAAATAGATAACGATAGACCAAGATAGATAAACACAGATAGACAAAGATAGATAAAGATAGACCAAAATAGATAAAGACAGGACAAGATAGATAAAGATAGACCAAGAGAGACCAGGATAGACAAGGAGAGACTAAGAGTGATGAAGATAGACAAAAATAGATAAAGATAGACCAAGATAGATACAGAAAGAGAAAAATAGATAACGATAGACCAAGATAGATAAAGATAGACCAACATTGATAAAGACAGAGAAAGATAGAACAAAATAGATTGAGACAGAGTAAGATAGATAAGGACAGACCAAGATACATAAAGATAGACCAAGATGGATAAAGACTGGCCGAAATAGATTAAGATAGACCAAAATAGATAAAGACAGACAAAAATAGATAAAGATAGACCAAGAGAGACCAAAATAGATAAGATAGACAAAGATAGATAAAGAAAGAGAAAAATAGATAACGATCGACCAAGATAGATAAAGATAGACCAAGATAGATAAAGACAGAGAAAATTAGACCAAGATAGATAAAGATAGACGCAGATAGAAAAAGACAGACCAAGATAGATAAAGACAGACAAAAATAGATAAAGATAGACCAAGATTGATAAAGGCATACCAAGATAGAAAAAGATTGATGAAGATAGAAAAAGATACACAAAAATAAACATAGAAGATTGATGAAGACCTACCAAGATAGACCAATATTGATGAAGATAGACAGAGATTGATAAAGACAGACCAACATAGACCAATAGATAAAGATAGATAAAAATAGATAAAGATAGACCAAAATAGATAACGAAGACAGACCAAGATAGAAAAAGATAGACCAAGATTGAAAAAGATAGAAAAAGATAGACCAAGATAGAAAAAGATAGACCAAGATAGAAAAAGATAGACCAAGATAGAAAAAGATAGACCAAGATAGAAAAAGATAGACCAAGATAGAAAAAGATAGACAAAAATAAACATAGACCAAGATAGATAAAGAGAGACCAAGATAGACCAAGATAGCTTTCTCTATCTTGGTCTATCTTTGTCTATATTTGTCCAAGATAGATCAAGATAGATAAAGACCAAGAGGATAGAGACAGACGAAAATAAAGATAGACAAAAATAGATAAAGATAGACCAAGGTAGATAAAGATAGACCAAGATAGAAAAAGATAGACAAAAATAAACATAGACCAGGATAGACAAAGATAGAGAAAGCTATCTTTGTCTATCTTTGTCTATATTTGTCCAAGATAGACCAAGATAGATAAAGACCAAGAGGATAGAGACAGACAAAAATAGATAATAAGAGACCAAGGTAGAGAAAAAGAGACCAAGATGGATAAAGAGAGACCAACGTAGATAAAGAGAGATCAAGATGGATAAAGATAGACCAAGATGGATAAAGAGAGACCAAGATAGATAAAGAGAGACCAAGATGGATAAAGAGAGACCAACGTAGATAAAGAGAGACCAAGATGGATAAAGATAGACAAAGATTGATAAAGACATACCAAGATAGACAAAGATTGATGAAGACATCCCAAGATAGACAAAGATTGATGAAGATAGAAAAAGATACACAAAAATAAACATAGAAGATTGATGAAGACATACCAAGATAGACCAATATTGATGAAGACAGACCAACATAGACCAAGATTGATGAAGACAGACCAACATAGACCAAGCTTGATAAAGACATACCTAGAGAGACAAAGATAGATAAAGAAAGACCAAGATAGAAAAAGATAGAAATAGATAAAGAAAATAGATAAAGATAGAAAAAAAGATAGACCAAGATAGAAAAAAAGATAGACCGAAATAGATAAAGATAGAAAAAGACAGACCAAGATAGAAAAAGATAGACCAAGATAGAAAAAGATAGACCAAGATAGAAAAAGAAAATAGAATAGAAAAAGACGGACCAAAATAGATAAAGAAAATAGATAAAGATAGACCAAGATAGATAAAGACAGACCAATATAGACCTAGATACCCAAAATAGATAAAGAAAATAGATAAAGATAGACCAAGATAGAAAAAGATAGACAAAAATAAACATAGACCGAGATAGACAAAGATAGACAAAAATAGATAAAGATAGATAAAAATAGATAAAGATAGACCAGGATAGACAAAGATAGACCAGGATAGCTTTCTCTATCTTGGTCTATCTTTGTCTATATTTGTCCAAGATAGATCAACATAGATTAAGACCAAGAGGATAGAGACAGACAAAAATAAAGATAGACAAAAATAAAGATAGACAAAAATAGATAAAGATAGACCAAGTTGATAAAGACAGATAGACCAAGATAGATAAAGACAGAGAAAAATAAAAACTGATAAAGACAGAGAAAAATAGATACAGATAGACTAAGATAGATAAAGATAGACCAAGATAGATAAAGATAGACCAAGATTGATAAAGATAGACCAAGATAGATAAAGATAGACCAAGATTGATAAAGATAGACCAAGATTGATAAAGATAGATCAAGATTGATAAAGATAGATCAAGATTGATAAAGACAGACAAAAACTGATAAAGATAGACCAAGATTGATAAAGACAGACAAAAATAGATAAAGATAGACCAAGATTGATAAAGATAGACCAAGATTGATAAAGACAGACCAAGATAGACAAAGATAGAAAAAGATAGACAAAAATAAACATATACCAAGATAGAAAAAGATAGAGCAAGATAGAAAAAGATAGACCAAAATAGATAAAGAAAATAGATAAAGATAGACCAAGATAGATAAAGACAGACCAAGATAGAAAAAGATAGATAAAAATAAACATAGACCAAGATAGATAAAGAGAGACCAAGATAGACAATGATAGACAAAAATAGATAAAGATAGATAAAAATAGATAAAGATAGACCAGGATAGACAAAGATAGCTTTCTCTATCTTGGTCTATCTTTGTCTATATTTGTCCAAGATAGATCAAGATAGATAAAGACCAAGAGGATAGAGATAGACAAAAATAGATAAAGATAGACCAAGATTGATAAAGATAGACCAAAATAGATAAAGACAGACCAAGATAGTTAAAGATGGCCCAAGATAGATAAAGACAGAGAAAAATAAAAACTGATAAAGACAGAGAAAAATAGATACAGATAGACCAAGATAGATAAAGACAGACAGAAATAGATACAGAAAGAAAAAGATAGAAAAAGATAGACAAAAATAAACATAGACCAAGATTGATAAAGATAGACAAAAACTGATAAAGATAGACAAAAACAGATAAAGACAGACAAAAATAGATAAAGATAGACAAAAATAAATATAGACCAAGATTGATAAAGATAGACAAAAACTGATAAAGATAGACCAAGATTGATAAAGACAGACAAAAATAGATAAAAATAGACAAAAATAGACAAAGATAGACCAAGATTGATGAAGACATACCAAGATAGACAAAGATAGAAAAAGATAGACAAAAATAAACATATACCAAGATAGATAAAGACAGACCAAGATAGAAAAAGATAGAGCAAGATAGAAAAAGATAGACCAAAATAGATAAAGAAAATAGACCAAGACAGCCCAAGATAGAAAAAGAAAGAGCAAGATAGAAAAAGACAGAGCAAGATAGAAAAAGATAGACCAAAATAGATAAAGAAAATAGATAAAGACAGACCAAGATAGAAAAAGATAGACCAAGATAGAAAAAGATAGATAAAGACAGACCAAGATAGAAAAAGACAGACCAAAATAGATAAAGAAAATAGATAAAGATAGACCAAGATAGAAAAAGATAGATAAAGAAAATAGATAAAGATAGACCAAGATAGAAAAAGATAGACAAAAATAAACATAGACCAAGATAGATCAAGATAGACAAAGATAGATAAAAATAGATAAAGATAGACCAGGATAGATAAAGAGAGACCAAGATAGACAAAGATAGATAAAGATAGACCAGGATAGACAGAGATAGCTTCCTCTATCTTGGTCTATCTTTGTCTATATTTGATTAAGATAGATAAAGACCAAGAGGATAGAGACAGACAAAAATAAAGATAGACAAAAATAGATAAAGATAGACCACGGTAGATAAAGATAGACCAAAATAGATAAAGACAGATAGACCAAGATATTTAAAGATAGACCAAGATAGTGTCACGTGATAGCTCATGGAGACGAAGAGGTAAGACTGATACTATCCTCCCGGGTTGAATCAGCATTTTCTAGCAGTCAAAAAGTGACCGTTAAGAGAGAATGTGGGTCACAGAGGGGATATACAGATGTTGGTACTTAGTGACCTCAGGTCGCCGGACATCGGAAGGGGAAAGAGAGAGAAGCCAAATGATTGGCTGGGACCCCAAAACGGAAGTGGGACTCCCTTCCCCTCAGCGGAGGTAAAGGATAAGAATGGGAGTTTTTGAGCAGGGTTCATAGCGGGCAGACGAACCATAGCCATTTTACTCCGGGCTGAAGACAAAAAGATTAACTGAGACATGAGAGACCCAAGTCCCTCAAACCAGTACTAAAAACAGAACAAAGTCTAGTAGCCCGTGAAAGAAGAAAATTCTCCAGTGGAACCCCGTCGAAAATAAGATAAGTAACTTTGGGGACATTTTTCCTTTACACCCAAATTTCGTTTACCACTCTCTCTCGCTCAATTTGAAGAAGGACAAAAGTCAGAAAAGACGTTTATATTCGTGGACTGTCCAATTATATGTCTTGACACTCTGAACGTGTATATATAAGTAGTAAAGGATTTTATGTATTTTCATTTTACCATGTGGTCTATGTTGTTACGTCATGCTTTCTTTCCAGCTTCTATTCGCCTTATGTTATCTTGCTTAGAATTGTCCTATTAATTCCTAAAGTATCACACGGGAAACCGGAGTTGCCGGCTACTACAATATTAATATTATTACGACTAAGACCTATAGGCCCGTATTTTTCTGTTATCTAAGGGAAAGAAGTTTGGCGGCCTGGTGGGTGTGTGATAGTGTGAAATTTGGAACCCCTTTGCCAGCGGTGGTCAGTCTGGCCCTAAATTATTCCCTCACATAATATGCCAGTTCTTATATGCCTGAGAGAAAAACTCTGAACAGGACTTATTCTGTAGGGGATCAAGTGCCAACCTGCCCCGTCTTCACACATGCGAAAATAAAGTCCCGTTTTGGGATTTTAGTCAATTTGCCGTCACAATAGATAAAGACAGAGAAAAATAAAAACTGATAAAGACAGAGAAAAATAGATACAGATAGACCAAGATAGATAAAGACAGACAGAAATAGATACAGACAGACCAAGATAGAAAAAGATAGACAAAAATAAACATAGACCAAGATTGATAAAGATAGACAAAAACAGATAAAGACAGACAAAAATAGATAAAGATAGACAAAAATAAACATAGACCAAGATTGATAAATATAGACCAAGATTGATAAAGATAGACAAAAACTGATAAAGATAGACCAAGATTGATAAAGACAGACAAAAATAGATAAAGATAGACCAAGATTGATAAAGATAGACCAAGATTGATGAAGACATACCAAGATAGAAAAAGATAGACAAAAATAAACATATACCAAGATAGATAAAGACAGACAAAGATAGAAAAAGATAGAGCGAGATAGAAAAAGATAGACCAAAATAGATAAAGATAGACCAAGACAGACCAAGATAGAAAAAGACAGACCAAGATAGAAAAAGATAGATAAAGAAAATAGATAAACCAAGATAAAAAAGATAGACAAAAATAAACATAGACCTAGATAGATAGAGACCAAGATAGACAAAGATAGATAAAAATAGATAAAGATAGACCAGGATAGACAAAGATAGACAAAGATGGCTTTCTCTATCTTGGTCTATCTTTGTCTATATTTGTCCAAGATAGATCAAGATAGATAAAGACCAAGAGGATAGAGACAGACAAAAATAAAGATAGACAAAAATAGATAAAGATAGACCAAAATAGATAAAGACAGATAGACCAAGATAGTTAAAGATGGCCCAAGATAGATAAGGATAGACCAAGATAGATAAAGACAGAGAAAAATAGATAAAGATAGACCAAGATAGAAAAAGATAGACAAAAATAAACATAGACCAAGATTGATAAACATAGACCAAGATAGATAAACAGAGACCAAGATTGATAAAGATAGACAAAAACTGATAAAGATAGACCAAGATTGATAAAGATAGACCAAGATTGATAAAGATAGATCAAGATTGATAAAGATAGACCAAGATTGATAAAGATAGACCAAGATTGATAAAGATAGACCAAGATTGATAAAGATAGACCAAGATAGATAGATAAAAATTGAGCAAGATAAACAGATAAAAAAAAAAGCACAAAAGAACAAACATTGAGAAAGTATCACTTACATCAAGGAATTGTCCAAGGCTCTGGTCTGATCCAAACACAAATTGTGGGGAGACTTCTTCAATGTAACAACTTGTCTTTCCTAGCTGAAACGATTCATGAACGTGTTCAGTGACCATCTGTAGCTTGTCTTCCCTAATTGGGTAGACATAACGAAGAGCGCACACAATTTCATCCCGCATCAGCCATTCAATCTGAAAGAGTAATTAAAAAAATTAAAATAATTTTTTTTGTTTAAACTCCTTTTAGAAAACTAGTCTTTCTTAAAAGAAAAAAAAAAAAAAAGATAATAATCCCTTAAAAAAAAAAAAAAAAAAAAAAAAAAAAAAAGAAAAGATAATAATCCAAAAAAAAAAAAAAAAGATAATCGCTTGAAAAAAAAATTTGGCGGGTAAATAGCTCTCCTTAGCTTCTGAACTTGGTATTTCCCAAATACTAATACGAGGAAGAATCAAAATTATTAATCGTCAAAAAAATACAAATACTAGGGGGGGAGTAAAAAAATACTAATACAAGGGGGTACCATCAAATACTAATACTTGCAAGAGTCAAAAAAATACTTCTACAAGGGGGAGTCAAAAAATATTAATGTTGGTGGGGGTCGAAAAATACTAATACTAGGAGTCAAAAATTCGACAATATTTTAATAACTTATTTACTTTATTCTTCAAATTACAACAAAAGCAGCTGAGCATCCAGAGTAGAGGCCATTATGCTGCACGATCAGAACCCATATTTCTGCTAGGTCTTTGATCCCTTGCTCATACCAGTTTTGGTTTAATAAAAGTTTGGAATACAAAAGTTTTACTGACTGAACTGTGAATAAGTAGAACGTAAGTTTAGAAAAAAAATATTTACATTCAATATTTTTCTTCCATTTTCATCATTAATTAGATTTTCAGTTTTTGACAAAAAATGAAAGAATATTAAAAAAGAAAAAAAAAAAAATGCTCATTTAAAACTTATAGCCACCTCCTGAGCCTTAATTTACCCTCTGTCGTTTGATTGTGATCTCTGAACTGATAAAAGTACCACAAGTACACCTATGTAATTGACTCAAAAGTTTTTTTTTAAAAATTAACATGAATATGACCACAATCCAAGAAAAATATTAAAAAACAAATAAGTTAAACATTCTTCAGATGACAGTCAATCCTTCTCACCATGCTGTTCCATCTTCTTTACTGTCTCACACACGACCATTTTCTTCAATGACTGCTCTCGTCTTTCACAGTGATGAATTAACACAAGGTCTCTTTACTTGCATGCACGCTTCATTTACATAACTGGTTCAATATCTCTTCAAGATCTTAACTATCTTAAACTGAGCTGACCTCAGCCAAATATTAGCAGTTTCCACTTTGGAGTAAAATGGTTTAAACCTTTTCAAAATTATCAATATTCATAGCTAAATAAAAGATTTAGCCAATCTATTATTTAACCGAACCAACATTTGATTTTAAAAAATTTTTAAAGTTAACAAAACGGGATATATCTAATTATCTTTTTTGTAGGCAGAGTGAAATTTTTATCACCAACAATACTCAAGCAGAGCAATATTTTGGCATATATCAGTAGCTCAATGTAAGGCATTTTCATATTGGCTGCTCATTGACCAATTCAATGTTTATGTATAGAAACATCGTGCAGAATTGGGTAACGGTTGTTTTACAAAATATCATAATTAAAAGTGAGTGCTTTGTTTTCGTGTTATTGTACTATGACACAAAATTGCTGATCAAATTAAGTTTTGTTTGTTTTTTGTTTTTAAATTATTAACTGACTTATTTGAAAATAACACCTATTTTGTAAATTTTCTGAAAATAATTCACCCACTCTACAAGGATTAAAAAAAAAATTATCTACTATGAAACAGTTCATTATTTTTTTTTAAATGTAAAAAAAAAAAAAAAAAAAAAAGTCTTTTTAGATATTAATTCTTTTAATTTGCAGGTGTAGTGAGTTTGATCCTCACTGAATACTCAACTAGAGTGTTTTTATGTAACATCTATAAATTGTCACAGTCTTACACATAGGAGGTTAAGTTATTTGGTTTAATGGCATATCAAGTCCTGATGGTTAATTTAATCCTGTTAATACATATATAATTTTTGAATGAATAGTTTGTAGGTAACAATTTTTAAATGAGTCTGGGTTAATTTGTTTGTACACAGTTCAATAGTTTCAAGTATAGCTATGTATTGTTGGCCCACAGTTATATGCTTTCAACTATTGCAACTAAACACTAATAATTTGATTCAGCCTGTTTTTATTTTCTAATGAAAAAAGGGGTCGGAACTCCTTCCCACGAACTATCAGAATAACACGACTTCACAACTCACGCCAACTCCTCTTAACTCAATGTCTGCTCTCCGCTTTCAGAATAACACTCTGCCTCGCCAATTGGGTCTTTTTATAGCCTTTTCTCCTCATATGCAAATTACCTCTACTTGCATATAAGGAGTCCATAAACTTACATTCCTCTTTTTTTCCTCTCCCAACGGTCAAACGCAGACATGATGTGAGTAATCTATTCCATTACTTTTTATACCACATATTTGTTAAAAGAATCTGTAGCACATTGGTGCACCAGTCTTCTGTTATCAAGTTGGTTGTTTTGTTTTACAGTATATCAACCCTTTTTGGGTCATTTAATGCTGAATTAAGTCTTTTTGATAAAAGTTTCAAACAATTCAGTTCAGTAAAGTTTTTTTATTTACACATAGTTAAATGTTAAAAAAAGTTCTATTTCAAACAATTCAGTTTAGCATAAGTACACATTCTAAATACACAGTTAAATATCAAAACAGTTAATTTCAAACAATTCAGTTTAGCATAAGTACATGGTTTAATTGTATTTGACTAATAGATAGGATGGTACCACTTTGGCCCAGAGTAGACCTGGAAGCAATGGCAATAAAGGGGTACTCCACATTCACTAAACTCCAGCATTACTAAAGCCTCACCATCAGATTGTTTAGTGTCATATATCTAGGACACTCATTAGAGGAATCTTAGCCGTCTACAGAGATGCAGTCGGTGTATTCTGCCACCCCAGCTGATCGGGCGATTCTGTTATAAGTTTATCTAAGAAGTGAGACACAAACCTTCACCACTATAAACAAATCGCCTTTGGAAAAAAAAAATAAAAAAAAAAAAGTACACAAAATATGTTTTATCCAATGAATTATCTTTTAAAAAATCTTAAGAAAATATATTTTACATATCATTATTTGAAAAATATTTTACTTAATTGAGGGTGAGCGGTTTACACATGAAACCTGACTTGAAGATTTTAAAAATAAATTTGATCCTTCTAACCTTAATTGCTGAAATTTTTATTCAAATCAAATAATTAGCGGATTTTTCTGTTTTAAAATCAGCCCTTTTTTGGTACCTAAACCAGGTGTATGTTTTTTATTCATATTCTATAAATAAACATGTTTTATTGACAATGTTTTTTGTTCATACAAATTGTATAAACAAACATTATTGACAATGTTTTTCTATTCATACCTATTGTGTAAGGAAAAATTATTGGCAATGTTTTTTATTCACCCCAATTGTATAAAGAAACATTGACAATGGTTTTGTTCATACCAATTGTATAAACGAACATGTATTATCGACAATGTTTTTTATTCACACCTATTGTATGAACCAACATGTATTACTAATAATGCTTTTTGTTCATACCTTTTGTATCAACAAACATGTATTAATAATAATGCTTTTTGTTCATACCTTTTGTATCAACAAACATGTATTACTAATAATGCTTTTTGTTCATACCTTTTGTATCAACAAACATGTATTAATAATAATGCTTTTTATTCATACCTTTTGTATCAACAAACATGTATTACTAATAATGCTTTTTGTTCATACCTTTTGTATCAACAAACATGTATTACTAATGTTTTTTGTTCATACCTTTTGTATCAACAAACATGTATTACTGATAATGCTTCTGTTTAGAGTTCTAATAATTCGATAATCAAGACTTTGATAAAAATGAAGACATTCTTACTTCTTGTTTGCAGTCCATTATGGCTTCATGTTGATTTTTGGGGAGGAAATTAAAAGGATCTCTCTTCTGAAATCTGAAAGTAAAAAAGATGACAATAAATACACAGAATTGATTTTTCATACAATATCAACAATACATCATCAGTCTCGTAAACCCAGATGAAGCAATTGTAGAGGCACCACTGAACACTGTCAGAAAGGAGTAGCGCCCTTCCCTACACTTCAGTGTAGTAGCTATTGAAAAGGGAGCTTTCAAGTAGCCCTCAACTATGGTCGCCAACAACAATTTCACCATAGAGATCAGATTTCTCTAAGGTCAATAAGGTCTTAACACTCCATGCTTTATCTATGCATATCTTGATATTTTCAGTAGATGAGATACTGCTACCAAGGCATGGGAACTGATCAACTAATTTCAGAGGCCCGCCATTAAAAGAGATGGCACCATCTTGATTGAAATAAATGCACTCTGTTTTATATAGAGACCAATGCCTCAAACTGCTTGCTCCAAGCTATGGAGCAGAGAATTGACTTGAGCAGGTGTATTAGCAAGAAGTGCGAGATCATCTGCAACATTAATAGTTTCCAGTAGATATCATCTGCTTCTTGGCTTTTTTAGCATGAAACCATTTTAATAAAAGAAAATTATTTTGCACAAAAAAAAAAAACTGTAATACAAAGTGTTTCATAAAAATTGATATTTCGTTTTGAAGTGGTCATCACGCTCAATTTACCTGATACCTAAAGATTTTTTACTCTGGAGCTCTGTGAAGGTGTTGCACATTTACCTTTGACAGAACAGTCAATTAAGGATTTCTCTACACAGGAAGCACCTGTGAAAACCTATTTAAAACTGGAAAATAAGTGAAAGCAGCTCATGTGGGTTGACAACTGGAAACATACAGGTATTATGAAATTAAATAGAGACAGGTACCCAGAGAGTGACGGTTAGTCTCGGAGTCTCAGATACACGATCAGGCAGTCAAGAGGTTCAGAGAGTGCCAGCTAGTGGCTGGCAGGTGGTTTGGTGGTGATGGAGAGAATCATCAACCTACAGTGGCCCCTGGTTGAGTAATTCTCATCAGAGAAGCAGAATAAGCATCAAGTGGGGCCCTGAATATGGCACAAAGCGGCTAAGAAGAAGTTATGGGTCAATACAGCAGTCCTCCAGCTGTCTTCATCTTCCTGTCTCCATCTCAACCTAACATGTTTCAACCCCCTCAAGAAAGAATAAAGAGATGTATATTTTGGTAAAGAAATGTGTTATGGTCCTTCATTCATTACGTTATACAACAAAGAGACTGGTCTATACACTCTGTTTATAAATCTTATTTGGCTCAACATTAAGTTTATTGAGTGATTTGCCAAGACAATGTAGTTAGAATCAATTTTTTATTTATTGCAGACTTTTTCTCCTCATCTTGGTAGTTTTTGTGTTGTTTCTTCTTCACTACGTTTCAGCCAAATTTCACCAACAAGACTCAGCATTCCTATCCGAGGTCGCAGTTAATCACCTGAAGAAGGCCAGAGGTGAAATTTGGCTGAAACGTAGTGAAGAAGAAACAACACGAAAAACTACCAAGATGAGGAGAAAAAGTCCACAATAAATAAAAAATTGATTCTTAGATTAAGAAGCCTCATCTCAAAAATGATTCCAGTTAAAGACAATGTAGTTACTCAGATATTTACATATCAAATGATAGCAGCTATTTTAAAATGAAATTTAAATTTTTCTTAAACACTCAGTACATAAAAAAACAAAAGCATTTCTGTATGGTTGTGGCTCCAGTTGTAAAAAAGATTTTTATCCATATAACTTTGCTTTCCACTAAGAAGTGCTCAGAGAACTTTGAAAGTGATTGATTTGCTTACGAATTTAAAAAAAATTTTTTTTTTAAATCAAAATCTTTTTATTGATTTAAATAATCCATTAAGACATTTTTTTAGATTTTAAATATCCATAAAAAATTTTAGGAGCCGATCAACAACATAAATATAAAGTCAAAATAGTGCTGATTGCCTAAGTCATTTCTGACATACATTGTCATGAATTATCTGCCCTTAGGATTTTCCAGGCTACATTAATACTATGATTTCAATTAATGCAGTGAAGGAAGGCAAATAATTATCTCCCTTGGATAATCCATTAGGCACAATATGATCACATGAGACAATCCTAGAATCCATCTTGTTCTCTTGTCTTCGTTATTTAAACAGCAGAGATATATCTCTTGCCTGGCTATGATTCAATCAAGTCAACATTTCATTCAAGATGTTTACCACTTTTGTAACCCGTCATATACTGTTTGTGCATTCTTGTCAATACTACTTATATGTATATTAGGTAAGTATCAAATGTTTCTGTATATGCAAATGGGCCTGTCTTCCGTTTATTCAAAGTTAGTGTATAATTAGATAGATTAATGCAAAAATTGGACCTTTGCAAGTGGGTAGTTGCCTAAATATTCTCTCTAGAACCAACCAATCCAATATCAGCATCATTTCGCAGAACATAAAAATAAGGGACAGATAACTTATCAATGGAAACAAAATACAGAAACTGACCAACAAATTATGAAAAATAAAAGCTTTTTTTTTTTTTTTCGTGAAGAGAAGGGATATAGCGAAATTTTAGAATGTTTCTTTCTAGACTGAATCAGAAAAAAAAAAAAAAAAAAAAAAAAAACTTTTTTTTTAACTCTTGTTTACATATGTACTATCAAAATGATCTATTAAAATTCCACAGCAAAAAATTGTGTCACTTCGAAAATAGCTGGACCCACAGCAAAACTGAATTTTTTTGGACAATTTCTACATTCATTGGATCTGAGATGATATTCCCTTCTTCACAAGCAAAAAAAAATCCTGTATTTTTCAAATTCAATCTTCGGTTTGATTCATTTTCTTTGTTTAATGGCATATCAAACTTTGTGGGTTATTTCATGCCAAAAATATCCTTGTAGAAGAGTTGTGGTAATACTGAAACCATAGAAGGGAGGATAGATAGATAAGTTTGGTGTGGGTTTTTTTTTGTTTAATGGTATATCAAACTTCATGGGTTATTTAATGCCAAATCTATCCTAATAGAAGGACAGTAGTAGTACTATCTAACTCATAGTTGGGTGATAGAAATGTGGATAGATACATGTTTGGTGTGGGTTTTTTGTTTAATGGCATATCAAACTTCAAGAGTTATTTAATGCCAAAGCCATCCTTATAGACGGTACTATTTAATCCACAGCTAGGGGGATAAAGGGGTTCATTCATTTCCCAAGGGTGTATGTCCAAAAGTCAAAGTAATAGTGCGACTGAAGTTCAGACTCACTTACTGCGATGTCGCAGTCCTGCACATCAGCCACAGGGACATCACCCTATATGTGGCATGCATGTGTGTGTATGTGTGTGTGTGTGTGTATATCTGTATATGTGTAGATATCTGTGTCTGTGTGCATACCACATATTGAATTAAAGATATGAAATAACACTGAAAATTTTATCAAGTGCCTGACTCATTTCAAATTTGATAAACTGTTTCAATGTTATTTCACATCTTCAATTGAACACATGTCAATACGTACATATGCACGCACACACACATGTATATTAAGAAGAAGTCCCCATGGCCTCGTGGCTAACATGCTGGACTGCAACAATGTAGTATGCAAGTCTGAACTCCAGTTGTGTTATTATATTCACTTTCAAACTAATACCTTTGAGAAAGGCATGAACCCCCTTATCCCTCCAGCTATGAGTTAAATAATATCATTGCTATTTGGCTTTGGCATTAAATAACCCACAAAGGTTGATATGTCATTAAACAAAGAAATCAAACCAATGTATGCACACACGCACACACACACACACATATATATATATATATATATATATATATATCTGCACACACGCACACACATATATATATATATATATCAATCATAACTTCCACTGTCTAATAGATTTGTAAGTTTTTGTGTTGGTTCCAATGGTCCGGGAGACCTGGGTTCAATCTCAGGTCGCATCATACCAAAGACTTTAAAAATGGTACTTGATACCTCCTTGCTTAACACTCAGCAATATAAGGTACTATTTACCAACCCCTCCACTCGGGCAGGATATGACACAAGGTCAATTTTTAAGCGGAGTTTAACAGGTTTGAATTCAGAGTTTTCCTTCTCCTAGACTAGTTGCCTCAACAAGGCTGAAGAACCTAGTCCGTCCTACTATTTACCCATAGCTGGAGGGAGAATAAGGGGGTCCATACCTTTCCCAAGGGTATTTGCCCGAAAGTGAACATAATAGCGCGACTGGAGTACAAACTCGCGTACTACGATTCTGCAGTTCATCGCTTTAACCATTACACCACGAGGACACCCCCACTATAAGGTACGTATCAAGAGTAAAGTGGAGTAATCCAGGGAAGGGAGTAGCACCCTCCCCTACACTTTGGTGTAGTAGCTATTGAAAAGGGAGCCTTCTGGTTGCCGGTATTTGTCGCTGCCTCCCACCAGACACGACTTGACACAAGGTCAAAAGCCTGAAGGCCGATTAAAGTGGGGATAAAGGGGAGGGGAAGGTCGGGAACGAGCCGAGACTCGAACCCTGCTTGTCTGTGCTGCTCATCGGGTCACTTAGTGCAATGTGAGCCTGATGAGGCAAGCAGTTTCACAAACCCAAATGTGGGTCCGGGCACGTATGCCAGTTAACGGCTTAAACTAGACGCTTGGTCTAGTGCCGTGCATGGGGGACAAAGGAGACAAAAATGCAGCTCGCCCACCCGAAGGTAGCCTAGTCGAAACTAGGTGCCTAATTAAAGGCCCCAAGTCTGCCATTGTTCCTTTTCCAGAGCCACGCTCCGGACCGAAGTCCAGAACAGGCCCCGGGGCGCTCGCCTTCTGGTTGCCCTCGACTACGATTGCCAACTTTACTTTTACTTATATTAACCACTAATCTTGCAGGCCGTTGGCCAGGAAAAAAGTTAATGACAGTATTTAACATTGAGACTGTTTTAACATTTTTGCTTTTTAATCAAACCATCAAGAAGATTTTTATTCATTTTATACATTTTGAATAATTCTCTGCCTTAAATATTAATTACTATACCAATAAAGTGTGTTTATGTGTGTCTTTCTCAGCAAAAAAAAAAATTGAAAAAAAAACAAACATTGCTAACAAAGAAAGGAAATAAAAGTGAGCAGAATCAATTGCTGACTTACCCATCAAGATTGGAATCATCATCAGCTTCAGCGAATCCAATAAAAGGAAACTTTTTTGATTGGATTGGATCCATTTCCACTGGTAAGGTCAGGCAATATATGTCAAAAGTCACCTTCAAATTTTCCAAATCCAGTTCACTCAGTTTATTCACCAGGTGACCTGTGAGCTCATCTGGGGATAAAAAAAAAATTTTTTAAAAATTAAAACATAAAAGTTGACTTTTGTTTAAACCTCATAGCCACTGAATTTCTGGACATCAAATCTAGCTATATTTGTTTATCGATTTTTTTTTTATAAAGTATGCGTATAAGTTTCAAGAATTTTTCTTAATTTTAAAAAGGGGTCAGGGTCTGTGAATTCAGCTGGAGCTTCACCAGAAGATGGAGTTTGGAGTTATACATAGGATATCCCTTTTAAAAGGGATTACCCCTCAGCAGATGAAGCAGTAAATCTATTCTAAGCCTCACAAGACAGTGAGAAGTTATTTGTAATTGATTTAACAAAGGATTATTATTAGGTTAAGTTTGGTTTGGTTTTACGTCCTATCAACCATTGTAGGTTATTTAATGACAAATCTTGTTCATACATATATACTAATGTGTGTTTGAGCTCTAACATGTGCGAGAAAAGAGTGTTTCGATCATCATTCGTTTTAATGGATCCTTTATATTTGTAAATTCTTTTCTTTGTGTTGGGTTTTGCCGATGCAATGTTTGTTGCAATCTTTGCACGGGATGGAGTATATGCCGGCATAAGAAGTGGTTTCATTATTGGTCTGTTTTGTGATGTTTGTGTGGTTTTTAATGGTTTGTGATGTGAAGTTCTACTTCTCCACCACCGAAATAGAAGCCATCAGCCTAGAACTAAAATTTGCAACAGGCATATACAAAAACATCACCACAAACACTATACTTGACAATTACCGAAACTGTGACACCAACTTCTGTAAAGGTTTCAACCAAGGAATTATCCTCACTGCTATCTCACAACCAAACTAGGAGGTGCCCGTGGTGTAATGGTTATCATCACAGGATATGGACACGGTGATACGAGTTCAATTCCTGGACAAGACTGATTGCATTTCACATAGCACTAATACCCTTCGGAAAGGTATGAATCCAATTATTCTCCCGCCAGCTATGGATAAATAGTAAGGCAGACTAGGTTCTTCAGCCTTGGTGAGGTAACTAGTCTAGGAGAAGGAAAACTCTGAATTCAAACCTCTTAAACTCCGCTTAAAAAAATTGACCTTGTGTCATATCCTGCCCGAGCGGAGGGGTTGGGTAAATAGGATCTCACAACCAAATGAATCATCACTCCCCAAAAAGTATCCACAAGCATTGGCCAACCTAACCCCAAACGTCATCATCTCTCCCACCAACAAAAGTAGTGGCCTTGTAATCATACATATATCATCATCATGTTGTGCCACCAGCATGGATATCCCTGACCCTCTCTCGCCACTTCTCCCTATCGTTCATCGCCTCTGGCAGGTCTTCAGGGCTACATCCCGTATCCTCACATAGTTGCTGTATGTATGTTTGAGCTGGATAACAAGAGTTCAAAATAATATAAATAAATTTCTTATATCTGGTTAGAGTTAAGATCTGATCTTGTTTCTTAGTATATCAACCTATCTTTGTTGAAGAACAGCAGTGATACTATTTAACCCACAACTGGGGGGATAAGGGTTTTCATATCTTTCCCCCAGGGGTATTAGTCTGAAAGTGAACATAATAGCCCAACTAGAGTTCAAATTCGCTTACTACATCCTAGCACATTAGTCATTATGCCATTGACCCCCACCCATCCAAATGAGTGTCCTGGATATGACACTAAACAATCTGATGGTGAGGTTCCAGTAATGCTGGAGCTTTGGGGAATACAGAGTACCCCTTCATGGCCATCGCTCCTAGGTCCATTCTGGCTCACAGTGGTAGCATCTGATAGGGTCCTATCTATGGGTCAAATAGAACTAAACTGTGTACTTATGCTGAACTGAATTGCTTGAAATAGGACTGTTTTTGACATTTAAACTGTGTTCTTAAGTTAAACTGAATTGTTTGAAATAGAAATGCTTTGGCATTTTAACTGTTTGTAAACAAAAACTATACTTATACTAAATTGAAAGTTTAAAATTTAATTTGGTATTAAATGACCCAAAAAGGGTTGATATGCCGTAAAACAAAACAACCAACCAGGTTTTTGAGGGGGGTGTCCTCGTGGTGTAATGGTTAAAGCGTTGGACTGCGGAATCGTAGTAAGTGAGTTCATACTCCAGTCACGCTATTACGTTCACTTTCGGGCAAATACCCTTGGGAAAGGTATGAACCCCTTATCCTCCCAGCTATGGGTTAAATAGTACCACTACTGTTCTTCTAGGAGAATGGCTTTGGCATTAAATAACCTAAAAAGAGTTGATATGCCATTAAACAAAGAAACCAAACCAGGTTTTTGAGAGCATTGCTATAGAGCAGTGATTAGCAAGTTTAAAAAAAAAAAAATCAATAAAATTAAACAGTGTACATATCTTACCAAGACAGGTTGGAATAGACGCCACCACAATGTTGTGATGGTCAGTGTTTTGCTTGAGGGTACATATAAAACTTATAAACAAAGGATGATATCGGTCATCAGATTCTGAAGATTCCACACCACTGCTGGACGGAGACTGGTCATCCGAATCGGAATCTGAATGGCTTGGGTTGATTTTGGTCAACAGCCGGTATTTGTTGGTACACTCTATTTCAGGTCCAGGTGAATCGTGGACAATATCTGTGTCATCAGCAGTTGTACAGCTCTGACTAATAGATTCTAATAAAAGAAGAGAAAATAAGAAATATTCAAGTTAGAAATCTAATGATAAATTTCAGTTTCCTATTTGTCGAGTTCACTAATTTTAAATTTTCTCTTCCCCCCCACCCAAGGTGCAGAAACAAAATATAGAATAACTTTTAAAACATTCTTTCGTCTGATAAGTCCCAGTTTTTTTTAAATAATGTGATGAATCTAAATTTTCATGATTAGTTCTATTATTCAAGCATTTTTGAAAATAAAATTCAGCCCAATATGAGTGAGCAAGAAAACAAATGACAAAGAATCTATGATTTGCTTAATGCTGAAACCAAGCCCCACAAAAATTTCAAAAATACTTAGAGTTTCTTTATGGCTTTCATCAAGCTCAAACCTTAACCCTTTTTATTACGCCATATGGTATATTTTAGAAAACAAAACAAATGCAACTTCCTATCCAGATTTTGGTTTAAGGTTTATGGTTTATTGAGGAAAAATGGAATAAAATATCAGAAGGATTAATTTTGAAGGCATGCAAATTATTTTGAAGACATGTTTCTACAAAAATTAAATAAAATGGCTTTAATTGGAATCATTTTGAGATGAGGCTTCTTAATCTGAGAATTAATTTTTATTTATTGCAGACTTTTTGTCCTCATCTTGGTAGTTTTTGTGTTGTTTCTTCTTTCACTACGTTTCGGCCAAATTTCACCTCTGGCCTTCTTCAGCATTCCTATCCGAGGTCGCGGTAAATCACCTGAAGAAGGCCAGAGGTGAAATTTGGCCGAAACGTAGTGAAAGAAGAAACAACACAAAAACTACCTAGATGAGGACAAAAAGTCCGCAATAAATAAAAATTAATTCTCAAAATGGCAGCTATATTGAGTAAATTTACTGTTTTGTGTCTATCTTCTCATTTTGTTGTTTATTTTTTAGAATTAAAATTAATCTTTTTTTATTATAGAGTCGTTTATTATTATACTAGAATATTACTAATTTTGCTTCTACACCCTATATTAGTTCACGACTTAGTTTGGTTTGTTTGTTTGTTTGATGGCATACCAACCATATGTGCACACACACACACACATATATATATATATATATATACATAAATATAAATACCTGTGGGTGCATATATATGGATGTGTTTATGTATGTGTATGCATTAGTCTGGTTTCTTTGTTTTAATGACACATCAATCTTGTGTTTGATTATATATATATATATGTGTGTGTGTGTGTGTGTGTGTGTGTGTTTTTATGGCATGTCAACCTTCATGCCAAAGCTATATCTGTAGAAGAAAATCAATGATACTATTTAACCCATAGCTTGGAAGGGGATAAGGGGTTTCATACCTTGCCCAAGGGCATTAGTCCAAAAGTGAATGTAATAGGACAACTTGCATCTGAACTTGCCTGCCACAAGGCCACAGTCCAACACTTTAGCCATTACACCACAGGGACTTACCCCATATGATCACACAGACACACACACACATATATATATATATATATATATATATATATATATATATATATATATAGCCTAGGCATCCCCAAAAATATATACAAACTTTGACCAGTATGTTTTCAAAAAAGAATGGTCCAGTTACCCAGCACACTGTAACCCCTGCTAAGTTTAACATCTAGGGTTCCGAGGTGCCCAGTAGTTGCAATTGAGCCATTTAATTGAGCCATTTAACTTTATAACACAAAACCAGTAACAATCAAAAAGTTGAGAGCAGAAACTGAAACAAAATGCACTTGAATACCATTT
>OY757944.1:39811227-39886227 GCA_963585895.1 Sepioteuthis lessoniana | reverse complement strand
TTGAATTGAGTGCAATTTGTGACGCCCACAAGAAGAAGGTGGGCGTTGAACAATTATATAACCCAGGTTAAGACAGGAAGTCAGGCAGTTGGAGATAAGATGCTGTAGAGAGAACCAGCACCCAGCAGAGGCCGCCCTCAGGACCCCTGATTGAGCAGTTGGAGTTCAGAGCCTCAGATCAGTTGGAGAGAAGATGCTGGAATGAGAACCATGTCCCAGAAAGGCTGGGCCCCCAGGCCCCCGGTTGAGCAGCCCAGGAGAACTGGAAAGAAAGGCTGTGATAGCCAGAAGAGTGGGGGTCAATATGTTGCAGTTCTGTTCAGTTTCAAATAAAGTGAGAGGTATATTTTTCTAAAGAAGTGTGTCCACTCGTTATTATTGCGTCGTTATATTTCTACATGCATATGTATAGTTGGTTGTGACTATGCAACTACTGAGAAAGCAAAGATGTTAGAAAACTTACATGATTATTATTCATTGTGACGGGATCAGGACAGAAGAAGTAATAGTCTGGATTGGTAGGAACTGGTTTAAACCAGGTGCTCATTGTGTCAGCAAATTTGTGAGAGATGATCTGGTGGAGTTCGGAGACATATTCACAAGTTCGACCTTCATCCAATGGGGATAAAGGAATTGGAACTTTTATCGATGGAAGCTGGAAAGACTTTGGTTCAGGAATATCAGATTCAGAAAAAAGATTTGAATGTTCAGGAAAACTGAAAATAAACAAGATATCTTATAGTTTGTTTGGTAGTGTTTTATATCATATCAACTCTTGTGGGTTATTTAAAGCAAAATCCTGTTCATACATAAATATATTATATAATTTATAAGTGAAAAGTAGGTAACTTTATTTTTAAACAAGCTGAAGCTCATATGTTTGCAGACAGTTAAATGGTTTCAAGTATACCTATCAAACACTAATAATTCTTTTCAATATCAATCATTTGTTTGCACGCAGTTAAATGGTTTCAAATATTGTTATTTAACATTAGTAATTCTATTAATCAAGTATTCCTATCAATTACAAACAATTTGTCCAGAGCTGTATAGTTTCATATAACCAATAATTAATCCTTAGTAAATGATTGAAATAGTTCAATTTCACCTTTAGATAAAACCTTAACAAATATTACCACTGCTGGGTTATTAGTTATATAACAACTGCAATATTATATTAATTGTGTGGTCTCATAAAATATAATCAGTGCGAGGATACAACACAATAATCAGCAAGAGACCAGGCAATTAATATAGCCACTGCGAGACCAGATAATTAATATAGCCATTGTGAGACCAGACAATAAATACAATCAGTGTGAAACTAGGTGATTAACATAGCCACTGCGAGACCAGATAATTAATATAGCCACTGCGAGACCAGATAATTAATATAGCCACTGCAAAACCAGATAATTAATATAGCCACTGCAAGACCAGATAATTAATATAGCCATTGCGTGACCAGATGATTAATATAGCCACTGTGAGACCAGATGATTAATATAGCCACTGTGAGACCAGATGATTAATATAGCCATTGTGAGACCAGATGATTAATATAGCCACTACAAGAGAAAGCTGAGCTAGAACATAATATAATTAGTGAGACCAGTCAATAAATATAGCCACTGTGAGATAAAGCAGTGAGAAAATAGACAATATAATCAGTGTGAGATTAGGCAATTAATATAATCAGTGTCTGGTTCATCTAACTTGGATACTTTTTGTGATGGGTGGTAAGTGGCCGTACACCTACTGCTTTGTGGGGTGCTGCCTCAAGGACTTGTTTAATATTGCTTGCAGCATTCTTGTGTAGTTGCCGTCAAGCTTTTTCTCCATATGTTTAATTAGTGTCCATGTAGTGGATCCAAACAGAAGTTTCAATATGACCACTGGTAGGAAAAAATTGCGTTTCATTTTATCGGTCAGGTCTAACTTCCATATGATCGATAGCCTATCGATAACTGTCTATGCCTTTGCTAGTCACATGTTGATGTCTGTCTCGGTCGATGAGACACTGTTTCCAAGATAGACTTAAAATACCAGGAATAAACATTACAAAACGTTTACTTTAAACCCTCCACTCATATAAACATAGCACGCCTACAGCTACAATGGAGAGAACTTGTATTGCAACATAATGCACCGACAGTGTGCAAAAGGTTAAAAGTAAACAAGTGAATAATTTTTTTTTTAATTCTTAAAATGGTTGCTCTCACCTTTCATTCCTGTCTGAGAATCGTACAGCTGACTTTCTGGGCGAGTCGTCAGAAAAGACCGAAAGAAAGCATTCTTCATCATATTTTTTCTGTTTACTACACATATGCCGGAGATGGCCGCAGGAAGCATGTAGAAAATGCAAAATATTAATCTCCAAAGGAGAAGACTCTTCACAGATATCAACGGCAGTGTCAATATCTATCTTGTCAACATAATGCTTGTCTGTCAGGTTACGGAATATACCTGGGGGGTGGAAAAAAGAAAGATTATTTAAAGCAATTTGGTACACAATGGTGTGAAGAATTTTGTACAACTTTTGGGGGAAAAAAATATAAATTACTTTTATTTTTTAATGGTTATTATTGTAGGAAATGGATACAGAGATGTGTTCAAAATCCAAGATGAAGTTGTTTGTTTCACTTTCACAATAATACCCAAGGGAAAGGCATGAATCAATCAACTTCCTCCAACTTTGGTTAAACAGTAGGATAGAGTGGGCTCTGTAACCTTGGTATGGCAACCAATCTAGCAGAAGGAGAATATAATTCAAACATGAATGGGGTTAGGGATCACATTTGCACACCAATCCCTAAGCGACTCTACATGTGAATGAATATCTGGAGCGGGCTTACCTTATATCAGTTGAATACCACTTGAGAGAAAGAGAGAGAAAAAGAGAGAGAGAAAGAGAGAGAAGACAAATTTGATAAAAGCAAAATAGCAGATTCTTTCCAAATTCTTTTTACTCATCATAAAAAAGCTCCTTTCATCTGAAACTCAACAAAGAAGGACCTTCACAAGTAAAGATATTTAGACAAAGAGAACACTTTAGAATGAGTAGAATACATCATTGAAATAAAAAAAAAGGTTTTTTTTTTTTTAAATGGAACGAACAAAATTCTTTCTTATATATTTTTAGATAAATTGAACAAAAATAAACTGTTTTTGCTTTGATTTGGTTTTATGGCATATCAACCCTTGTAGGTTATTTAATGCCAAATCCTCTTTATACATATATATTAAATATATATGATTTGGTTTGGTTGGATTTTATGGTATATCAACCATTGTAGGTTATTTAATGCCAAATCCTTTTTATACATATATATTAAATATTTAGGATTTGTTTTGGTTGGGTTTTATGGCATATCAACCATTGTAGGTTATTTAATTCCAAATCCTCTTTATACATATATATTAAATATATATGATTTGGTTGGGTTTTATGGGACATCAACCATTTTAGGTTATTTAATGCCAAATCCTCTTTATACATTTTTTAAACATTTTGTAGATAACATTTTAAAACAAGTCTGTGATAATTTTTTTTAACACAGTTAAATGGTTTCACTTATTTCTATTTCATGTAAATAATTCTATTTACAATTTGTTTGTACACAGTTATGTTTTCAAGTATTGCTATTTAACAATTCAATTAAACATCGCTCATTTATTTACAGTTAAATCATCAAACAGTTCAATTTCAATCAATTCAGTTTAAGATAAGTCATCAGTTAAATGGTTCCCAGTATTGCTATTTAAAACTAACAGTATAATTAAACATCACTCATTTGTTTACATATAGTTAAATGATCTAACAGTTCTATTTCAACCAATTCAGTTTAGCATAAGTCATTTGTTTGCATACAGTTTAAATGACAAACAGTTCAATTTGATCCATAGATAGGACCTTATCAAGTGCTACTGACTCTGAACCAGAGTGGACCTGGGAGCAATGGTAATGAAGGGCTACTCTGTAACTCTCAAAGACTCCAGCATAACTGGAGCCTTACCATCAGATTGTTTGGTATCATATCCAGGACACTTGTTTGGTTTGGTGGGGTCTTACCCCTTTGCAGAGATGCATTCAGGTATTCTATGGCCCCAGCCAACTGACCTAGTTCATTTTGTTGGATAATCCACTCTTTTTTTTAGGGCCGTTTCATAGTCTGTTTAAACATTGTTAAAAATATTAATATTCTTAGAATTTGTAGCAAACCTATGAGCTATCGACTTGTACATGTATTTTGTAAGGGTAGGCAGATGATCCAATTTGATATTAATGTATATCAGTTAGTAAGTCAATTTCCTCTAAGGCTGTTGTGTCCAACTTTTCAACTTGAAAGTGACATCAAGAATATCAACAGTTTTTTAACTTTGACGTTACATCCAAATTCAAATTTTTTCCTTGCAGAATTCTCTTTACAGCAATCACAATTGTTTAAAAATTAACCCATCATCTCAGTAAAGTCCATAATTTTCTTTATTGAATTTGTAGACCATTTTCCATAGTAGGAACATATCTACAATTTCACCATAAAAATTTCCCATACTAATGTTTAATAAATTATTAGCATTTTTTTTTTAGACAAAATTGAGTTTTGGTAAAATTGGATAAAGTAGGATGGTAATTCTTATAAACTATAGCCATGTCAGTAATATTGTATGGCTGCACCACTTTGAGAATAGGCTCGATGGTAACTACACAAAGATGCTGTATGCTTTTTCAAATAAATCCTGGAAGCAACACCTCACAAAAAAGCAACTCTGTCATCACTGCCTCCCACCTTACAAACCATCTAAGTAAGACAAACAAGATATGCTGGAGAAGCAGGGACAAACTTGAACAAAATTCTCTATCTCTCAGTCTGTTTGATCCAAGTCCGTGGTTCCCAACCGATTTTGAGCCATGCCCCACTTTGGTATCTCTAAAATTCTGGAACGTAATATTCAATTCTTACATATTCAAAATTTTACAACAATTCACATGAAGGAAGCTTAAAAAGGCCATTAAGTTGGTCTCTAGACAAACCCCACAAAAATATTACCATGACCCATGAAAATATTACCATGAACCCCACATTGGAAATTACTGATTTAAGTATATATAAATAATGAATCCCAGTTATTTTGAATAAGAGATTTTGTAACTTTTTCGCACCAATCTAATCAAATAGAGACATATTGAGAAAACACTGACTGTATGAGGGTTTAAAATGATTCTAGATTCAACAATTTTCCTCTATTTTTATTACATATATAATAAGAGATTTTGTAACTTTTTAGCACCAATCTAACCAAATAGAGCCATATTCAAAAAATTGTTTGACTGTATAGGGTATGAAATGATTCTAGATTCAACTATTTTTCTGTGTTCTTTTATTCCAATTATAATCTTAACATTTTAGAATCATTAAAATTAAAATAGTGATTAGTTTTAAATTATGTTAGACCAAACCATTATTTAGGTTTCCTTTGTTCAAATCATAAATTTGCTTTTTAAGACGAGAAGATTCAGCCGCATACTTTTTATTACGATCCAGACACAGGATTTCAGAGAAAATACAAAAAACTAAAGAATCCAAAAATGATGAATTTATTATGATGCAAAGTCATATTGAAACATTTTGGTTTTAAACCTTCATCAGGACAGTGAAAATATTGCTTGAACAGTGATGGTTGTTTTATTGAAATAAAAGAAGAGAAAATATAAGAAAAAAGAAAGAACTCATAACTGTCCAATCAGTGTTCTTTTTTGAAAAACTATTATGTGATTGGCAAAAGCAATCATGTTTAAAATGTATCAAATTTCTTGGAGATACAAAAGCGTGAAAGATGATAAAAGCAAAAATTGTCAGAATTTTTATGTAACAAAAAAAAAAAAAAAAAAGGAAAAAGAAAGGAAAGAAACAAATAAAGAAAAGGACTGTCATAGTATCAGATTTATTTCCATTATTCACTTTCATATGAGATTTCGTAACCTCCATTCTTGGATTTGATGTGGATACTCCTATTTTTATTATTAATTAAATTTCTAATTGTTTTTGAAGATTTAGTCATCTTTTTAATTCCATAATGAATTTTTTTTCGACAATGTTTATGGCCAAATTGTTGGGTAAAATGATATCAATGCAATGAATTATTATTCAAAAAAAATTATTGTTTTCAATTTTTTGTCAACATTTATTTTAGTGAATTTTGAGAGCTTTTATTTGGACATGTTGCATAAACGATTAAAAGGTATTCAAGTTGCTTGAAGGATTTTTCTATGAAGTTAAACTTATTTAAAAATTTGGGCAAGCAAATCCTAAGAGATATATATATATATATATATATATATATGTATTATTGTTAAAAACAAATTAGAAAAACTTTAAGACTACTTAGAGTTACTTCAACTGTGTATGTGTATACACTATGTGTTTGATTAAATACGATGGACACTTTGTATTTGCCTATTCTGTCCTTGATTTGTCTAAGTTACCAAATGAATCCTTGACTTTGGCATGGAATGAGTATAGGAAGGCACTGTAAAATTCCCAAGTTCTTGCAGTGCCTTCTGGAGCCATCTTCAGGGGTGGCGAGAGCGAATAATGAAATGAAGTACACAATAAAGAGTTATCTCCCCCGGGAGGGTTGAGCACTTTGGGGAAGGAATTAACGGTTACCACTCGCATAATGCAAAGCTCTTCTTATAAACTGATCCCTTCAGTCTCCGATAGCGTAAAATGTAAACAAAAGGATATACATATATGTTAAATTCCCTAGCTTGTGTTGAGGTTGCTGCTAGCAGTAGGGTTATGTAATCAGGATGACGTAAAGTTAACCAGGTTTCAATCCCAGCTTCAAGCATCTCGCCTATCTAGCTACATTGATGAGTTGTTTGGTTTGGTTGGTTTTATGGCATATCAACCTTTGTAGGTTATTTAATGCCAAATCCATTTTTATGTAAATAATCTGTTCTATTGAAAACAGTTCAGTTTAGCATAAGTACACAGTTTAATTGTCAAAAACATTTCCATTTCAAACTATTCAAGCAGTTATATGTAACAATTCAGTTAAGTGTAAATACAGTTTTAATGTCGAAAAACAGTTCTATTTGAAATAATTCAGTTAAGCATAAGCACGCAGTTTACTGTATTTTGTTTGTGAAATAATGCTTAAACTATGCGTTTTAAATGTAAAGACACTACTGTAAAGCCAAATTAATGTTATACATTCCAATGTCAGCGAACAAGGCAGAATGTTTTTGAATGTCTTCTATCGAATAATTTAAAAATTCGTAAAGAAAGCCCTAACAGTAGTTTAGAAGAAAAAGCCTAAAACACCTAATGCCACCACAGGCCCCCCCACCAAGGGAAAGAGAAAATTTTTTAAGCTCTATAATTCCTGAAGCCTGCTAGGTTCCCAACTGTAGTAAAAAAAAAAAAAAAAATGAAAAAAAAACCTAGGAAAAGTCCCAATACAGCAAAAAAAAATAAAAAAGCACAAGTCAGTACCAGTGAAAGTACCTTAATGTTGGACTTTAAGTTAAAACTTAAGAAAACTTAAACCAAAATTACCCCCCCTTTTTTTTTCTTTTTTTTTTTTTTTGCGTACACATGGGAAGCAGCATGATATACGTAAAGGTATTTTGAATAATCCCATGTACAACCAAACTCAATACCTAAACGGGTCCTGGACATGAGTTTGACGACTTTACGCTCAGGATCGCTAGTTCGATCGGGGAACTACTGCTGCTCTTCTATAAGAGTGGCTTCTATAGAAGAGAATAAAACAGCCATCGAAAGATAACCATGACCCACACTCAAACCACTTACACAAACCGCATCGCTCTTCGCGCGGGTAAAAAAGGGGCGCGTCCTGCTGAGGTTGGAGCCCTGGCCTCGGTGTTCGAAAAATCAGCTACAGAGCTCAAACAATCAAAACTACTAAAATGCAAGCAAACACTACAAATAGCCACATTTAACGTTAGAACCCTAAATAGAATAGGACAACTCCCAGAGCTAATCGCATCGGCCGAAGAACATAAGATAGACATAATATGCATACAAGAACACAGATACACGCACTCTGAAGATATCAAATATCACGAAACTGGCAATGGCTGGTCGCTCGCCACTGTATCCGCATGGAAAAACTCTGTCAACGCCGCAGTAGGAGGGGTAGGATTACTTATAGGACCTAGAGCATTAAAAACGCTTAATAGTGTTGAGAAAATACAGCCTAGAATGATGGCAGCTACATTCAACGGAAACCCCAGAGCAACAATTATCTCATGCTACAGCCCCACCAATGTTAGTGAAGAAAATGAACTAGTCACCTTCTACGATGAGTTATCCTCATTAGTGCGTAGCATCCTGAAACACAACATGTTAGTCATTGGTGGAGACATGAATGCCCAAATCGGGAAAAACAGAAACAACAAATACAGCCTCCACAACACGTCAAATAGGAATGGGCAACATCTAACAGATTCCATGATAGAAAATAGATTAGCATGCCTCAATACAAACTACCAAAAAAGAGAGGGCAAACTATGGACATACACGTACGCAAACAATACTAAAGCTCAGATAGACTACGTCCTTATAAACAAGAAATGGAAAAATAGTGCATTGAATTGCGATAGGGCCCTATCTATGGGTTAAATTGAATGGTACCTCCTCTTACAGTGATGACTTGTTCACCATATTGAGTCAATCACACTCAGATTTTCATTTAAAAGTCCTAGAGACTATT
This sequence comes from Sepioteuthis lessoniana, assembly GCA_963585895.1. Classification (NCBI taxonomy): domain Eukaryota; kingdom Metazoa; phylum Mollusca; class Cephalopoda; order Myopsida; family Loliginidae; genus Sepioteuthis; species Sepioteuthis lessoniana. Next base: position 39,877,482 of record OY757944.1, on the reverse strand, counting down.
CATATTCTCACTTATAATCCATCTCTCTCTAAACAGGACAGTTTTTTTAGGTTTGAATTTGATCATCATTTGAATTTGCCCCCTTTTTTTCTATTTTTTTTGTTCACTCATGACAAATTCCCTCCTCCTTTCTTACTTAATCGTTTATCCTCAATAAAGGTTGTAATTGGCAAAACCTCAATTCTTACTTAATCGTTTGTGATCTTACAAAACCTCCTTTCTTACTTAATCGTTTATCCTCAATAAAGGTTGTGATCGGCAAAACCAGTCGACCTTCATATTTTAACATGAATGAAATAGGTCTCTTTTGGGCTATTATTATATTTTATACCCTCCCATAAAAACTTTATATACATAAGTAGGAAGAAGAACAAGTAGGAGGGAAATTTATGGAAAATTAGTATGAGAACTAGGTGGAGATGTGGTGGGAAATGTGTTATATCCTTTTTAGAATGGAGCTGTTATATTGGTACACTGCCTTACTAAACTCATTCTATCTCAAAGTTAAAAGACTCATTCAGAAACTTGAATGGCTCAAGGACTGAATAGGCACACACAAAGTTTTTGTCTTATTTAATCAAACATGTTTAAAAGGAAAAAATGCAGCATATATACATATAAGCCAATGGGCCTGGTAATATATATATATATATATAAATAATAATTCACAAACCCATATATATATAATTCAAAAGCCCATATATATATATATATATATATATAATTCAAAAGCCCATATATATATATATAATTCAAAAGTCCATATAATTCAAAAGCCTATATATATATATATACAATTCAAAAGCCCATATATATATATATATATATATATATATATATATATATATATATATATATATATACAATTCAAAAGCCCATATATATATATATACAATTCAAAAGCCCATATATATATATATATATATATATATATATACACACACAATTCAAAAGCCCATATATATATATATATATATATATATATATATATATATATATAATTCAAAAGCCCATATATATATATATATATATATAATTCAAAAGCCCATATATATATATATATATATATATATATATAATTCAGAAGCTCATATATAATTCACAAACCCATATATATATATATATAATTCACAAACCCATATATATATATATATATATATATTCATTGTGAGTAGTGTGTTCATATATATATATATATATATATATATATAATACAAAAGCCTATATATATATATATATATATATATATTCATCATGAGTAGTGTGTTCGCCGGGTTTTGATCTCAGCTCTAAGACTCTTGCATGTCTAGCCACACTGAAGAGTTGTGATACAATAAAACAGTCCGTCTGTGGACAACACTATATATATATATATATATATATATGAATTGTAAATATATAGTTTGTAGGTAACAATATATCTAAATGAGTCAGAGCTCAATTTTTCTCACACATTTGAATGGTTTCATGTATTACTAGTAAATATTCCTATCTAATTTAATACAAATCATTTGTTTGCACACAGTTAAACGGTTTCAAGTATTGCTATGTATTATTTGTACACTGATGATTTCAAGTCTTGCTATAAAACTAATAATGATATTTGTGATTAATCATTTGTTTCCACACAAGTTAAACGGTTTCAAATATAGTAAATAATTAAACTTCTATCTGACCCATAGATGAGACCCTAATAGGTACTACCACTCTGGGTCAGAGTGGACCTGGGAGTAATGGTAATGAAGAGGTACTCCACATTCCCCAAAGCATTATGACTGGAGCCTCACCATCAGATGACTTAGTTTCACATCCAAGACATTCATTTGTGGGGGGAGCTCACCCTCTCTGAAGAAATGTAGTCAGCATATTCTACAGCCGCTAACTAACTAGGTTTGTTTAGTTTTATGGCATATCAACCTTTGTAGGTTATTTAACGCCAAATCCATTTTTATGTAAATAATCTGTTCTATTTAAAACAATTCAGTTTAGCATAAGTACAGTTTAATTGTCAAAAACATTTCCATTTCAAACTATTCAAGCAGTTATATGTAACAATTCAGTTAAGTGTAAATACAGTTTTAATGTCGAGAAACAGTTCTATTTGAAATAATTCAGTTAAGCATAAGCACACAGTTTAAGTGTAAGTACGGTTTAATTGTCAAAAACGTTTCTATTTCAAGCTATTCAGTTTACTCAAACAATTCAGTTTAGCATAAGTATGCTGTTCTATTTAACCCATAGATAGGGCCCTATCAGGTGCTACCACTCCGGGTCAGAGTCCAACTAACTAGGCTCTCGTCATTCTAATGCTAACATAAGAAAAGATACACTGTGCAAATTTCAGTAATTCTACTAATTGTATAAAATAGGACTTATACTCACCAATCACGTAACTACTACTGAATACATCTGTCACTTTTTCCCGGTGTTTTTTAAAGTCTCCGGGGTGATCAGATATGCTGTCATTTGACCGTCGATCAAGTGAAGCTGTACTGTGTCGTCCTCCTTCACTGCTATCATCATGAATGTCCAGATTGTTTGGGGTCTGTGACTTGCCAACCCCAGGATCATACTCAGGAAACAGACTGTCCCCAATTGTATGGTCCTCTACAATGTCCTGAGGCAACGTAAATGCCCCTTTGTGAACCAGGGAGTCAATAATCTTTGAAAGGGAACAGTCATATATGTACACAGGTATAATAAAGCACACTTTCTCTTGAAGCATAGAATTATCACTTTCTATGTCTGGTGGGATGTTTGAAGACGAGGAGTCTATGATGGATTGAGCTGGAGTGGAAGCACAGTTGGGCAAATTTGGAGAAGTGACGTCAGCTTGCAACACAGGTGATGGAAGCATTCCGTGTGGGGCAGAATTTGGCTGTAATGAAGGCATGTTTGAGCAAGGCTGCAAGGGTGACAAGTTTGGCTGGTTCGATGATGAAGGTGGTAATTTTGTTTGTTGCAGCAGAGAAACTGGTTTGTTTTGTTGGACAAAGGATGGGGATGGACTGCACTGACCAGGGGAAGGGGGTATACTGTGTGGGGTGGGAGATGGAGCGACTGCTTGCCAAGACAAGGAAATAGGATTGGGATCAGTTGCTAGATTTTCTTGAGTCCAAGTGGAAGGGTTCTGTTCAAAAAATAAGAAAAATTTTTAAGATAATAATTGAATAAAGTACAAAAAATGTTAATCCAATAAACAAGTACAAAAAATGTTAATCCTATAAATAAGTGCAAAAAAGTTAATCCTATAAACAAGTACAAAATTGTTAATCCAATAAACAAGTACAAAAAATGTTAATCCAATAAACAAGTACAAAAAATGTTAATCCAATTAAAAGTACAAAAAAATTAATTGAATAAGCAAGTAAAAAAATAAATAATTGAAGTAACAAATATGAAATATAATAATCATTTTTTGTACTCATAAAAATACTGACTGAAATAACAAGTACAAAAAAATTTTGATTCAACAAAAAGAAAAAAATAACAGAATCGAATAAAAAAAAAAAAAAAAAGTATAATTCCATTATTTTTTTTCTACTTGTTCATGCAATCAATTTTTTGTAATTGAATTAAAAACTAGAAAATTTAACAATCAACAAATTAAATTTTTTGTACTTGTCAATTTTTTTTTTTATTGTATATATTTTTGTGAAATTATTTTTTGTAATTGAATTAACCAGTAGAAAAAAATCAAATAAATAAGTAGAGAATTGGTTGTTTGGTCTTCAGGTTTATTTAATGCTAAATCATGTTTATACATCTATCTAATGTTGATGTTGGTTGGCTGATTGTGTTTTATGGCATATCAACCCTGGAAGGTTATTTAATGCTAAATCTTGTTTAAACAAGGAGCACAATAAGTTTCCAGATTTTTTTCATATAGGCACTTTTATTGATAGTACATACAATCAAATGAGCATGTCAATCACCTTCATCACAGCCTCTTTCATCTCCTCAATTCTCTCATAAGTTTTTCCTTGAGCTTAGGGAATAACCAAAAGTCAAAGGGAGGAAGGTCTTGACTATAGGGAGGCTGAGGAACTGTCTTGATGCCCATCTTGGTCAAATAGTCTGTGACAAGGATGGAGTTGTGGACTGGTGCATTGTCCTGGTGGAAATGCCCCTGAGCTGATTTGTGCTGGCCTCTTCCCTAGGAATCTCTTCCTGAACTCCCTTAAAACCTCAACATAGTATTCCTTGTTGACTGTCAGTCCAGTGGGAACCGAGTGCATGTAGATCATGCCAGTGCTGTCAAAAAAAGGGATCATCAAAAGTTTGCAGGTGGATTTGCTCTGTCCGGCCTTCTTGGGTCTGGGAGAGCCAGCATGCTTCCACTGAGAACTCTGTCTCTTGGTCTCTGGGTCATAGCAGTAGATCCAGATTTCATCACAGGTCACCAGAGCATCAAGAACTGCGGGATCTGAATTGATCAGCTCAACCATCCCCCTGCTGTCATGACAACGTCTTTCTTTCTGATCTTCTCTGAGCACCCTTGGGACAAACTTCGTGCAAATCTTCCGCATCTTCAGTTCCTCACGAATAATTGTGTGTACAGTTCCTACACTGACATCAAACTGTGCACTTGTCTCTAAACACACGACGGTCCTTATCCATGAAATTCTTTATTTGGCCAATCAACTCTGGTGTTCTGACTTCCTTACTCCTCCCACACCTCTCATCATCCCTCACAGACTCCCTGCCTTACTTGAATCTCTTATGCCAGTCAAAAACTGATGCTCGATTCATGCAAGATGCTCCAAAAGCAGTCTGATGCATTCCATATGTTTCTGTGGCATTTTTTCCAAGTTTAAAACAGAATTTCATTGCATATCGTTCTTCTAAAGTGTCAGATTGCATTCTTGAATTTCACCAGCTGTGACAATCAGGCTTTAGTAGGGTGTATTCCAATTCCTGCTGTAGCTGTTCATTTGAACCTGAAATCATAAGAATTGGTCAGTCATCTCATAAGATGTATAGCAATAAGATACTGAATTTTCAAGAGTCTACGACAATTTTAAATGCCTGTCCAAAAATGTCTGGAAACTTATTGAATGCACCATGTATGTGTGTGTGAGTAATTTTTAAGAGAATAGTTTGTAGGTAACTTGATTCTTATATGAGTTAGAGCTCATTTGTTTAGACATGGTTAAATGGTTTCAAGTATTGCTATTTATTGCTTGCACACAGTTAAATGGTTTAAAATGTTGCCATAACACTAATAATTCTATCTGATATTAATCATCATCATCATCATATCGCGCTGGTAGCATGGATATCCCTGACCCTCTCTCGCCACTCCTCCCTATCGTTCATCGCCCTAGGTAGGTTTTCAGGACAATATCCTGTATCCCCACATAGCTGCTGAATGTACGTTCGAGCTGGTCGTCCTGCTTTTGCGCGGCCATGTGTGGGGATCCATAAGAGTACATCTCTTATCAGTTCATCTCTGCTTCTCCAGCAGTGTCCTGCATGTCTGGTTTGTCTAACTTGGATAGTTTTCGTGATGGGGGCAGGTGGCCGTACAGTTGGTGTCTTGTGGGGTGTTGCTGCCAGGACTTGTTCAGGATTGCACGCAGCATTCTTGTGTAATTGCCATCTAGCTTCTTCTCCAGTCGTTTTGTTAGCGTCCATTTAGTGCATCCATATAGCAGTATCGATGTGACCGCTGCCTGGAAGAAACTGCGTTTCATTTTATCGGTTAGGTCTGGTTTCCATATAATCGATAGCCTATTGATAGCTGTCCATGCTTTCGTTAACCTCGTTTCGATGTCCTTTTCAGTTGATTCGACACTGCTTCCTAGGTACGTGAATTTGTCTACTAGTTTAAGAGGGGTTCCTTCTAGAGTGGAGATGTCCCCCGTTTGGTTATAGCACATATATTCTGTTTTGTGTGCATTAACATAGAGGCCTATGCTTGCTGCTGCTCGGTAAAAGACTAAACAGTTCTATTTGACCTGCCGATGTGACTAACAAATACTATAACTTTGGGTCAGAGTACACTTGAGATTAATGGTAATGAACAGGTACTCTACATTCTCCAAACAGGAGCCTCACCATCAAATTTAGTTTAATGTCATACCCAGGACATTGGAAGATACTGATGGTACGCTTTGTTTGGGTTTTATGGCATATCAACCTTTATTGGTTATTTAATGCAAAATCCATTTTTCTACAAATAAACAGTTCCATTTCAAATAATTCAGTTTAGCATGAGTATGCAGTTTGTCTAAAGCATTTCTATTTCAAGCTATTCAGTTTAGTCAAACAATTCTAATTCAAACGATTCAGTTTAGTATACATAAAGTTTTTTGTTTACACACAATTAAATATCAAAACAGTTCTATTTCAAATAATTCAGTTTAGCATACAAAAACACTTTCATTTCAAACAATTCAGTTTAGCATATGCAGTTTAAACAGTTCAATTTCCAGCAGTTTGGCTTAGCATAAGTACATAGTTTAAATGTCAAAGCAGTTCTATTTCAAGCAATTCAATTTCGCATAAGTATGCAGTTTACTTCGATTTGACCCATAGATAGGACCCTATCAAGTGCTACCTCTCCGAGCCAGAGTGGACCTGGGAGCGATGGCGATGGCAATGAAGGGGTAATCTGCATTCCATAAAGCTCCAGCATTACTGGAACCTCACCATCAGATTATTTAATGTCATATCCAGGACACTCATTGGGGTGGGAGTGGGGTCTTACCCCACAGCAGAGATACAGTCGGTTAATTCTACAGCCCCAGCTGACTGGACAAGGATGTTGTGCTTTGACTGGGTTTTTTGTAATGGTATATCTTAGTGAGTTACTTAATACCAAAGCCATCCTTGTAGAAGAAAAATAGCATTACTATTAAACCTATAGTTGAGTGGGATTAGAGGGTTCATGCCTTTCCCAAAGGTATTAATCTAAAAGTGGACATAATTGTGCAACTGTAATTAGAGCTCACTCATTATGAAGACGTAGTCCAGTCCATCGGTCACTATGCTACAGGTACTCTCCCCAGGGTTAGTGATAATGACATATTGATGGTGAAATCATGCCTGAACCTACAGCCTGTGACTATACCCCCTCGGCCCCCCAAATACATCAACTTCTTCGAAACATTTCAATCTTAGCCGGGGATCATCTAGTGGTTCCGACAGGGGTATCACACATTTCTTTATGACTACAAGAAATACAATCAAGGGAGTGGGAGAAAAGAACAAAGAACAAACGAACAATATGGACTTGGGTTAACTCAAGTGCAAGAAGGTTAAGTTGTGACACTCTGCATTCCTTATGCATATGTAGACTAACGCTAGTGTGGATTTCTAGCGAAATTTCTACAAAGCTACTAGGAATGCCAACTCATCTTGACTGTTCTTCCCTCACTGCTGCTGGACTATCTCATGCCGACTGGACTCTTCTGCTGTCCAGTATCGACTGTCCACTGCCCCTCTCCATCGCCAGTCACCAACTGCCTTCTCTGAGTTCCTTCTTCCAACTCCCTGACTGGTGTTCCCTTGTCTACTTCCGGTCATGTTGAGATCTCGAGCTCAGGCCTTTGTTTGGTTTTGCGCCAAAACAGACAAAGGGATCATCTGCTTAGCAGACCACCCACATAGTGTCACAGGTATTTATATGGCTTCCCACAAGGCAAAAAATGTGATACAAGTTTTGTTTCAATCACTAGATAATAATTCAGCCTTTATCCCACTGAGACATAGGAGCAGGTGCTGCCTTTGGTGGCGGGGAAGCTGTAATTAATTCTTACCCATCTTGTATGAATATATGAATAATACATTATGTACAATATTGAAAAAACTGAACCCTTTTGTTATTGCCATAGATTTTAATGAAACTTCAATGGCTTAGACACACATAGGAAGTGATTATTTTCCTTGATTATTATTGTTAAAAATTCCAGAGTGGTAGTAAAAAGTCATCATTTTCTAAAACAAAACTTCTCAAAGCTATAAAAACAATAGGAAATTTCTTAGAATTATTTTTTGTAAATTTCATATCCTAATTTGTGATTAGTCCTTTGTAAAAGTTTGAAAAAAAAATTCAATTTATGGCATGTAAGGATTGTGGACGGTCACTTTGCAATATAACTAAAAAATTTAATCACTATCATTCATCAATTGGCACTTTCCTAGAAAAGAAAACTGGAAATTATCCTTAAAAAGAAGGTTGTGGTTGCAAAAAGCCCAACAACAATGCATCTCAAGATGCAAAAAACAATGCAACTCAAAATGCAAAAAAACGCATCTCAAGATGCAAAAAAACAACAATGCATCTCAAGATGCAAAAAACAATAACGCATCTCAAGATGCAAAAAAACAAACAATGCACCTTAAGATGCAAAAAAACAAAAACGCATTTCAAGATGCAAAAAACAATAACACATCTCAAGATGCAAAAACTCTTTGAGCAACAAAGTGGCAACACATTACAACATCGTAACAACTGAAAGCGAAGTTAAAATCAAATATTTGATAGAAAGCTTAAAAAATTGCAAATCTTTTAATGAAACTGAGTTATTTAATCTATCAAAGGATAGTTGGAAATAATCCTTACATGATCTTAGTCAATCACTTGTTGAAAACAAGACCAGATGCTGTCAGAAAGTAATTGATGCTAGTGGAAACTCTCCCAAGTATCAAGAGATCATAAGTCATCCTAACTTGTCATAAACATAGTCAATTGTCTGAATAAAATTTTTTATGTCAGCTCTCAGGGTCCAAAGTGCAAAAATTTTACTGTCAGAATAAAAAAAAGTTTACCTTGGAAGAATTCGGGAGGAATTCCAAGATTTTTTCATCTGGTGGGCTAGGAGCAGTAATAATTTCTTCATAGGGTGGAGGTTTCATCTTTTCCATTGAAGGATTAAATTCCTTTACAGCAACAATCTCCATGTTATCATGAAATGCTTGTGTATAGATGTCAGGTTTCAATATCCGCAGATCATCAAAAGAAGCTGGTACAAACGTAAGAAACATGTGTGAGCTGTTGATATCCTGGATAAAGCATCTCCACTTTGTGGGGCCAACACGTTGGCTTGTCTCTGTTGAGGATACATCCTCCAGAGTATTTTCAGATTGTGGGGTATCAGGGGGTACCCCAGGGCTCTTTGATGAAGTTTCCGTCTTAGGAGCTGATAAAAGAAAAAAAACATTGAATTAATTTCTTGAAGAAATCTACATTTAATGGTATATCAACCCTTGATGGTTATTTAATGTCAAATCCTTTTTATGAATATATTATAAGTGGTTTTTAAGCGAGTTGTTTATAGGTAACCTTTTTTAAACATGCCAGAGATCATTTGTTTGCACACAGTTAAATGGTTCCAAGTATTGCTTTTTATTGTTTGCACACAGTTAAATGGTGACAAGTATTAAACAATTCTATTTGATCTATAGATAGGACCCTAAAAGGTAATCGCACTTTGGATCAAAGTGAAACTGGAAGTAATGTCAATCACAGGGTACTCTATTTTCCCAAAGCTCCAGGACTGAAGCCTCACAATCAGATGGTTTCATGTCATATCCAGGACACCTATAGGGGAAAGAGATGGCAGTCTTACCCCTCAGCAGAAATGCATTCAGTGAATTCTCCAGCCCAAGTCAACTGGGACGTAAATGATTAAAATTGACTTGAAAAATTAGAAATGATTTTAGATAAACTGAAGGAATAAAAGTAAAGTTGGTGACTGTAGTCGAGGGTGACCCGAAGGCTCCCTTTCTGATAGCTACTACACCCAGGTGTAGGAGAGGGCGCTACTCCATTTCCAGGATTACTCCACTTAACCCTTGATCCTTACCTTATACTGCTGAGTGTTAAGCAAGGAGGTATCAAGTACCATTTTTTGAGTCTTTGGTATGACTTGATCTGGGATTGAACCCAGGTCTCCCAGATCACTAGCAAACACTCTACTCATTTGGCCAAAATAATAACTTACTATAAACAGGCCATAAAATTCTGGTAAAGATATTTCTCGGATATAATCCACATTGACTTTTTGGAATTTGTAGCAGCTAAATCTATACTAAATTTCACATTTGTTTTTTTCCCCCCAAGTTTGTATATTGTACAGACTGAAAATAAGAATTCATAAAGTTTAATCCAATATTTCGAAACACAAAACATACATCGGATTTAGGACAAAAGCAAAGACACGTTCACACAAAAATCTAACAAATTTATAGAGAAAATAAGTTCACAATAGAAGCACCAAATAATAAACAAACACACACAGTTGGATTCTCTCTGGTATAAGCTGTACGTAAAATCGTCATTCTATTAATAAATTTTCCTGACAACAGCAGGCACTTCCGGTAAAAAAATTGGCCAATCGGAGACAAAGACTGAAAGCATTTAAGATCATTTTGCAACTGCCCTCAAATACTCAAAAACTAGTTGAACTTTCTGCTGGGAAGACGTACCTTTTGGATTAACACCACAGGAAATCTACGGACAAGGATTACCAACACTGGTTCCTGTGAACAACAAAACTCCTACAATGACTACTAGGATTTTTTTTCTCTATAGCAGTATAAAACAGAAGTGTTTGTTACAGATTACTTACTTTGGTTTCATTGTTGAATGGCATATCAACCTTCATGGGTAATAATGCCAAAGCCATCCTTAATCTATAGCTGAGAGGATAAGAGAGTTCTTTGGTTTCTTTGTTGAATGGCATATTTAATGCTAAAGCCATCCTTGTACTATTTAACCCAGAGCTGGGGAGGGATAAGGAAGTTCATACTTTTCCCCCAAGGGTAATGATCCAAAAATGAATGTAATAGTATTAGAACTCTCTTCCTGTGATGTTAAAGTCCAGCACTTTAGCCACAGCACTATGGGGACTCGTGTTTTGAGAGGTAACTGAGATCATTGAATGACTGTCTTCAGTACGCCCATATCAACATATAAAAGGCAGTAAGCCAAAGTAAATAAACAGTAAAAACAAATAAAATGTTCTTTAGATATAAATAACTATCATAAACTTTAATAGTTTTGGAGGTGCCCGTGGTGTAGTCGTTATCATCGTAGGAAATGGACACGGCGACACGAGTTCAAATCCTGGCAAGACTGATTGCATTTCACATAGCACTAATACCCTTGGGAAAGGTATGAATCCAATTATTCTCCCTCCAGCTATGGGTAAATAGTAGGACAGACTAGGTTCTTCAGCCTTGGTTAGGCAACTAGTCTAGGAGAAGGAAAAACTCTGAATTCAAACCTGTTAAACTCTGCTTAAAAATTGACCTTGTGTCATATCCTGCCCGAGCGGAGGGGTTGGTAAATAGTATCATAAACTTTAATAGAAGCAACTATCTTTCATTTTTAATAATGACTATCTTATAAGAACTGCTTATGAATAGTAAGTAAAGTTGGTGACCGTAGTTGAGGGTGACTCAAAGACTCACTTTTTGGTTTGGTTTCGTTTAATGCCATATCAACCTTTGTAGGTTATTTAATGCCAAAGCCATTCTCCTAGAATAATAGTGTTACTATTTAACCCATAGCTGGGAGGATAAGGGGGTTCATACCTTTCCTAAGGGTATTTGTCCAAAAGTGAACATAATAGCGTGACTGGAGTACGAACTCGCTTACTACAATCCCGCAGTTCATCGCTTTAGCCATTACACCACAAGAACAACCCCTTCTCACTTTTCGATAGCTACAACACCAAGGTGTAAGGGAGGGCGCTACTCCTTTCCCTGGATAGTTCCACTTTACCCTTCCGTATCTTATAATGCTGAGTGTTAAGCAAGGAGGCATCAAGTACCATTTTTTGAGTCTTTGGTATGACACGACCTAGGATTGAACACTGGTCTCCTTGGCCATTGGCGAACACTCTCATCATCATAGCAACTAAACTTTAATAAAACCAACTCTAGATCCTTCATTTTTAATAACGACCATCTTACAACCCATATGTAATATGATAAGTACTATCAAGGAATAATTATTCTAAACTTTAATAATAGAGACTCAACATCTTTTATTTTCAATAATATCCATCTTAACAACCTGTACGTAACATAGGTAAGTGCAGATAGTTTTACGAACCTGTCTCATCATTTACTGGTTGACTGTCTGCAATAAGAGAAGATGCCGACATGGTTTGTTCGTTTTTCCGACCAAGTAGCAATTCCTTGAACTTCTGACATTCTTCATCTGAAAGCCATATTTCTTGACCATGGGATGTTTTCAGTTTCTCCAGGAAAATTTCAAAGAGGACACTGTTTGGGATCTTCCAGTGATCACCACGATATATGGAGCGATCTTTGTTTTAAAACAAAATGCAACACATAAAATATCTTTTACAAACAGAAAGTAGTCATGGTTTAAAAAGACAAAATAAAAAAAAAAAGTTAGCAAGATGAACATTTTAATGTAGGGGTTTCAACCTTAAAGATAAAAAAAAAAGGTCCAGAACGTCCCCAGGAAGATGTGCATCAAAATAAATATAATAGAAAGTAGGGAATGCAATTCTCACCAACTATTGGGCGCCCCATTTATTCGGCCTTGTGCCACATCGAAGCAAAGAGCTTTGTAAATTACAATTTTCACCAACTATGGAGCAAAATTCTAACTTCTAGAATGACCCTTCTGTCTTAATTTCTACGCAGATGAGAACAATACAATGGTAAAAAGTGTATGTCAAATCTAAAATCTGGGTGAAGCTTAGAAATTTTTGAACATGCGTGTGTGTGTATATATATATATATATATATATATATATATATACATACACACGCTCCCCCATGGGGGTTGAGCACTCTGGCGAAGGAATTTTCGGCCGCCACTCGCATAATGCAGAGCTCTTCGAAAGAATTGAGCACTCTGGTAGCCAATAGGGTTATAAAATGTTAAACGACGCCACTGCTGCTGTTGCTACATAAATACCTTAAAAATTCCCTTAGCCAACATGATACACTTGTTGGCCAAGCGGTCTGAGACTTAGTCTACGTAAAGTTGGATGGGTTTCGATTCCAGCTTCAAGCATCCTACGTGTCTAGCCAAACTGAAGAGTTCTGATGGAACGTAACAGTCCGTGGAGGACAATATATATATATATTTATATATATATATATATATATGTAGAAAAACTGATAACAACGATCCAAGTGGAAGGAATGATTTATTAACGGGTCAACACTATAGCGTTTCGGTTCTACTGAACCATCATCAGGACCATGAGGGGTGATTTTAATAATTTTAAGTTAACGATGGATGATTAGAAATGTGAAATACAAAAACCTAGGGAAAATATGTATAGTAAGAAAAAAGTTAGCGTAAGAAAAAGTTAGCCGTTTAACTGGCAAATCAGCGTTTGATGGTTCAGTAGAACCGAAACGCTATAGTGTTGACCCGTTAATAAATCATTCCTTCCACTTGGATCGTTGGTAATCAGTTTTTCTACATATTGTCGGATTACAATCCTTTATTTACTCTTCATATATATATATATATATATTATATATATATATATATATATATACACACACATACATACATGTATACATACATTAATTATTTTGTTCTAACATAGGATGGTCATATAAAAAGTTCTAAGCCTCACTAAGAAAAAAGAGCCAATGTGGAATATTTTTGTTGTGGTAAAACAACTACTTCTAATAAAACAAAACAAAACAAAAAAAATAATAGATTTCTGTCTTACTTTCTGCACAGGTGAAGCCCAGACAATGAAGAGAGCTGCATGACAAATATAAAATCTTGGTGAGGATTAGATTGGATTTGTTTGGTTGGGTTTTATGGTATATCAACCATCGTAGGTTATTTAATGCCAAATCCTCTCTTAGACATATATATTAAATATATAGGATTTGGTTGGGTTTATGGCATATCAACCATTGTAGGTTATTTAATGCCAAACCCTCTTTATACATATATATTAAATATATATAATTTGGTTTGGTTGGGTTTTATGGCATATCAACTCGTCGATTATTTGATGCCAAATCCTGTTTATAAATATATATCAAAATACATTTGTAAAAGAATAGTCTGTAGATGACTTTTTTTTAAACGAACCAGATCTCTTTTTTTTCTTGCAGCAGTTACATGGTTTAAATATTACTATATATATATATATATATATATATATATATATATATATTATATATATATAAACTGTGTGTGTGTGTGGTGTGTGTGTGTATTTGTGTATATATAACTATATATATATTTTGTCTATATAATTTTATTGAGATCATTTCTAAGTTTCCTGATATGTGTCTTGGTTTCAGGTTAAAATTGGTGAATGAATTTACCAAAATTGTCCTGAAACCAAGAAACATATGAAATTTAGAAAGGGTCTTAAAATTATATAGACAAAATGTGTCTATTATTTAATCTAATATGCTTAAAAGAAGGACTGCTGCCCAACTACATGATCCTAGTCAGTCAAATGGTTTGGTTTGGTTTCATTGTTTAATGGCATATCAACCTTTGTAGGTTATTTAATGCCAAAGCCATTCTGCTAGAAGAACAGTAGTGGTACTATTTAACCCAGAGCTGGGAGGATAAGGGGGGCTCATACCTTTCCCAACGGGTATTTGCCTGAAAGTGAACGTAATAATGCGACTGGAGTACGAACTCGCTTACAACGATTCCGAAGTCCATCACTTTAACTATTACACCGCGAGGACATACCCCACAGTCAAATGGTTTCAAGCATTCCTATCAAACACAAATAATTCTATTAGTATTGATCATTTTTTTTGCACACACTTAAATTGCTCCAAGTATCACTATGTACAACAATTCAATTTTACATCAGTTAACTAGTTAAACAGTTCTATTTGACCCATAGATGGGACCCTAAAAAGATACTACCACTGGGAGTAATTGCAATGTAGGGCTCCTACATATTCCTCAAAGCTACAGAACTGGAGCCTCACCATCAGATGTAGTTTTGTGTCATATCCAAGACACTCTTGGGAAGGTCTTACCTCTCTATAGCGATGCAGTTGGCATATTCTATAGCCCGGGCTGACTGGGCTTACATAGAACTGAGGTTGTTTGATAAAATTGCCAACCATTTGTGATGATATATTTCAATTTAAATCACAAATTAAAATGTACTATCAAAAGTTCTCTCTTCCAGCACAAACACAACAGGGGAAATAGAAATAGTGGCTGAAAATTTTGAAGCTTTTTAACTTTTGATATAAAAACCCCAAGAATTTAAGCCAATACTTCTATTTTCCAAAATGGTATGAAAAATAATGCCTATAAAGAAGGGAAGTAACTCATCAAAAACTTTTCTACTTACCAACAGTGTATCCAGAGAAGAGCATCTCCGCTTGTTGGCACCTGGGTAGAATTGCCATCAGATTGTAAGGGAATGGAATGGTCGTCACATTGTTATCCAGGTGAGGATTACTGTCAAAGTCGGGTGGAACAATTTTCGGTGCTGAAGAAGACAATTTCAATCATAAGCTTGAATCATAGAATCTAAACACAAAAACATTCAATGTCGAATGGGAATTGCCATTGTGTCCAATGGTTGAAATCTACAGATCAAACAAACAATTCAGCACCAAAATCATAAAAATCTTTTTAGTCGGCCAATAAAAAAGAATCAGAGAGAGAGAGAGTTGCATTTTAGAATTCTTGCTCCACAAGCTGAAAGATTTATGGGGTCCCAGGACAAGCTGTGTTGCTGTTTGGCAATCTGACTCCATTCTAGGTTATTCTATTCGTACTCCACTTTTGTTTTGTTGGTTTAACTTATTGGATATGAAGGTTGTAAAGGAATTATATGAAAGAAGAAGATAGTAACAGATAGGAGGCGAAGATATCTTTCATATTTTTTGCTTTATTTCTGGTTCAACAACCATTCAGTGGGTGAGGAAATTCTTCCTGAAGACAAATGAAATGGTTGAATCTCCCAATCAAGGTGGTAAAACTGCGTTAGTTGTTTCTTGGTTGGTTGGTTGGTTGGTTTCTTTGTTTAATGGCATATCAACTCTTTTTAGGTTATTTAATGCCAAAGCCATTCTCCTAGAAGAACAGTAGAGGTACTATTTAACCTATAGCTGGGAGGATAAGAGGGTTCATACCTTTCTCAAGGGTATTTGTCCGAAAGTGAAAGTAATTGCGCGACTGGAGTACGAACTCGCGTACTACGATTCTGCAGTCCATCACTTTAACCATTACACCACAAGGACACCCCTTTCGTTTCTTTGGATATATATGTGCCTTATTCAGTGCTTAAAGCTTTACCAACGTGTTCAGTATATAAAGCTTTAGTGTTAATTCGTTTTTTTGAGTATACATATCCAAATTCGGCATTTAAAGCTTTAACAACGTGTTTGGTATATAAAGCTTTAGCAGCGTGTTAGTCACTCTTGGGAGTTTGTCCAAAATCTGGAGTTTTAGTCATGGGTTGGTGGTGAAAGAGACGACTACTACCAGTGGAAGGCTTAGCCAATGCGTCATCTAAAGACAAACGCATGGCATCCTCCACCAGTTAGCAAGAATGATCTAGGTGTTGGCACTTTGCTGATTGCTGCTGAGAAGAATTTCCTCCTTTTGTCAAGACAGTCTTTTTCTTTGTGTATGCATTGCCCCTCTGCCTGTCAGAGGCCTTTGGGAGCTTCTGCATATTTTAATAATTATTTTAATTCAACTTAATTTTTTTTTTTTTTATTCCCTAGAGATTGTCAAAAACATTTGTTTCAAGATATTCACTTCAGTCCAACAGTTCTAATTCAAATAATTCAGTTCAGCATAAGTACGCAGTTTAGTTCTATTTAATCCATAGATAGGGCCCTGGCCAGTGCTACCATTCTAGGCCAGAGTGGACCGGGGAGAGATGGTAATGAAGAGGTGCTCTGGATTCGACCAAGCTCCAGCATCACTGAAATCTTACCATTGGATTGTTTAGTGTCATATGCAGGGCACTCATTCAGGGGATCTTAAACCCTCTGCGAAGGTGCAGTCGGTTAATTATAAAACCCTAGCCAACTAGGCAATAAACAGACTTAAATGTAAAAACAGTTTTACTTCAGATAATTCAGTTTAGCATAAGTATGCAGTTGACATGTGAAACATTTCTATTTTAAACAATTCCATTTAGCATAAATACGCAGTTTAAATACAAAAAAAAGTACGCACAAGAAACCACAGTTTAGTTCTATTAACCCATAGATAGGGCCCTATCGGGTGTTATCATTCCGGGCCAGAATGGACTGGGAAACAATGGCAATGAAGGGGTACTCCACATTTCCCAAAGCTCCAGCATCACTGGAACTTCATCATGAGATTTTTTGTGCCATATACAGGACACTGTTGGGGTGGGTGGGGGTACCACTCAGCAGAAGTGCAGTTAGTGTAAGACTCAGCTGACTAGGATCATGTAGTTGGGAAGCAGTCCTTCTTTTAAGACCCTTTCTAAATTTCATGTGTCTTGGTTTCAGGACAATTTTGGTAAATTCATCTACCAATTTCAACCTGAAACCAAGACATGTATCAGGAAACTCAGAACTGATCTCAATAAAATTATATTGACAATATATATATATATATATATATAGTTATATATACACAAATATACACACACTATATATATATATATATATATATAAGGTATTCTTCAATCCAGTAAATCCTGGTAATGTATTAAATCAGAAATGTGATTTAATAGCTAGATGTAGGCATAAAAATAAATTTAGACTATTTTCACAAAATTAAGCAAATAATTATATAAATAAACAGAAAATGATTGATTAACTATAATTTCTTAAATTGAATAATGAATTGGAACTTTTAATTTCTATATTGATCTTTATTATTCTAATTTGGGGGATTTTACCGTTATCAACATTAGTTTTAGGGTTTTTTTTAGTTCATTTTAATGATAATAAAAAATGATATACTAAAATTAGATTGTCTGAATAATTTTGTTATAAATGTTTGAATTTTTGACATGTATCATGGTAACTGTTATTTTTGTCTGTAAATTTGAAGTAGGATGAGACTGGATGTAGTTTTACATGTCATAGTTTTTTTATACTTATTGTTATTTGAAGGTTTAGGCTAGCTTTGATACATAGGAGAAATAGGTTTTGTCTTTCCTGTCTGGTTGTAAATTTATTTTATTTCTTGTTGGATCTGAAGAAGTCCTGTTAATTTCTTTTAGAGCATTGATTTATATCAACGATTTCAACAGGATGGAAATAAATTTATAATCTTAATGTGACCGATTGTTTTTTTTGTAAAAAATTATTTGCTAAGTGGATTTTATTTACATTGAGCTCTTTACCAGGAATATTTAAATTTAATATTCAATTTTTGAATATTTTATTTGTCCCGATTGGAATTATTCCTTATCCCGGATTTACTGGATAGAATAATAAAAAATTATATACATAGGCACACAAATAAATATATATATATATATATATTTTTTTTTTATGTGTGTGTGTGTGTGTGTGTATATATATATATCTATTACACACACAAAAAAAAATATATATATATATATTTTTTTTTTTTTGTGTGTGTGTGTGTGTGTATATATATTTATTACACACACACACACAAAAAAAAAATATATATATATATATATATATATACACAAACACACACAAAAGAAGTAGTTGGTGTATTCTACAATCCCAGATTTTTCCTTTTCTCAAATGCGTATGCATTTTTTCAACAGAAATATATATATATACACATACACACACATGGATACATTCATGTGTTTCTGTGCATAATAAGCTGCCAATAAAACTCCAAACTTAACAATGATTTGTGAAAGAAACTTTTTTTTTCTTTAGTATTGAATGAAGAGGAGATACTTGAAGATTTTTAGCCTTTAGGCTTTTACAAACAGAATGAATCAGTTTAGTAATTGAAAGGGATGGGGTGGGGGAAATTCAGGCCCAGCTATTTTTCAAGTCAGAGGCCAATGTAGAAATGGTTAAGATGGAATTTGATCCAGAAGGGAAGATCATGTTTTTTTTCCATAGTGGAAAGCTGAGGGCATGTGAACCTAAAGAGGAAAAAAATTTACTAAGGGGACATTACATCAAACTACAGCTAAAGACAATCTCTCCATGTCTCAACTGTGAAGACACTGAAAAACAAAATACAACAATCCTCAACCCCCACCCACTGAAGTATAGTTTTGTTTTCCAAATTTTCAGTTACACTCACTCAATCCTAGAAATAAACAATTTGTAAGTTTTATTTGATACTCCCAAAGCACAATTGATTGCAGAGCAAGGATGCTGACCATTCAGATATGCCTAAGAAAAAGGCAGAAGGTACTTTATTTATGAGAAAAGGCATGAAAGTTCTTGATTTAATAAGGAAATAAAGATTGGTTTGGATGGGTTTTATGGCATATCAACCATTATAGAATATTTAATGCCAAATCCTCTGGTTGGGTTGGGTTTTATGGCCTATCAACCATTGTAGGTTATTTAATGCCAAATAATCTTTATACATATATATTAAATATATATGATTTGGTTGGCTTTTATGGCATATCAACCATTTTAGGTTATTTAATACCAAATCTGGTTTATACATATATTTTAGATGTAAGTCAACAAATAGTTTTAAGTATTGCTATATATCATGAATAATTCAATCATCAGTCATTTGTTTACACACAGTTAAACGATCCAATAGTTCTATTTCAAACAATTTAGACTAAGTCATTTGTTTGCACTCAGTTTAAATAGTCAAACATTTCTATTTAACTCATAGATAGGGCCTGTGTCAGGTGTTACCACTCTGGGCCAGAGTGGACCTGGGAGCAATGGGAATGAAGGAGTACTCTACAAACCCCTAAGCTTCCAGCATTACTTGAGCCTCATCATTAGATTGTTCAGTGTCATATCCAGGACACTTGCTCAGGGAGTCTTACCCCTCTGCAGAGATGCAGTTGGTGTATTCTACAGCTGCAGCAATAAAGAAATAAGAAAAAAAAATTTGATAATGAGGTTACTAAGCTCTACAGCAACAATAATTATTTCATGTCACTTAATAGTGTATATTCCTAAAATTGTTTTATTTTATTGTTAGATTGTTTTGTTTTTTTTTGTTTAATGGCATATTAACCTTCTTCTTTCTCGTTATTGCTCATCTCTTTTTGTGCCTCATTTATGAATTCAACTTCATCATAGGTTGGTTCTTTACTAAGCTTAGCTTACACGTGGAAACAAAGTCAGTAATATGAGGCGCCCAGTGAGAATCAATCTCACTCAAAATTGTCTACTCAACTAGTTTGCTAACCATTGCACCATATGAGTAATCAAAATGTCCTGTTGTCCCTGCAACACAAAAATATTTTTTCAGAGACACTCACTATTAAAGGATGATAAAATTTTACAGATTTTTATATTTTGGGAAAAAAATTTTTTTTTTTTTTTTTAATTTGTTCAAATTGGTAAAAAAAAGTTTGGATTTTTTTTTTAAAGGGTTATGTAATAGAAGCAACATTTTTTTTTCTTGTTTGGACTTAGAAAACAAATTTTATTTTTAATTTGGACTGTTAACTTTGACATGAACGCATATAAAACCATTAAAATCCAGTTTCACTTCATTTCATATATAATTACCCAACCCCTTTACATGAGCAAAATGTGACACAAGGTCAATTTTTAAGCAAAGTTTGGAAGGTTTGAATTCAAAGTTTTCCTTCTCTTACCAAGTTTGTTTGTTTGGGTTTTACAGCATATCAACCTTTGTAGGCTATTTAATGCCAAATCCATTTTTATACAAATAAACAGTTCTATTTCAAACAATTTAGCATAAGTACAGTTTAAATGTCAAGATAGTCCTATTTCAAACAATTTTGTTTAGCATAAGTACGCAGTTTAATTCTATTTGACCCATAGATAGGACCCTATCAAGTGCCCGTGGTGTAATGGTTATCGTCGTAGGAAATGGACACGGCGACACGAGTTCAAATCCTGGACGAGACTTATTGCTTTTCACATAGCACTAATACCTTTGGGAAAGGTATGAATCCAATTATTCTCCCTCCAGCTATGGGTAAATAGGACAGACTGGGTTCTTCAGCCTTGGTGAGGCAACTAGTCTAGGAGAAGGAAAAACTCTGAATTCAAACCTGTTAAACTCTGCTTAAAAATTGACCTTGTGTCATATCCTGCCCAAGCAGAGGGGTTGGTAACTAGGATCAGGTGCTACCTTTCCAAGCCAGTGGTGACCTGGGAGTGATGTCAATGAAAGGGTACTCCGCATTCCTCAAAGATCCGATTGTTTAGTGTCATATCCAGGACACTCGTTGGGAGGTGGGGTTGTTACCCCTCTGCAGAAAAGCAGTTGGCGTATTCTACAGCCTCAGCAGACTAGGCAAGCCATACCAAGACTAAAGAGCCCAGGCAGCCCCACTATTTAACCCTAGCTGAAGAGTGTATAATAGGATTCATACCTTTCCCCAAGAGTATTAGTGTTATGCGAAATGCAAACTGCCTCATCCAAGAATTGAACACAAATTTCCTACAACAGTAACCATTACATCATCAATGCCTCCATAAGATAAGCTGAATTTCATCTGTTTTGTATTTTTTGTACCATCAACTAAAAATATTGTTTTGGATTTTCGATAACTTGAAAATTAGCCTTTATTTCACAAAAGATAAAAACCATCTTTTTTTCATAAAAAATAAATTAAAAAAAACTTCTTTATTTAATTGTTGTTTCATTGTTTCCCCCATTCCCAACCAAAAAAGGAACAATTTCTAAACATAATAAAAAAAATAAATATTTACTCCCTAAATACTTAAATGTTTTTATGATACAAACAACTATAGATGATAAAGTAAAAAACATTTGGATTTCAGGACAAATGATATTGAAAAACATTTTTTTTCTAATTATATCTACAAATTTTTCTGTTATTCTAAAGACGAGAGTTTTATTTTCCACTAGAAATGGAACTCTCATCTCGTTTTCATTGTTGCCATGGCTTTTAAACGGAGTAAAACATTTCCAGGCATATAGTTTTGGATAAAGAAGCATTGTTTTGAACACCTGTCGGTCATCTCTTTATTTATTTCTGTAGAGGGTGTACACTGAAGACACTCCCTTTGTATGCAAAATTTCAATGCACAACATATAAACTGAATTACTTCGTATTGCATCCTTCCAGTAGCATAAGTGTTGGATAAATACAAACATAAATTCAATATCAAAACTAACAACAACTTTAAATTCAAAAAGATTTTTTAAAAATAAACTAAGACAAATATATACCACATTTGTGTGTGTGTGTTTGTCTAATACCATGGCACCATCCCAAATATTAGTCGGTGTTACATCCTTCTTCAAATACCAAGCAACTCAGTTGTTTCAGATACGAAGGTGTTTTATTCAGACCCGGCATTTTATAGCAGTAAATGCAAACACAAGGGAAAGAGAAAGGAAGACATCATAAGGGTCTATGAACGAACCCCAGCTTAGCAGACACACCAAAGAGACACCTCACCCTGACCTTGTCCACTATGGCAGACCCAATATAACTGCTGTCTGCAACAGTCGACTGTCCACTGCTCCCCAAATTATGTAATCTATCGATTTCATTTGGTGTGATGATATCTCCTTGATTGTTACATCATATGATCATAAACTTACTTCTTACACATATTTGTTTATGTTCAAAACCCTGTCGAGAACTATTTTGACATGGCTCATTCAGCGCATGTGCAAGCCAATGACCTTTTGAAACTAAGTACCCTTACACTTGAAGACTTTAACTAACTTAAAATTTTAGGCTCCCTTTTCGATAGCTACTACACCAAGGTGTAGGAGAGGGCACAACTCCTTTCCCTGGATTATTCCACTTTACCCTGGATCCGTACATTATAATGCTTAGTGTTAAGCAAGGAGGCATCAAGTACCATTTTTTTTATTCTTTGGTATGACTTGGCCATTGGCGAACACTCTAAACATTATGCCAATGTCTGGTAAATAAAACAATATAATTAAGTACTACCGTAATTATTTTACGTGTGTGTCTTTTAAAATACAGTTAAGACTGATGCATACAGAAATTAGACTTGTTTTTATAAACTCTTTTTCTTATTTTGATATTTAAATCAACAAATATACCAATTGGTAGATTGATTTTAGGGGTTGGCTGATTGTTTTGTTTTACGACGTATCAACCCTTTTTGGGTCATTTAAGACCTAATTAAATTTCAAACAATTCAGTTTAGTATAAGTATAGTTTTTTGTTTACGAACAGTTAAATGTCAAAAACCATTCTAAACAATTCAGTTTCAATGCTAAAAACAGTTCTATTTGATCCATAGATAGGACCCTATCAGGTGCAACCTCTCGAGGCCAAAGTGAACCAGGGAGCGATGGCAATGAAGGGCTACCCTGCATTCTCTAAAGCTCCAATATTACTGAAGCCTCACCATCAGATTGTTTAGCATCATATCCAGGGCACTTGTTAGGGGGGAGTCTTACCCCCTCTGCAGAGATGCAGTTGGTGTATTCTGTAGCCCTAGCCAATAGGATCATCATATTTTAAGCCCCACCAAGAGGTCAAGCTAGAATTTAAAGTAATAAAATAAATGAAACACAAAGAGGACAAATAGGCATGTGTGTGTTTCTCTTAACCTCTAGTAAAATTCTTTTCTTCTGTAAATTACCCACCAAACCATTTCTTCTTCCTCCTACTCTTAATATAAATGTTTCTGACTTGTTATTGTGTTTGTCATTTCATTATTCACACCTCCGAAGATGGCAACAGTTGGGGCTGAAAGTACTTGGGAAACATATGGCACCTTCCTAAATTCTTTACATTCAAAAGTTAAATAACTCATATGAAGACTTGAGCAGATCAAAGATAGAATAGGCAGACACAAGGTGACTATTTTATTTAATCCAACATGTTTAATAGAGAAAATATTGCGCACGTGTGTGTATGTGTGTGTGTGTGTGTGTGTGTGTGTGTCAAAATGCAGTTAGTTCAGATATTTGTTACTCGTTTCCTAAAGTTTCCTTTGTCACTCAAAATCTACCTTACTGCACTAATGAAAATTCTACTTTTATTGGCAGGCCACATAGCGTAACAGATACAGGTATTTGGTTAAAGTGCTTCGAAGTAAAATCATCTGGAGGTTGCAGGTTCAATCCTGACTTCAGGCAAATAACAAGGAATACTTACAATAGCTTAACACTTATACTCGGTCATGGGTGACAAAATTAGAACAATTTACCCCTGTGGATTAAATAAAGGGTTTGGTTCGAAGTTGTGTGTGGGTTCTCAAGTTCAATATAAACCAACAGAAGAAGGCCAATGAATACATCAACCAGAATGTTGCGAATAACAAAAAGGTGAAGAAAATACTCCAAAATATACTAAATGAAAAAACAACCACTTTTCATAACTTTTCTTTCCCTTATTTTGATATATAGTAAGTAAAGTTGGTAACCGTAGTTGAGGGTGACCCAAAGGCTCCCTTTTCAAGAGCTACTATACCAAGGTGTAGAGGAGAGTGCTACTCCTTTTCCAAGATCATTTTACCCTTGATACATACCTTGTAATGCTGAGCGTAAAGCAAATAGGTATCAAGTACCATTCTTAAAGTCTTTGGTATGACCTGACCAACGATTGAACCCCGGTCTTCCGGATCATTGGCAAACACTCTACCAACTATGCCAATAAGTTAGTTTGTTTTAAAGATTTATCTGGTTTTTAAATTTTTTAACTCCTAAATTTGAAGCCAATTTGACTGGAGTATGAACTAAATTTGAAGCCAGTATGACTGGAGTATGAACTCGCGTACTACGATTCCGCAGTCCATTGCTTTAACCATTACACCACGAGGACACCCCCTCCTCAGCTGAAGCTGTAGAATATACAGACTGCATCTCTGCGGAGGGACAAAATCCCCCCCCCAATCAACAAGTGTCCTGGATATGAGATAAAACCATTTAATCGTGAGGCTTCAGCCTTAGAGATTTGGGGAATGTAGAGTACCTCTTCATTGCTATGGAATCCAGGTCCACTCTAATCCAGCACCTGATAGGGTCCTATCTATGGGTCAAATAGAACCAACTGTGTGCAAACAAATGACTGATGATAAATTGTGACTGTTATATAGCATTACTTAAAACCCAATTAACTGTGAGCAAAAAAGAGCTCCGGCTCGTTGTATGACACTATGGGATTTGAGGCTTAAGAAAAACATTATTAAAAGAATCAGACACTTGGATTTCATCGCTTGGCCAAAAATGGTTTGAAACAAGTTTTATCACAATGGGTCTCTGGTTGTTGTTAGCCAAAAATAATGATAAAAATTTATGTCCACAAATCAGTTTCATCTTGGTCAAAAATGGCTCAAGAGAATTTTTATGTCTGACAGGTCAGATAAAAACGATTAATGAGTTAATCTTCTGGCCTATGCAAATTTTGGTGGTTGTGTGATACTTGGGAAACCCTGCTGGTTATGGGAGGGGTGGAGCAAATTGATTCGTCAGAACCGAAGGTGGAAAGAGGAATATTGATAAGTAAGTCCGAGGGGGAAGGAGGGTCTTGAATGGCCTCCTGATTGAAAGAAATTGGATAATTTTCCTCTACTCGAACAATCCCAGGGGTCTGTGAAATCCTGATTAATGGAAATTGGTAAGGGTTTGTCATTTGGGAGGTATCCTCTTCACCTCCCTCAGACACTACCCCAATATAGGGTAGAATATTATTTAAACCATCTGAGTTTTCAAAAGAACACAAAAGAGCCAGTGGCCAAATCAAACTATATCACTTAAGTCCTTCGTCCCCACAGAAAGACAGAGATAAAACTTAATTCTGCTACTTAGTGAACTCCAGTGAAGCCAAGTATTTACCTGCAACAAATTTTAACCTCTGATACTTATTGTTAGCTCCAAAACTCATTCCTTATGCCAGAATAGTATCAGAAGAGGTGATAGCGAGAATTTTTATCTGACTTCATGGAAGTTAAGAATTCAACGTAATTGTGTCGACTACACCCCAGACTGGCCACTGCTTTTGCATGTTATATGAACCTTGTAACTTATGGTTCAAAATATTGTAATAACCAGACTTATAAAATACGATTTCAGTGTTAAAGAAGAGTTTGTTCTTCTTTGAAAAATTTTCTTATATCACTTCTTTCACAGCCAATGGATATTCTCAGGACCAACTTCCACTGTTTAACCTTTCTACCAGAGATCAAATTCACAATGTGGCAGGTTGAGGGTTATTTACAGGTTGACCTTCAACCCAGAGAAGTGGGGACAGCAAGGAGATTGCTGACACCCATGTTCAATCAAAAAACAGCCTTCTGGTTGATACAGAGACAACAACGGTGACAAAGCTGCAACCACAGTTGAGGTGTGAAAGGTGTATTGGTATAGTTGAAAATGGTTGATATGCCATAAAACCCAGCCCAACCAAATCATATATATTTAATATACATGTATAAAGAGGATTTGGCATTAAATAACCTACAATGGTTGATATGCCATAAAACCCAACCAAACCAAATCATATATATTTAATATACATGTATAAAGAGGATTTGGCATTAAATAACCTACAATGGTTGATATGCCATAAAACCCAACCAAACCAAATCCTATATATTTAATATACATGTATAAAGAGGATTTGGCATTAAATAACCTACAATGGTTGATATGCCATAAAACCCAACTAAACCAAATCATATATATTTAATATATATGTATAAAGAGGATTTAGTATTGAATAACCTACAATGGTTGATATGCCATAAAACCCAACCAAACCATATATATTTAATATATATGTATGAAGAGGATTTGGCATCAAATAACCTAAAATGGTTGATAGGCCATAAAACCCAACCAAACCAAATCATATATATTTAATATATATGTATAAAGAGGATTTGGCATTAAATAACCTACAATGGTTGATATGCCATAAAAGCCAACCAAACCATATATATTTAATATATATGTATAAAGAGGATTTGGCATTAAATAACCTACAATGGTTGATATGCCATAAAACCTAACCAAACCAAATCATATATATTTAATATATATGTATAAAGATGATTTGGCATTAAATAACCTACAAGGGTTGAATTGCCATAAACCCTACCAAACCAAAACTTTATTAATTTCTATAAAAAGATATACCCTTTAAATTATATAGGCTTGTATCATAAGTTTGTGTTAAATACTTTATATATTATCATTATTAATTTATTATTACTTATTAATTGCTCCCTTGCAAATGTGTTAGGTTATCTAGTTTAATGGCATATCAACCTTGATGCTTATTTATCGGCAAATAGTGTGGATATAAGTGGGCCATTGGCTAATGGGTAGAGTGTTTGCCAATGGCCTTGGAGACCAGAGTTTAATCCCAGCTCAAGTCATACCAAAAACTCTAAAAACGGTACTTGATTCCGCCTTGCTTAACACTCAGCATTATAAGGTAAGGATCAAGCGTAAAGTGGAGCCATCCAAGGAATGGAGTAGTGTCCTCCCCTACATCTCGGTGTTGTAGCTATTGAAAAGGAAGCCTTCAGGTCACCCTCGACTAAAGTCGCTAACTTATATATATATATATATATATATATATATATGTATGTATGTATTATTAGGTCCAGTTAAACCAGAGTTGGGAGTAATTCCATCAGGACAAGAAAACTATTCAAAAGTGAACATTTAAATTTTCCCAGCAAAGACCTCAATGTAACAGACATTACAGAGCAATAATTTCATTAAGAAAAAACACAAACCAGTCAAATTAGGATATATATATAAGTGAATAGTTTGTACATAATTTCACTTTTAAATGAGAGCTCATTTGTTTGTATTCAATTAAATGGTTTTAAGTATTGCAATCTAACATCAATAATTCTATTTAATACTAGTAATAATCCCTAGAAAAAGAATGAACATTCAATTTGACCCAGAGATAGGACCCTAACAGGCATTATCACAAATAAAAGGTAATTAAACCAGTTTAAATTTAATGATTGTTTTTTTTTTTTTTATCTGTTAATGAATAAATACCGAAAAGTTGATTAACTGTCCACAACACCACTGAACTATTTCTGTTGTCCTCACTAAGTTTTTACAATAATTCTTGTTTTTAAAAGCGTGCGCATAATAAAATATCTTAAAATCCTAAAAAAGGAGACACTTTGTTTCCATCACTTCTCTTCAAAGAATTATGTCAACAACAATAAAGTTTATATTGGCGGAAGTAAACATGGGATATTGTCCATCGAAAAAGCCAGGAGGAGGGAAGGAAAACTGATAAAGAAAAAAAAAAAATACTATAAGCCAGAAGAATTGATGCAGTCGCCAATGGCCGGGGAGACCTGGGTTCAATCCCAGGTCAAACCATACCTAAGACTCAAAGACTCAATTCATTTCTTTCTTTTATTCATTTCTCTCTATCCCTTCAATTCTTTCACTCAAATTATTAGATCAATCTTAAGTGATAATTAGATCCACATCTTTTATATCCAAGTGATCCAAGGGATAATTCTCTCACACTTTGCTTCTTTTTTTTTTTTTCTTTTTAGACTCTTACCTGCTGAATTAACGGATGCTAACTTAACATGAAGGAAGGCCTTGTCTTTGATACAAATCTATCTTTTAGATCTAAGTGATGCATTAGACAATTCTATTCCCTCAAATAGAATTTTTTTTTTCTTTCTCTTATTCTTTTTAGATTCTTACCTGCTGAATTTATTGATGCCAGGTAAACATGACGGAAGGCCTTGTCTATGCTGTGAATGCTGATGCTGTTGATGGCTGTGCGTTTGATGGACATGATTATCTGACCGACTTTGACACAAGTGAATGAGCTGCTCAAATGTGGTCAAGCAGGAAACTGCCTCATAGTCGATGTCATAAAACTGTAAAAAAATAAATAAATAAAATAAATAAGTAAACAAAAAAATTGTTGTATCACGAATTGTAAGAGTTGACACACATTTAAGATAAGAGTTATTTGGTTACAGAGAGAAATACTGTTCACTTTTTGTATAAGCAAGCTAAGTCATTTGTTGTAGGGAAAGACAGTCAGGCAGACTTTCTCATTACTTAGTGACTTCGTACCAAGAGGGGGCACCACTCTAAATATAGTCTTCAGACCAGTCCATTCTGTGGGAAGTTCCAGTCACTCCACAAAAGAAAATATACAATATTTCAGTTTCCAATAATAGTGTGTTTTTTTTCTTAAATTCAAAACCTTTAAAATCATCAAAATATTTGAACTGATACAAATCCCTTTGACTCTCACCATCCACCCCTATCAGTTATCACTCTTGGTAATTTATCTAGATGGCACCCAGTGTCCAAACAAACTCATATGGCAATCAGTCCCTGAGACAACTGCCAATATAATCAAGAGATTAGGATTCCAACTATTATAGCACTTCCTATGACTGATTCTAATGGCAAGTCAACTTGTCTTGGGTTATTTTATGCCTCGAGGTTAGTGAATTGTATACACAGTGTGTTTATATTGACATTTTTTTTGCATAGTTTCTAAAGTTTTGTGCATATGGTTATATGTTATCAAGTAATTTGCAGATAGATGTATGGTTTCAAGTATTCCTATTTAATATTAATATGGTTTAAAGTAATTATTTCTATTTACTAATAGTCATTTGTTTGCACAGTTATATGATTCCAAGTAAATGATTGTGTGGTCTGGTTTTACGGCATATCAAACATTGTAGGTTATTTAATGCCAAATCCTCTCCATAAAATATATATGATTTAGTTTGGTTTTACAGCATATCAACCAGTGTAGGTTATTTAATGCAAAATCCATTTAAAACAAGTACACAGTTGTTCTTGTTTCCACAGTTAAATGTAAAAAGCAATTCTATTTCAAGCAATTCAGTTTAGCGTAAGTATATAGTTTAGTTCTATTTGACCCATAGATAGGGTCCTATCAGGTGCTACCACTCCAGATCAGAGTGGACCCGGGAACAATGGCAATGAAAAGGTATTCCACATTTCCCAAAACTCCAGCATTACTGATGTCTAACCATCAGATTGTGTCATATCCAGGACATTCGTTGGGAGAGTCTCACTCCTCTGCCAAGATGCAGTTGATATATTCTAAAGCTCCAGTTGACTGGGCCACAGGTAACTAATAATAATCCTTAGTAAACAATTATAGCTTCAAGTAACTATTCTTAATACAAATAATTTACAATTATATGATTTCAAGTAACTAATAATAATCCTTAGTAAATAATTATGGCTTCAAGTAACTATTCTTAATACAAATAATTTGAACAATAATATGGTATGAAGTATTTCAATCTAATACAAATAATTGGTACGCAGATGTATGGTTTCAAGTATTCCTATCTATTACTAATAATTATATGGTTTCAAATAATCATTTCTATTAAATAATAGTTATGTGGTTACAAGTAACTAATAATAATCTATAATAAACAATTATAGCTTCAAGTAACTATTCTTAATACAAATAATTTAGTTATGAAGTATTCCTATCTAATACAAATAATTTACAAACAGACTCATAGATAGTAATATTTTAAGTCAGCGTGGACCTAGGAGTAATGGCAAAGAAGGGGTACTCCATACTTTCATAGATACAAATAGTCTTGTTCTTAGTGAACCAAGGAGTAGTGTCCTGCCTCTTTGAAGGTGTAGACTAGAATCTCAGCCGAGTGAGCTAACAGTTAAGTGGTTTTAAGTATCACCATGTAATATTAATAATTCAATTCTTCAGTCATTTGTTTGGGCACAGTTAAATGGTTTCAAGTAGAGTAAATTACTACATATTTCCATTTGACCCATAGATGTAACCCTGACAGCTACTAACACTCAGAATCAGAGTGGACCTGGGAGTAATAGCGACAAAGAGGTACTCCACATTCCCCAAAGCTCCAGGACTGGAACCTGATCCTCAGATAACGTGGATAGTTTGAAAAAGGAACAGATACTAGGACAAGCATATAGTCACGAGAAAAGTACTTTGAAAGGGGCTTCTCAATGTCTCTTTCGCAAATATTAAAATGGTTGAATCATCCTTATGCCTGGTACAAATATAGTTCGGTCTAAAAATACAAATGAAGATTCATTCAATTTTCTACCCAATCGAAAAATGTAGTAAAATAAAAAATAAAAATAAATAAAAAAAAGATAATCAATAAAATAATCAAACAAACCAACAAAATAATATTTTAGTATCTACCTATCTACTTAGGAATGTCAGGTGTGGACTTCATGGGAAAGGGGAGAATCATATATATATATATATATATATATATATGCACTATATTCACAATTAACACTAGATACAGCCATGTGCGAAATAGACATAAAATGTTCATAACGATAGAACATATAAAGAACATAGGGATCTCGAAATTCGAAAACACATAACGACTTCTTGTTCAGGTACGAAACCTTTTTATTAACTTTGAGTTAAAGGTTTCGACATAAGGAGGAAAGACAATCTTGCTCTGCTGTCTTATTCATCTGGCCCCCATCTCGTGCGGCACCCATAGGACGCGAGCTCGCTAAAGTCGAACCTCCTCGTTTTGTGGTGCGTGACATCACTCGCACTCCGTCACCCGTTTCGTCTCGGACTATTGTGACATCTGAGAGACACCTTCGTGCGCCCACATTAACACCTGCATCAATGTTTGCAGCTAACTAACCCATGTGCTGAGCCAAAAGGTTCTCAGCCTAAGTAAACCCAAAGGCATGAACTGAAATCCCTCAGCCATTATGTTACATTATATATATATATATATATATATATATATATATATATATATATACACACACACACACAGGAGAAGACCTGATCTGCCAAATGCTAGAGTTCAATAAATCTTTAATCTGCAATATTCACTGATCAAAGAGAGCTGACATAAAAATGGGAGTTTTATAGGTAACTAAAATTTGAACAGTCATCATTAGTTGAAATTTTCTCACCAGATGATCAAAAATGCCACGCTTTGTCATGAATTGGCTTTATTCCTATTCTGTTATTTCCTTAAATTTGTATAGGTTTTATGGCATATTAGCCATTGTAGGTTATTTAATGCCAAATACTCTTTATATATATATATATATATATATATATATATATATATATATATATATATATATTAGATATATATGATTTGGTTTGGCTCATTATAGGTTATTTAATGCTAAATGCTATATATATATATATATCTTTAAGAAAAAAACCAAAGACCGGTTAATTCAGGATTATAAATTTATTTCCATCCTGTATTTTCAGTTTCTGGTGTGAACCAAAAACATGAAGAAAAAATTTATACAGGACTTATTCAGATTCAATGGATAATTAATTAAAACAGAATGGACACGTGGGGTGGAGGGGGACGAGATTAAGGAGTTACCTCCTCGTTTTATTGAATTTCCATTTTATTTTAATTTTTCAAATTTCTTCTGTCAGTTATAATTACGATAATTTAACTTTTTTATTTATTTGTTTAGTTTATTTTCTTTACATGTTAAGTTGATAATTAACTTTTAAGAGAAATATTAATGCTTATATTAATTTCGATACCATTTAATTAGCTACCTATTTTTTTAGTGTATATGTTGGATACGTTTTTTTCCTGGTTTCACTATTTATTTCTATGTTTTAAATTTTTATCGTTTAAATTTAGTCTTATGTCTACATCTAGCTATTAATTCACTTCTCTTATTTAATAACTTATCAGGCCATTTATATATTAAAATATGAATTTTCTCTTCTAAGCATAAATTGCATCTACTGTTAAATATATATATATGGTTTGGCTCAGGTCTTATGGCATATCAACCATGGCAGGTTATTTAATGCCAAGTACTCTTTATACATATGTATTAGATATATATGATTTGTAAACATAAGTCAACAAAGTTATATGGTTCCAAGTATCTCTATGTATCACTAACAATTCAATTAAACATCAGTCATTTTTTTTTTTTTTTAATTTTTTTTTACACACAGTTAAATGATCAAACAGATCTATTTCAAACAAATCAATTTATCATAAGTCCTTTTTTGACTCCCGGTTTAAATGCCAAACACTTCTATTTGACCCACTGATAAGACCCTTTTAGGTGCTACCACTCTGAGCAAGAGTGGACCTGGGAGTAATGGCAATGAAAGAGTACTCCACATTCCCCAAAGCTCCAGTACTAGAGCCTCACTATCCAATTGTTTAGTGTCATAACCAAGACAGTCATTGGGGAAGGGAGATCTTACCCTTCTGCAGAGATGTAGCCCCAGTCAAGTGGGCTGTCTGATATTTGCTCAACGCTTTCACTAATACATTTGTGTAAAAACACTGACGGACAACTGCTGTAAAATCATCAAAACTACCAGTCAGTGTACATATAAATATGTAATTAAAAATTACTACAAAAATGATCTAAATCTGTAAAATATAATGCCCTTTGCACAAAAATATTGAGCAATATTATCTTCTTTCCATATATATTTATATATTATCCAACACCAAGTCAGCTGATGGTGGAAACAATTCTATTTTCAGATGTTCTTTCTAGAATATTAATGTAATTCAAAATTCAAAAGAGAGCTCAATGTAAAGTAATGACAAATCAAAGTACAGAGCAAATAATTTCATATGAAAAAAAAAAAAAAAAAAACCTTAAAAAATTATTCATATTTTTTTTTTGTAATAATATTTATTTCAGCAGACCCAGTATTTTTTTTTTAAATGTTAGATCTGTATCTTCAAAGAAATGAGAAATTTCACATTTATTTCTTTGTCTGAAGATGCAGATCTAACTTTTAAAAAAAAAATTTAGGCTTTACTGAAATAAATATAATTACAAAAAATCCGAGTAATTTTTAAAGGATTTTCTTTTATATGGTGTGTGCGTGTATATATACATACACATACACACACTGGCCCATTGGATAGTGGGTAGAGTGTTCACCAATGACCCAGGGTACAATTCTAGGTTGATTCATGCAAAAAAAAAAAAAAAAAAAAAAAAAAAAAAGGGGGGGGGACCTGATACCTCCTTGTTTAAACACTCAGCATTATGTTAGTCGCGCTATTACGTTCACTTTCGGGCAAATACCCTTGGGAAAGGTATGAACCCCCTTATTCTCCCTCCAGCTATGGATAAATAGTAGGACGGACTAGGTTCTTCAGCCTTGGTGAGGCAACTAGTCTAGGAGAAGGAAAACTCTGAATTCAAACCTGTTAAACTCCGCTTAAAAATTGACCTTGTGTCATATCCTGCCCGAGCGGAGGGGTTGGTAAATAGTAGCATTATGTTATGCATCAAGAGTAAGTAGAGCAATCCAGGAAAAGGAGTTGCACCCTTCCCTACACCTCAGTGTAGTAGCTATTGGAAAGGGAGCCTTCAGGTCGCCCTCAACTATAGTCGTCAACTTTACTTACTTCATATCTACTTTAAGATGAATAGGGCCACAAATGAATTTGCTTTTAGGCAACACGTGGCCGGGTACAGCTAGTAATTAATATATATGTATAAACGGGATGTGGCATTGAATGACCTACAATAGTTGATATGCCATAAAACCTAACCAATCAAAATACAAGTTATATTCAAAAATTCTTAAAAGTTCTAAAAGTAATGATATTGTAACTTAGTATGAAGTGTTTACTTGTTTAAAATGCTTAAACTTTATTGATTTTAGGTTTTTGGGAAAATACTGTCTGATTTTTTTTTTTTTTTTTTTCCTGACATTTAAAGTCATCTTCAGGAAGTTAATGTTCGATTTGAGTGTTCCCTTTGGTTTTTATAGTGGCAATTGTTTTGATAGGATTGTGGTTTGTAGTGAAAATTGTTAAGAAAAATCACCACTCACCCCAACGCAAATGTCAGTGCATATGCTCCACATGCAAGATCTATTTCTTTGACTAGAAAAAACATGGAGGAGAAGCAGTGACCAGTTTAAAGAGAGGAAAGAGACGAGAATTATCGAATACCAAGAGGAGGTGTTGGCTAGTGATTGCGGGTTTGGAAAGAGACGAGAATTATCAAATACCAAAAGGAGGTGTTGGCTAGTGATTGCGGGTTTTTGCAGTTGAGAGACGCAGTGGCAACTCTATCTGGTACATGGTTCTTTTTAATTCCAGGATTTGTATCTGTGAATGTCCAATTCAAGTTAATTGTCCATGACTAACTTTGGTCCCTGCAGATGTTGTCTAGATTTTTTTTTTTTTTTAAACAAGAGTGTATTCAGTGTATTTGTGTGGGTCTTCATATCTGGGATTTTTCTCCCTTCATATCTGGCATTTTTCTCCCTTCTTCCTTTAAATAATCCATGATAGTTGATATGCCATTAAGTGTGTGTGTGTGTAAAAAAATAAATGATCTAAAAGGAAATTTACTCGAATGTTAGTTTTGTGCATTTGATCAAGATGTTTTATAGTGTACTGGTTTCCACATGGACATTTAGGGGGAGGCTCATCTTTTAGAATGAAGGAGTGAGTTAATCTCGTATATCCAATGCGTAGCCGGGCAAGAGTGGTTTCTTCTCTTCTGGTATTATTAGGATCCAGCTTCCTTTCTTTTAAATTGGGCTGTACTTGGAAGAGCTTGTCGTGGGGATTTTTCTCCCATAATTATTGCCATTTCTTTGTAATTATTTGCCTCATTTTCAGTTTGAGGTCAGTATAAGGTATTTTTTATTTTGGAGGGGCACCATATTGAGTGCAGCTTTAGCTAAATAATCCACTTTATCATTTCCCTGGATTCCTATATAGCTTGGGATCCAGCAGAATATCACCTTTTTGCTGTGGTTCATGGAGTTGAGTTTGTTCAGAAGCTTAACAATGAAGGGATTATCAAGTTTTGTATTTTTAGGAGATTGTAGAACAGAGATGGAGTCTGAATGAATGATGAACTTCTTGTTGAAACTCGTTTAAGTGCCAAATTTATTGCACAGATTTTGGCAGAAAATATGGAGGCCTATTTTGGGAGGTGTTTTTTTTTTTTTTTTTTTTAAAGGGGTTGAGATTTGAATCTTCCATTAAGTCAATTTCCATATTGCTAGTAGGTGTTGATGTTTTCATAATATTCTTTTCAAAATAACTTTTCTATTTTGTAAAAAAAAAAATTTAATCTTGAAACCAAAAACATCAAAAAAAATTTTTTTTTTTTTTAAATCTTCCAGTGAAATGAATAAAAAAAAACAAAAAAAAAACAAAAAAACATTGGCAATATTCAATTAGTTTATTAGAGGGTGAATAGAAATTAAATCTAGTTACAAGAAGGGATGGTGCATCAAATGAAAAGTTTGAGAAGCCCTGGTATAGAGTTACACAAAAACTTGTGGCATTTTAATTAATTCAAAAATTAGGGTATACTATTTAACAAAATAACCTCACAATTCCATTGCTAGAGAATAGGGTGTCCAATCCTCACTAGATTTACCATATTTGTTCATATTTCTTCAAATTCCTG
This sequence comes from Sepioteuthis lessoniana, assembly GCA_963585895.1. Classification (NCBI taxonomy): domain Eukaryota; kingdom Metazoa; phylum Mollusca; class Cephalopoda; order Myopsida; family Loliginidae; genus Sepioteuthis; species Sepioteuthis lessoniana. The sequence continues at coordinate 39,841,007 of OY757944.1, read as the reverse complement.
AAGTGACACCAACTCTAAACACACTTCTCTCAGCATGATATTCCCTAAGTATTACCTCCCTTCTCTATCTAATTCTTTTTTTTTTAAAGATGCCATGTTTTGTTCTTTTCATCTATCACCCAAACTAGCAGCTTTTATTTTTAAATATGAATGTAGAGATGGTCACATCGGCATAGAAAATGAGCACAGCAATCCAAATTCAAATCCTGGATGAGGCTATTTGCATTTCATTAACACTTATACCCTTGGGAAAGATATGCATCGAACTATTCTCCTTCTAGCCATGGGCAAATAGTAGAGCAGACTGTGCTCTTTAATTCTGGTATGCCAACCAGTCTAGGAAACGAAAAACTGAATTCAAACCCGTAAAACTTTGCTTGGAAAAAATTACTGTGTCATATCTTGCTAGTGCAGAGGGGTCGGCAAATATAAAATATAGTTTGCTATATTAAGAGATAAGGATTGCTCATTAATCAGTGTATGTGTGTGTGTGTGTATATATAAAATTCAGAATTTGGTGTCAATGGTGCTTGGTGAGTGTCCAATCACATAGGCAAAAAACTGACCAAGTCTGACATTTATACTTTGTTTATTGATTCTAACAATGAAAATGGAAATTTACTAAGCATTTTGCTTAGATGTGGCACAAGACCATATGAAAGGGGCACCCAATGAGACTCGAACTCACTCGTGTAGGTTTGCTAGTCAAGCTTGCTAACCATTACACCACCAGAGGCGCCTATTCTAACAATGAAAAATGGAATAAAATAAGCATTCTTTCTTTTATTTTTAAAAAGGTTCAAATACAAAAAAACAAACAAAAAACCCCTCTACACTTCAAGTTATGGCATATGATTAAACATATTATTGGCTAAACTTTTATTAAGTCTGGCATGCTTGGTTGCTTACAAGACATGCTATCTAATCCCAGCCAACAAGTATATAGATGTGGGAATTGACCGAGAAGAATATGCAGAAATGGCTCTTGATTTGTTTGGTTTGGTTTGGGTTTTGGCATATCAACTCTTGTTGGTTATTTAATGCCAAATACTTTTTATACATGTATATTAGAAATATATGATTTGTAAATATAAGTGAGCAAAGTTAAATGGTTCACGTATTGCTATGTATCACAAACAATTCAATGAAACATCAGTCATCTGTTAACACAGTTAAATGATCAAACAGTTCTATTTCTAACAATTCAATTTATCATGTCATTTATTTGCACTCAGTTTAAATGTCAAACAGTTCTATTTGATCCACAGATAGGACCTTATCAAGTGCTGCCACTCCGGGTCAGAGTCACACCAGCATCAGATTGTTTAGTGTCATATCAGGACCCTCCCTGATAGAGGATCTTTTCCCTTTGCAGAGATGCAGTTGATATATTCTATAGCTCCAGCTGACTGGCCTGAGGAGCTCTTAAGTAAAAGGAGGAAAAATTTCTAAAGTTGGTGTGCTGATGTAGAAAGCTAATGCTTTCCCAGTCCCCAAGACTTTGTAAAAAAAAAAAAAAAAAGATCCCTATGTATTGGTTTGTTTGGGTTTCTTTAGTTAAATATGTATATGATTTGTAAATATTTTTCATATAAAATTTTCAAATAAGCCAGAACTCATTTGTTTGCACACAGTTAAATAGTTTCAAGTATTGTTATCTAACACTGGTAGTTTTATTTGCACACAGTTAAATGATTCCAAAACTTGCTATATAATACTAATAATTCAATTTAAGATCAGTCATTCGTTTGCACACAATTTAATGGTTTTCAGCATAGCAAATGATTAAATAGTTTTATTTGACCAATAGATGGGACCCTTAAAAGTACTACCACTCCAAGTCAGAGTAGACTTGGGAACAATGGCAATGAAGAGGTACTCCACATTCCATAAAGTTCCAGGACTGGAGCCTCACCATCAGATGATTTAGCGTCATATCCAGGACACTATCCAGAATACTTCGACATTGTAGCAGGAGTACTACAAGGGGACACGCTGGCTCCGTACCTCTTTATCATTTGTCTAGACTACGTACTTAGAACATCGATTGAGAAAATCAGAGAGAATGGCTTCGAGCTGATGAAGAAAAGAAGCAGAAGGTACCCCGCAAAAACAATTACCGACGCTATGCCGATGACATAGCAATACTGGCAAATACACCCGACCAAGCCGAAACACTACTGCATAGTTTGGAACGAGCAGCCACAGGCATAGGCCTCTATGTTAATGCACACAAAACGGAATATATGTGCTATAATCAAACGGGGGACATCTCCACTCTAGATGGAACCCCTCTTAAACTAGTAGACAAATTCACTTACCTAGGAAGCAGCGTCGCATCAACCGAAAAGGACATCGACACGAGGTTAACGAAAGCATGGACAGCTATCAATAGGCTATTGATTATATGGAAATCAGACCTAACCGATAAAATGAAACGCAGTTTCTTCCAGGCAGCGGTTACATTGATACTGCTATATGGGTGCACTACATGGACTCTAACAAAATGGCTGGAGAAGAAGCTAGACGGCAATTACACAAGAATGCTGCGAGCAATCTTGAACAAGTCCTGGCGGTAACACCCCACAAGACACCAACTATACGGCCACCTGCCTCCTATCACGAAAACTATTCAAGTTAGACGAACCAGACATGCAGGACACTGCTGGAGAAGCAGGGACGAACTCATAAGAGATGTACTCTTATGAACCCCCACACATGGCCGTGCAAAAGCAGGACGACCAGCATGAACATACATTCAGCAGCTATGTGGGGATACGGGATGTTGTCCTGAAGACCTGCCTAGGGCGATGAACGATAGGGAGGAGTGGCGAGAGAGGGTCAGGGATATCCATGCTACCAGCACGACATGATGATGATGATGATGATGATTTTTTCTTTTTTTGACTCATAGTTGGAACCCCAACAGGTACTACCAATCTGGGTCAGAGAGGACTTGGGAGTAATGGCAATAAAAGAGTACTCCACATTCCACAAAGTTCCAGGACTGAAGACTCACCATCAGATACAACTTAGCGTCATATCCAGGACACTCATGGGGGGGGTCTTATGTAGAATATGCCGAGATGCAATTGGCATATTCTACAGCCCCAAATAACTGGGTTTCTAAATTTAGGATTTAATCAGTGTAATGAGGATTAAAGTCTAAAAAAGGTTTCTATACTCTGCATAATATGGGAATGCAGTCATGTATTAATTCCTGAATAGTTACCAATTCTAAATTGGTAGCTCGCTTAGTATTATTGCTCCTATTATTATGACTAACTTCACTCCATCTTAATATTGTTGCCTCTTAACACAACACTCTTCATGAAGCTTTTTCACACCAGCATTAGTTGATCATCTTTCACTGGAGTCGGAGTGACACTTACTATTCTGGCCGGTCTTAACAATATTGTAGCTTGGATGATTTTGATTTGTCCTCCAATTTCCAAGCCATTGGGGACCATTCCAAGTGCACCAATTACAATTGGTATCACTGCTCTACAGCTTTTTTAATTCTTTGGTTAGGTCAAAGTACTTGTCTCGTTTCACTTTCTTTGATTTTCACCGTGGTCTGCTGGGATTGCAAAATCCACCATCCCTGCCCCCATTATCACTAGGGCTGGTTTTCTGGTCGAGGTTTGGTGATCTGTTTGTATCACAGAATCCCAGAAAATTTTACATGCCTCATTTTCCACGATAGTTTCTGGCATGAGCCATTTGATAGTATGATCAAATTTCACATTCTTGCACAATTCCTAATGGATCACTTTTCCCACCCATTCATATATAGTCTTATACTCCCTTTGTACTAGTTGGCTACATTTACTCATTATGTGATTAATCATTTCATCAATTAATATAAACTTAACACTCTTTGTTATTATCATTCTTATTATTATTACTACAACTAGTTTTCATCCATCTTATTATTGTTGCCTTTTATCACCATACTCAGGGTTGATGTACTCATTGTTATAACTAAATTCACTCCATATTTTCAATTCATTATTCTTTTTTAAGGACACAATGATTTTTTTTTTTCTTTACTACTAAGTAATTTTTAAAACCTGATTTCAGTCTAGGTTTTTTCTGCTGTTGACCTAGCAGGATATCACAACACAGTCACAAAAATTTAAATACACTATCATTTGCTGATCAGAGTCACTTATCATAGCAGACACTTTTCTCTTGATGAATGAAGTCATTTCCAGAGAGCTAAATGTTAAGGCGTTTAGAGCAGAGTTGTTTTGTTTTTTTGTTTTTTTTCTGGGCTGTATTGACACCCAGGTGTGTATTAGGTGTCACAAGATTTTAGATTAACAAAAATTGAATTGAACAAAAGTGCAGTGGAAGGGAAGGCAAAACCCTTATTCCAAAATTTCAAAGCAGTACCTAACTAGAATGAGAGAAACTTTGGCAATTCTGCTTCAGTTCTCAATAGAATTATTTGTATGAATATAACTTTGGTTAACTGATTCAAGAAATGTTTTCCAAAACAACTGCATCTAGCAAACAATTCTGATATAAAAGAATTTCTGATCATTTGGAATATATATATATATATACCTACAGAGTCAGAAAAAAATCTACCAAGGTTTGTCCTAAACAGATTATCATGATGATTTTGACCAAAGAAGGGTTGGACCAAACTACATTTTATTGATTAAAAGGCTGCTACAAAGAATAAAATTAACAGAAAAAGACAAAAACATACAAATAACATACTTTACCTACCGAGCAACCAAACTTTTTTAAGCCTATAAACATTAAATATTTCTGACCTTTGATTAAGTAATACATTCGGATTATTGTGGGAAACGATTGCAAGTTTCTCCGCCATACATAAATTACAATATTTATTCCCCGCATTATATTTATGGCATTTTTTAAAATTCTTTTTTACTATCTCCCATTTTGATATAAGATCTGTTCCGAGGTTCTTAATTTCCCACACATAGTTAGATAAACAACTTATGTGTCTTTATATTTTGTGAGTAAAACTACTATGAATGTAATATCTTTTTTCAAAAGGTCCTTGTGTAGAACCTACATGTACTTTTTTTATCATTTGTACTGACATTACTATTGTTAGGTCCATGGTTATATATATTATCTCCAGCTTATATACTATACCTTCAAATTGATACTTTCCCTTGAGGTGGCAATTGGCTTTATTGGTACAATTGCATTTAGGGGGCTCAGTATATTATATATATAACTACTAGCCCCATGGCAAAAATTATAGAATTAGTGCACTTAGAACATGTTTACTCAGGGATTTTTTTTTATTTTGCAATAAAATAACTAATAGCTAAGATGAAAAAAATGTTTCTTAAGCAAACTAGATAAAATTATTTACATGAATGGTATAATTTTTTCCTAAGCCATGCAGAGGTAAATATTATGGAATAACCCAATGCAGAGGTAAATATTATGGAATAACGCATCACTGAAGAAAATATTATGGAATAACCCAATGCAGAGGTAAATATTATGGAATAATCCAATGCAGAGGTAAATATTATGGAATAACGCATCACTGAAGAAAATATTATGGAATAACCCAATGCAGAGGTAAATATTATGGAATAACCCAATGCAGAGGTAAATATTATGGAATAATGCATCACTGAAGAAAATATTATGGAATAACCCAATGCAGAGGTAAATATTATGGAATAATCCAATGCAGAGGAAAATATTACAGAATAACCCATCATTGAAGAAAACATTATGGAATAACCCAATACAGAGGTAAATATTATGGAATAACCCAATACAGAGGTAAATATTATGGAATGATCTTGAAATTTGGGTTCCTAAAATAAACACCAGCTGAAGCCTACATATGCAAATCATGGCATACACTGTTGATGAGACCTAATAAGGTCGAAACAGCTGTACAGTGTTTCCATATGTCATACATACTCTTTTGTTTGTTTTTTTCTTTGACTAACATCAAGAAAAAAGAGAAAATTTGAAAATGGTTGTCAAAGAAATTCTAATAGGCCTATTAGTAGTATGCAAGACTCCAGACTAACTTTTTTTACCAATGTATAGGAAAAAAAATTTGCCAGCCCAAAAATCATGACTTTTTTTTTAAAGTTTTGGTTATCTACAGTTGTCAGTAACATAATACAAAGATCATTAAAACAATTCACAAATAAATAATATTTAATTTGGTATACTTAGTCTTGAAATAGCGGTTTCAAGTTTGTTTGGGTTTTCTTTTTTAAAGAGACAATGAAACATCAATTAAAAAGGGTTTTTTTTATTTCAAAAAGGAGACAAAAAAAAATGAAAAATATAAGACAATTTACAGCTGCTGTTAAATAAAGACAAATCTTTTAGAGTCATTGAAGAAAGTCGAAAACAATATTTTTAATTGAAGATACACAAAGTATTGAGGATGAATCATGAAATGAAACTTTCTTACTATGGTTTTTATACTTGTTCATATCAAAGCTTGACAACAGCCCAAATCAAAAATAAATTTTTCTTAATCCAAACTAAAATTTTGAAAATTAATAAATTAATGCAGCCTCTATTCCTTAAACTGCTGTAAAAAAATAAAATTAAATAAAATTAAAAAAAAAAAAAAAAAGAGAAAGAGAGAGAGAATTCTCAATCTTTAACAGCCAGTTTTACTTATTTAAAATTTTTAAAATTTCACTGAGTTATCGTGTTACGAACCACTCACATATGATCTTCAGAACTTTCTCGAATGTTATAGAATCAGGTCAATACTTTTTCATTTTCAAAGGATGCTTGTATTAAATGTCAAATTTAAAAAAAAAAAAAAAAAAAAAAATACAATTGCCATAGAGCAATATTATTTCATAATTTCCATGAAAGGTGTGGGGAGGAATTCACTAATTTTTAGAAAAATCTAAAACTATGAATGTATGAATGATTAAAACTTCTTTAAAAAAAAATAAATGAATGAATAAATAAATAAATAAAAACAAATACACACACACAAATTATATTTTAAACTAAATATGCAATAAACTATGCAAATTCACTAAACACTTTAAAACATTTGTATTTCCAAAGAAAACACAAAAATTCAGTCAAGGCAAATAATTCTGACACCAAATTAACATATCTATTTGAACATTAAGTCTCCTAGCCTGTTTGTAACCAAATTATTGGGAAAACGGGGCATTTTAGCATTAACTTTTCTATGATAAAGTAGCCCGACAATGAAAAGGGTTACAAGTCGATTCGACTATAGGAACCAAGTTATGGATATGTTTTAGGTATCCCAAAATAGAAAATATTCAAATCTTGCTCACACACCACTACAATTATCTCCCTTGTCTTTCACCACTTTCATAAATTATTCCAAACTTAATACAGAAGAAACTATACGTGGCAAATTTACTCAGTTTGCAAATATTCATATTTTCTTAGTTTGGTGAATAATTCGGACAGTGTCTGGTTTGGTTTCTTTTTCTTATGGTATATCAACCTTCTTGGGTTATCTAATGCCAAAGCCATCCTTGTAGAAAAACAATAGTGATACTATCTAACCCATAGCTGGAGGGATAAGGGGTTTCATGCTTTCCCAAAATTAATAGTCCAAAACTGAATGTAACAGAGAAACTAGAGTTTGAACTCACTTCCTTTGAGGCCACATTCCAGCACTTTAGCCATTACGCTACAGAGACTCCCCTACCAGCTATGTAGGAAAATGACACTTCTACATAAACGCCTTTATTTTATGTATTTCTTTGGCATTCTTTCAATTTAGTTTTTTTAGGCAACATATTGGATAGTGACAGAAAGATTCCTTCAACATTCCACATGAATTGCATGGGTGGCATAACAATGTACACCGGTTTCCTAAAGTAAACAGGACGCAGGTATTCCTCAGTGGAAGTGCCATGTAAGTTGTGTGGGTGGCATGCTAGACAGGAAGCTAGTCCATGTGCAATGCAGGGACGTCCAGAAAATTAGATAAACTCGGAAAGATTTTGACCCAAGAGAACAGAGCAGAAAAGCAGAGTGGTTTCAAAGAAAAACCATACTGTGTGTGCATTTTAGCCACCTTTGACTTGCTCTGACTCTACCCATTTCAAATAATAAAGAAAAGAAGCAGATTATATTTTTCATACATAAGCATTGTTCTTGTTTTTCTCTGTACACAATAAATAGAATATCTTGTTAATTGGTTTGGTTTTATGGCATATCAAACATTCTAGGTTATTTAATGCCAAATTCTTTTTAAACAAATACATTAAATTTTATAGATAACATTTTTAAACAAGCCTGAGGACCCTATCAGGTGCTACCACTCCAGACCAAACTGGAGCTGGGAGCGATGACAATGAAGGGGTACTCTGCATTCCCCAAAGCTCCAACATTACCGGAGTCTCACTATCAGATTGTTTCATGCCATATCCCGGACACCCATTGAGGGGGAGTCTTACCTCTCTGCTGAGATGCAGTCGGTGTATGCTACAGCCCCAAACTGTAATCTGCTTCTTTTTTTTTTTTAAAGTTCTTTTTTAATATCTGAATTGGTCCAATTCAGATTTTAAAAAGGATTTTTTTTCTAATTTTTTAAAAAAAAGCAGATTACAGTTTTAATTCAAACAATTTGGTTTAGTATAAGTATAGTTTTTGTCCACATACAGTTAGATGTCAAAACAGTTTTATTTCAAGCAATTCAGTTTCACATAAGTACGCAGTTTAGTTCTATTTGACCCATAGACAGGACCCTAGATGGAGCTACCACTCTAGACCAGAGTGGACCTGGGAGTAATAACAACGAAGGGGTACTCCGCATTCCCCAAAGTTCCAACATTATTGGAGTCTCAGCATCAGATTGTTTAGTGTGATATCCAGGACACATGTTGGGAGAGTTGTACCCCTCTGCAGAGATGCAGTTGGTGTGTTCTACAGCCCCAGTCGACTTGACCAGTTCAGGTATTAAAAAGAAAAAAAAGAAAAAGAGAAAGAAAAGAAAAAAGATTCTTTTTTATACATCAGCATTAGTGTTTTCGTTCTTGTTCTTTCCTGTATACAACCAATAGAAAACGTTGTTAACTTGCATTTGTTCATATATTTATTCAACATTTCTCCAACTATTAAGGAGAGTCAGACGTTTTGCAATACTTTCGTACATGCTAGTTTGTGGCAAGTACATCATGTGACTGAAGCAGTCCAAGCCATGGGAGGTACTCATACTGTGGTTGGCAGTAACGTGGTAGTTGGTGCATTGCTCCATTAGAAGTAGGATTTTAAAGCCACACAGATAAACTTATGCTTTACGACTTCAAACTAGGTCATAACACCACTGAAGCAACCAAAATCATTTATTGTGAGAATGAAGGCACAGATGATCAGAATAAAGGAAGGAAAGGGTTAAAAAAAAAAAAAAAAAAAAAAAAAAATATTTCTCTCAAGTTACAAGCTCAGGTTGACCTAAAACTGGATTCTGAGATTGTGCTCTGAGCCACAGAGGCAAATCTAGTGAGCAGCACTCCGAGAGTATCAGGTGAGCTCAGTATGTCAGAGTCAAGACTGTTTCATCACCATCATAACCTTGGCAGAAATATGCAGAATTATGCCTCACATTACCAAAATATTGCAAAACTTTTGACTCACCCTCGTAATATTCCTCTACAAACTAAAGAAATAACAAGTTATTCATGAATGCTAGAGTTAAACTAGCTTATCATTCATCAAACGAAGAGGAGGAGAAGAGGTCTGTTTGAAATGTTAATTTATTGGCTGAGTTGGAAATAAGCAAGCAAAAAAGATAAGACACACTGAGGGTAAGAAAAACCTCAGATGCACTGTGAGTGACCCCCATCATCTACCCCAACTGTACAAATAAGATAACAGTAGATAAAAAAAATTATCCATCCTCTTTTCTAACCCTGTTTGCTATCAATTAAGTAGAAAGGTGGAGAAGAAATCAACAAAAACAAGTAAGCATCGAAGCAAAATTTTACATTTTATATATATGATTAAAATGATTTTATGTATATGATTAAAATTTTTACTGTGCTCCAATGCAGGGCAGTATCATAATATATTTCAAGTAGAAAATAAGATAATAAAACTAGATAAAAAAAAATGTGTTGAATATTGGGTCACCTGAGGTTCGACCATGTGAAATAGCCAAGAGTTAACACTTGTCAAAAGAAAATTTTTTAAATGGTATTGAGGTGCCAAACATCTTTTTAGCTAATTTGAAGGCACTGATTTTGAAAATGGCTTTACTTTTTTCTCAGTACAGAAAAGCCTAATTTTTATAAAAAAAGCTTCTTTTTTTTCCTGTATAATTGAGTCATACCAAAGGCTCAAAAAAAAAAAAAAAAAAAAAACGTATTTGATGCCACCTTGCTGAACACTCAGCATTATAAGGTAAGGATCAAAGGTAAAGTGGAGCAATCGAGGGAAGGAGTAGTACCCTCCCCTACACCTTGGTGTATTAGCTATTGAAAAGGGAGCCTTCGGGTTACTCTGAACTAAGGTCATCAACTTTATATATATATATATATATATATATATATATATATATAAGCTCTTTGAAAGAATTGAGCACTCGGTATCCGGTAAGGTATAAAATCTAAACAAACGAACGCTGCTGCTGCTGCTACAGCTACTTAATACCTTATAATTCCCTAGCTGACGTGGTACACTTGTTGGCTGAGCGGTATGATACTAAGTCTAACGAAAGTTGGGCGGGTTTCAATCCCAGCTTCAAGCATTCTACGTGTCTAGCCACACTGAAGAGTTGTGATACAACAAAACAGTCTGTATGTGGATGACTATACACACACACACACATATATATAAGCATGCTGTTTAAGTTAGCTTTGCCTCCAAGATGGGGGCAAGCAGGTGAAAGGAGGCATAGCAGAAATATATCTGCATGGTTATAATTAGAAATTATATAAAATCTTTTCATCTGACAATTGTTTTTTTTGTCATAATATAAATGTACTATTGATAGCTATTAGAAAAGGGGAGGTAATTACAGTAAAAATATATTTTTCATTTTTATACCCATTTCTATCACTTTGGCAGTGTGAAAAAAAACCCAAAAAATAGATGACGCAATTTGTTATTAAAGAAATATTACACAAATTGATCTCTGGGGGAAAAAAAAAAAAAAAAAAAAAAAGATTAAAAACATCCATACTGCTTGAAATTAATCAACCAGCACCACAATGTCTAGCCAAAAGAAAAAACACTGACCGAGTTACCTAAGCTAATACATACAAGTGCTCAACACATTAGTAGGGCAAAACTAGATTATCGAAAAAGACCCAGAAACTCACTAACTAGCTAGGTTTCACCCAACAGATCTTCAGGATAAATCTGATTTACAACGCTTTTTAGCGGTCATGTATGATCTTTCCTCTCCAGTTGTTGGGTCTTATTCGGTAGGCCGTTCTACCTCCGGTTCTGTCAGATGTGCCTCGGCACTGGAGATTTCCTCCGGCCTCAGGGGACCATCCCCTCAGGCTTTAACCCTCTTTGGAGAGGTTGGGTTTATCGCCTCGCGCCTGAGACTGCCCGAAAAGGGGAATGCCGATGAGGTCTGAGGCATTTTTGGAACTGCCTGATACATATGGGCTCTGGCCCTGCGACAGGACCCACCTTAAACAGCCTTGTGCCACATTCTTACGCTGGTGGGACATAGGATAAACAACAGGATAAATCTGATTTATCCTGAAGATCCGACAGGTGAAACCTAGGTAAGTAGTTTCTGGCTCTTATATAAAGTGTAGTTTGTTTTATTTATAAATACAGAGAGCTCAATATCTGCAATAGAGCATACATCAATCAAAGTTTGAATAGCATAGACACAGAGTCAATGGCACATGGTGACTGTCATTTTCTTGCCAATGTCTTCACCAGACCAAGACATTTCCACAGGAGATGTGTTAAATTTAATAAGACATTTCTATTAATGCAATTTTTCATCACACACCAAACAAAAAAAACAATATGGATGCCTTTTAAGATGAGTCATTGTTTATTTTTTTTGTGCATAAGAGTTCATAAATAAAAAGACAAACTTATTCTTATCTGAATTGAGAAAGTACAACATTTTTCAAACAATTTACTGCCTTAATATAAATTTAAAAAAGTAAAGTTAGCAACCTTAGTCGAGGGTGACCCGAAGGCTCCCTTTTCAATAGCTACAACACCAAGGTGTAGGAAAGGGCACTACACCTTTCTTTGGATTGTTCTACTTTACCCTTGATACGTACCTTATATTGCTGAGTGTTAAGCAAGGAGGTATCAAGTACCATTTTTAAAGTCTTTGGTATGATTCGACCAGAGATTGAACCCAGGTCTCCTGGACCATTGGCGAACACTCTACCCACTAGACCAAAGAACACTTTTCCTGCTATATTTTCAGGTTCTTGTTGCTACTTTCCAGCTTAAGACAGAAATGTTAAGGTAAACTTTAAACATAGATTTTATGCAATGATAACATTTCCATTTAGTGTGGGGGGAGGGGGTAATTTTGTTTATTTTATTTGGGGTTAACCTGGTCATTATAGGCTTCCCTCAACAGCAAGGGTTCTCAAAGGAGCCCATTCAGAAATCTGAAGAAATAAAAGCATTGAGGTCCACAAAGGGTGGGGGTAAATTTACTACTTTGAAAATATAAGCCCCCTCAGAACAGAAGAAAAAAAAAAAATTGATGGATTACACCATTGGCCTAATGAGTACAGTGTTCGCCAATGGTCCAGGAGACCGGGGTTCAATCCCAGGTCAAGTGATACTGAAGACTCAAAAAAAATGGTACTTGATGACTCCTTGCTTAACACTTAGAATTATACGGTAAGGATCAAGGGTAAAGTGGAGCAATCCAGGGAATAGAGTAGCACCCTACACCTTGGTGTAATAGCTATTGAAAAAGGAGCATATATATATTAGAGAGAGAGAGAGAGAGAGAGAGAGCCTGAAACTACTTACCTAGGTTTCACCTATCGGATCTTCAGGATAAATCTGATTTATCCTGAAGATCTGTTGGGTGAAACCTAGCTAGGTCTTTTTCGGTATTCTAGTTTTGCTCTACTAAGGTCGCCAACTTTATTTACTTACTTACATAGACTAGTAACCAGATACTATACCCTATTTACCCAACCCCTCCACTTGGGCAGGATATGACACAAGGTCAATCTTTTTAAGTAGAGTTTAACATCTTTGAATTCAGAGTTTTCCTTCTCCTAGACTAGTTGCCTCACCAAGGCTGAAGAACCTAGTCTGTCCTACTATTTACCCATAGCTGGAGAGAGAATAATTGGATTCATACCTTTCCCAAGGGTATTAGTGCTATGTGAAATGCAATCAGTCTCGTCCAAGATTTGAACTCGTGTCGCCGTGTCCATTTCCTGCGATGATAACCATTACACCACGGGCACCAGATACTATACACAGAGCTGAATACCTGATTGGGTGTGGTGGCCACTTGTGATGCGTCAGTCACATACTATCAAGTCAAAACCTACAAGCCAAAGCCATTTAAATGAACAAAGATCTGGCTCTGACCAGAAAGGGCCAAATATTTTCAGTTATTAATGAAGCATGTAATTATAGTTTTTAACAGTTTTGATTTTGAAAGACAGGTTTAATTTTTATTTCTTTATATGGTTTTGTTTGGTGTTGACCTTGTCCTTATAGGCTTATCTTTACAGGGAGGTCATCATTACTTTTTCCCTTTAAAGATGGAGAGAAAATTTCTCTCTCATAAAAGGTGGGGAAACTCACCATGTTTAACAAGCTACAAAGACTAGTCACCTACCCACCTCCAGGGGTCCCAGAATAGAGAAGCCTGTAAAGACTAGGTCAACTCCAAATAAAAAGATAAATAAAAAAAATAAAAATTCACCCACCCACCCCAATCTTCAAAACTATCACCATAGATAATCTGCGTTTAAACATTAACTTAATATTGGTCAGAAGAAAGCTACCAGCTTAAAAAATAGAATTTAGCAGAAACGTTTGTTCAAATGTTTATATATTTACCTCACCTCTAAGGCCAATTTTTCCAGTGGATTTTTACAGGTTTGAATTCAGAGTTTTATTTCTCCTAGACTGGTTACCATACCAAGGTTAAAAAGCCTAGTCTGCTCTAATATTCACCCATAGCTGGAGGGAGAATGATTGAATTCATACCATTCTCCCAAGGGTATTAGCAATAAAAGAACAAACTTCATGAAAGCTGTTTCTTCAGGTTACCTTAACTATGGTACAAAGCTAGAAACATGTTAATCGGTGAGAATCAAAATCACTGACAATGGTCTGCTAGTCCAGTAGATGTTCAAAATGACTGCCATTATACTTATCTCAGTAATAAATCATTAATGGCTTGCATCTATTTTGAGACACCCTGTGTGTATATATATATATATATATATATGGCATTTAACGAACTTTTCACCAAGTCAGAATGTGATATATGCATGAATTAAGACTCATGTGGCAATTTAAAAAAAATGCTTGGTTCCTTCAATATTCACCATATTGAGGAGCTTCATGTGTGAAGCTATCAACTCAACCCTACGAAGTAGGTATTGCCTAAGGGGAAGTAAAGTAAAGTTGACAACCTTAGTTGAGGATAACCCGAAGGGTCTCTCTTCAATAACTACTACACCGAGGTGTAAGGGAGGGCACTATTCCATTCCCTGGATTGCTCCTTTTTACCCTCAATCCTTACCTAATAGTGTTGAGTGCTAAGCAAGGCGGCATCAAGTACCATTTTTTTAAGTCTTTGCTATGACTCAACTCTGGATTGAACACTCTACTCATTAAGCCAATGGACCCTGAAATCAGACGATCTACTCAATACCAGCCAATGCGAGCTCGAGTGAAAATATGTCATGATATGCATGCGTGTTACAAATATGTATGATATTAACTTATTTTTTACTTAACGGTTACCAACCTTTTTGGGTCATTTGTTTTAATGCTGAAACCAGTATTTGTTTTTTTGGAGGAGGAGGAGGGGTTATCTCTTTTGGTTTGAAATCAATTGTTTGTAGAGAATTTGTTCATTTTTTTTTTCCTTCTTTTTTTTAAATGCTGTTAAAATTTTCTGGTACAATTTTATATTTTTTCATGTATTATAGTATATTGCGTTTGTATCGGTTTTAGCGAATAGATCACTTTAAATTACTTGCCTGATAACAACTTGATCGGATCAAACTGAAATCAGAGCTTTTTAAGATGTTTCACTGTGTAAGACTCTTGATTTTACAAATATGATCCTCTGGTAAGCAGAGGGTTGGTTGGGTTTTATGGCATATCAACCTTTCTGGCAAGCAGATTTATAATAGCAATGGTGACTACTTCTGCATCCATCAAATATTATAAAATATTTAATATTGAATTTATTTAATATGACACTATGATAATATAAATAATATTCAAAATATATGTTTAATATATTTATATATATTAATATAATATCAATATTTAGAAAGATATAAATTCTGTGTAGTTGATAATATAAGTAAGTAAAGTTGGCGACCGTAGTCAAGGGCGACCAGAAGGCTCCCTTTTCAATGGCTACTACACCGAGGTGTAGGGAAGGGTGCTACTCCTTTCCCTGGATTGCTCCACTTTACCCTTGATACATACCTTATAAAGCTGAGTGTTAAGCAAGGGGTATAAAGTACCATTTTTAAAGTCTTTGGTATGACGTGACCTGGCATTGAACCCAGGTCTCCCGGACGAACACTCTACCCACTAGGCCGATGAGCGGTATCTTTATGTAATTATTTTTATTTATTCATTTTTTTTTTTTTCTTTGTCAACGTGTTTTGACTTCAAAATTTACCTGCATACAAAAGTATTCTTTCAAAAAATTATTTTAAGTATGAGAACAAAAATAAAAGTATTATAATAGAAAAATTTGGAGGTTCCCGGGGTGTAATGGTTATCGTCGCAGGAAGTGGACACAGCGACATGAGTTCAAAACCTGGAGGAGACTGATTGCATTTCACATAGCACTAATACCCTTGGGAAAGGTATGAATCCAATTATTCTCCCTCCAGCTATGAGTAAATAGTAGGGCAGACTAGGTTCTTCAGCCTTGGTGAGGCAACTAGTCCAGGAGAAGGAAAACTCTGAATTCAAACCTGTGAAAACTCCGCTTAGAAATTGACCTAGTGTCATATTCTGCCCAAGCGGAGGGGTTGGTAAATATGATAATAGAAAAATTTTCCATGCAAGCCTAGAGTCATCATCAGGGCTAAGTGTTTTACGAAGATAGGTAACGCAGGGAAAACAATTAGCCCTGATGACTCTAAACTTGCATGAATTTTTTTTCTTTTATGATTGTTTCATTTTTATTCGAATGTTTAAAATAATTTTTAAATAGAATACTTTTGTATGCAGGCAAATTTTGAAGTTGAAACGCATTGGCAAAAAAAAAAAAGAAAAATATATGATCAGTTACTCTGAATATATCTTTCGTCAGTTTACCTTTTTCCACATACATTCTGCCTTGATTCATTTCATTTTCTCTCTTTATATATATATAAAAATGTGTGTGTGTGTGTGTGATTAATATATGTTAAATAATATAAATCATGGAATAATTTTTTTTAATTTAATTTGTAATATTTCAACGAATAAAGATGAGAGACATAGATAAGTTATACTCATCGTAAATGAAATCAGCAACCAGGGTTCAAATCCCAGATGGAGCTGTTTGTTTTTCATTTCACACTTATGTCCATGGGAAAGACAAGGTCCATCTGTTCTTCACTAGCAAAAGGAAAATAGTAAGGCAGATTGGGCTCTCTAGCATAGGTCAGGCAACCAGCCTTGTGTCCCATCCTAGGATTGGGTAAATACTTATATGAAATAGAGGTAAATATTTACCAAACCCATCACCAATCCCCAAGCATCATGAAGGCATGTTTAACACAAGGTTGTTTTATACAAAGCCTCTCCAGTGTAAAGGTACTATTAACCAACCCCTCGCTCGGGCAGGATATGACACAAGGTCAATTTTTAAGCGGAGTTTAACAGGTTTGAATTCAGAGTTTTCCTTCTCCTAGACTAGTTGCCTAACCAAGGCTGAAGAACCTAGTCTGCCCTACTATTTACCCATAGCTGGAGGGAGAATAATTGGATTCATACCTTTCCCAAAAGTATTAGTGCTATGTGAACTGCAATCAGTCTCGTCCAGGATTTGAACTCGTATCGCCGTGTTCATTTCCTACGGCGATAACGACTACACCACGGGCACTCTCCAGTGTAAAGGTAGGTGGTGCCAAAAGTAGCACAGCCTCAGCAGCAATTAGGGTTTTTTTTTAGAGTGGAGTGGAGAAAGAACTTCAGAAATCAAAAACTAAACCTAACCTTAACCACTTTTAGAGAAGGTGCTGACTGGGGCAAGGGTACAGCCCCCTGAAGTCAATCCAAATAACTCATTCTCAGGGGGATTTACCAGTGATGAAAAAAAAAAAATGCTTGAGGAAAAAACCCTGTGAAATGGAGGGTCTAATACAACATCTCAATAGCCATTGTCGTTGAAAATGCAGTCTCCAGCAGCAAAGGATAGATAGTGCAGAGTTTGAAAATATACGTTAATGTTGGATTGTTGTTTTGGTAAAAGATACCATCAACTTCCTGTTTGAAACAAATAACCATCAACATTGCATTCTGGCAAAAATGAATCTTCTAATTACTATTTAAAATACACACACATACACACACACAGCACCTCAGGTAGCATAATGATTAGCAAGCTAGACTAGCAAACCTACACGAGTGAGTTCGAGTCTCATTGGGTGCCCCATTCATATGGCCTTGTGCCACATCTAAGCAAAAAATAAAAATTTAAAAAAAAAAGCTTAGTAAATTACCACACACACACACACACACATGTAAGCCATTTAATGTGATGTTTCCTGCAAGGAAAGAACATCTTGCAGATGTTCAACTTAACTATTTGGAACAAAACTCTTTCTAGCTTAATACTAAACTGTCTTATATGAGACTTGATACCAATCATTTATAAGTTGATTGAAACTAAAACCTTTTTCTAAATTCATTAACTGTATTATTGCTGAATGTATCACATCTTCCAACAGTTAATAAATAAGACTAAAATAAACTGAAAATAACCCAAAATAATGAAAATAAAACAAAAATAATGTATATTTTTAACTGCCTGGATTCAGTCATTTGAGAAAAAAATGGGGTCATGAAAAAAGAAATAAAATGAATGAATAAAAATAAACAAAATACATTGATTATATGTTTATTTAACTTAAATAAAAGTCATTTTTTAATACAAAGTTCAGCAATGTTAAACAAAAGAAATGGTTAATCATTTTTTAAATTTTATTTAGATAATAAAACTGAAATAGTAATCATTAAAGTAACCTTATTGTTGGCATATGACTTCTACATGGAAATTTGTCAAGTCCTTTCTAAATTAACCCTTTTGTTGGCAGTGACATTTTTTTGTCACCAATGATACACACACTAAGTGAGATTTTTGCCAATCATTTTTCAATTGGCTGCTGATTGACCAATTCAAAGTAAATGCCTAGAAATATCACAAAGTTTGGTTTCTTTTTTTTAAATAGCATATCAACTTACAATCAGAAAAATTTTCTTACTCTTCAAAATAAGTCATCAATACACCAGAAATTGCTCAGAATAAATTAGAACTCTAATAGTCACCTTTCTTTTTTTCTTAATTTTAATAAAAAAACTTTTTTAAATTATTCTTAAATTATACATGTGAGGAACATTGAAAAACCGATAAGCCAAAATACTGATTGATGTATTTTAATGGCATGTCAACCTGTCTAGGATTATTTCATGCCTAGTGGTTAGAAAACTGCATTCATTGGATGTTCATATTTACATTTTTTGCCCAGTTGTTTTTTTTAAGGTTGGTTTTATGGCATATCAACCCTTGTGGGTTATATAATGCCAAATCCTTTTTAGACACATATGTATATTAGTTTCTTAGTAACTATTTTTAAACAAATTAGAGCCCTTTTTTTTTTTTTTTTGCATACAGATAAACGGTTTCAAGTATTGCTATCTAACACTTGATAATCCTATTTGATATTAAAGTTATTACTGTACTTGTAGATTAAGGTGCTTGGTACAGATATTAAAGAATCACTGATGATTTAAAATAAACTTAAGAATAGATTAACAATAGGAAAAATAACAAAAAAAACCCAAAGAGTTTATAAAAATATTGAAAAAAAAAAGAAAAAAAAAAAACACCTTTGAAGATTTCTGGTGGCAGCAAATTGGAGAAATAATGAATGAAGTCAGCAGTTGGAGAAGTTGAATCTCACCAAATAAAATCCAAAGTAAGATAAAACTTTCTCCACTACAGACAACACTCAATAATGGCTGCTGCTGGCAGAAATTGAGATCACTACCACCACCAAAGCCGCCACTGGTGAAAACATTTTGCCTTGGACTCTTTCAGTTCACCTAAAACTCAACAGCTTTCTTCCCCTAATCCCATCTTTCAAAGAGTTTTTAAAATTTACTAAAAAAAAATGAATAAAAAATAAAATGGTGCAGAAGACTTCACAAACTTTAGTTCTGGTAACAAAAGCAAGGAACCAGTTCTTAAGAAATTAAGAGTCAAAGAATTCGGAAAAGTAGGAATGGTAAACAGAGGTTGGAACTGCCAATTTTTGTTGCTTCAGAATGAAACTTTTATTTATATATGCATACATGCCCACACATTATATATATATATATATATATATATATATATATATATATATAAAAGAGAGAGAGAGAGAGCAATATCACATACATACACTAAATTTCTTATTATGTCTAGGCATATAATTGTACCCCCATTTTTATTTAAACAAAATTAAAACTGTTTTAAGCCTTTCATTCCCACTGGGACACTAGTGATCTGATCGAATATCATTATAACTTTTAAAATTTTTTTTTAAATCATACACAAAGCATTGTTTTGCATATCTGCTGTGATGTGTGATGCTGACAAAAGAAAGACACGGGGGAACACAAAAAGGGTTGATAGAAAAACATATATTCAAGTAACAGAAACAAGATATAAGTGAACCTGGTGAAACAGTAGTTAATTGATAGGAAGTTGAGAATCCTGTGTGGTAGTGACTATCTGTCCACTCCGCAAGTGGTATCACACGCGATTGTGTTACACTGATTGGTTAACTCCGTCTGAAATTCTTGTTGATGTGTATTTATGGAGAAGGACGAGTCCATTATGTAGGGAGCACAAAAAAATTAAAAAATTAAAAAACTTGGTTGTGAAAGAGTTAAAAGATGAAGCTTATTTGTAAAAGGCTAAAAGCACAAAGTTTGTTTTTTTTTAAATAAATTATAGCTAAGTAATTTCAATCTTACTTGGTAATAAATGGGTTAAATCTGAGAATAAAGTAATTTAACCAATTGAATCTGATTATTTTGTGTGGGGGGTCAGTAAATATTTTTTAAAACATCCAAATTCTTGATGTCAGGTAATAAAATGTTAATTAAAATCCTTAACTCCATCCTCAATAGAAACAGCAATTATTCTAAGCAAAAACCTGGCCTCGATTATACACATTAACATTAAAAATTCTTTGTACATGAATTAAGTTCCAAGCAGATGGTCTGATTATTCAGGCATAAACCTACACTTCTGCTTGTTTATGGCTTTTGAATTAATGGAAAATTGAGAATTCAAGATCTTTGGTCATTTGAAATCCTGTCAGATCACTCAAGGAAACAAAGAAAGAAAGGATGGAAAAAAGAAAAAGTCGAAAAGAAAGAAATTAAAATAAAGAAAAAGAACCCAGTAGCATAGAAAAGGAAGACGACTGAAATTCACAGTAAGAGGGGGAAAAAGAAGGATTTAATAGTTTAGACTACTTCATTATTGATCAAAAAATAAAATCAAATATAATCTTTTTATGAATTTTTTTTCTTTTTTTCCTTTTCAATACAGAAACTAAAAATTTTACAATAGAAATTTTTTTTTTTTAATTTTATAATGGCAATAATAAGAGAAACCTATTTTTGGGTTAATCCTAATGGAGCTTATTACTTTGCTATGGGACTAAAATCTCTTTCTCACACATCCCATAACCTGGTTTGCTCATCATAGGAGCATTACACATGTAGCCTGCCTTTTAGTAGAACCCACCCCTCTCCAGATCTACAGTAGGTTTGAATTCAGTTTTCTTTCTCCCAGGCAGGTTATATCAAGGTTAAAGAGCCTACTATTTACCCAGAGCTGAATAGAGAATATTTTTTAATTTTTCTTTTTTTTTTTCATTTTATGCTTTTCCAAAAGGTATTAGTGCAATATGAAATGCAAACTGCCGAGTTCAGGGCTTAAACTCAGGTAGCCAAGCCCACTTCCAACAGTGATAACTGTGATGCTACAAGCACCTCAAAAATACCAATTTTCTAGAGATTAGATGAGTAAGAACAAATGCTCAACTAGAACGGCATGAGAGACTCATGTGAACTGCAGATCATTAAAGATACCCTAATATTTAAAAAAAAAAAAAAAAAAAAAAAAAAAAATTTTTTTTCATAGATAATTCTGAGAAGCCTAGTTGCCTTTTTCTGTACTTGTTTTTCTCCACCCCGACCAACCCACCCCATCAAACCTGGAGATAATTTTCAAGAGTTCTTTTTAGTCTAGTTTTTTTTTTCCCCCCCTTCTTTATCGGACAAATAAATGATAAGCCAAAGGAACATCTTTATTTTGTTATCACTTTTCACTGATAAGTTCTTTTTATGAACAAATAAAATAGTTACTTTATTTTTTTTTTTAAACTCCAAAATGGCTGACATTCTACAGACAATGAGAACAGTTGATAAACCAAGATGGAAGACGTATTCAAAATGGCTGAAATAAACCAAGTGATGTTTCTCAGAACCTATTATCATACCAAGTAATTCACCTTTATGACATCTAAGCAATTTCTGCATCACCCCCCCCCCCGCCAGGTGGCTTGCTTCCTGCGAGATCACCCGACACGAAACCAACCACTTGTCATATTTTTGCCTCATGAGGGTTGATTGATTTTAATGGCATGTCAAACCAACTAAGGTTATTTTATGCCCAGAGGTAAAGGAATCACATTAATTGTAATTGAACCATTTCTACATTAAATAACAGCTTCTAAGATTAGTGAAACATTTCACATACCATGGTAATAATATCTCATCTACTGATAGTGATATCGACATATTCATAGGAAAGGCAGAGACTGCAATCAACAGGTTATTAAACATGCGAAAATCTAATCTCTGATAAAATAAAAGGGGGGATTCTTCCAAGCTGTAGCTGTATAAGTACTATTGTATGGCTGCATCAGCTAGACTTTAACAAAGCACTCAAGTGAAAAAGCTATATTGAAACTACACAAGGATGCAGCATGCCGTTTTGAACAAACCCTGAAAGTAGCACTCCACAACTGAGCAGCCTTATGGCCACTTGCCTCCTATCTCACAAACCATCCAAGTAAGATGAACAAGGCATGCTGGAGAAGCAAGGACAAACTCATAAGGAAAGTTCTCCTGTAGTCTCTCACAAATAGACACACCAGTATTAGCTGACTGGCAAAAAGCTTATATTTATCAGCAAGGTGTGGACACTGGATGCTGTCTGGAGGACATACCATGAGTGATGGACACAAGATATGGATGGTGAGAGACTCAAAGGAATTAGTGCTATCAGCATGACATATTGATGATGTAGATACTTATTTACATTTTTTGTGTAGTTGTTTCTTAAGAGGATTTTTTTTTATGCACACGGTTATATGATATCAAGTATTCCCAACAGATACAAATTTATATATACAAGTCGATTCCTTAATTAATGCCAAAGTCTTTCTTGTAGAAGAACATTAGTCATACTATTTAACTCATAGCGGGGAGGAATAAAGGTTTTTGTTTTGTTTTATGGCATATCAACCTCAAAGGGTCATTTAAAATAAGTGTTTGTACCTTTCCCCGAGAACATTAGTCTTAAAGTTAATATAATAGAATGGATTTGTTTTGGTTTGGTTTCATGGCTCATCAACCATTGTAGGTTATTTAATGCCAAATCCTCTTAATACATACATATATCAAATATATAGGATTTAGTTTGGTTGGGTTGGGTTGGGTTTTATGACATATCAACCATTGTAGGTTATTTAATGCCAAATACTCGTTATACATATATATTAAATATGATTTGTAAACATAAGTCAACAAAGTTAAATGGTTCTAAGTATTGCTATGTATCACTAAAAATTCAATTAAACACGAGTCATTTGTTTACACACAGTTAAATGATTAAATAGTTCTATTTCTAACAATTCAGCATAAGTCATTTGTTTGCACTCATTTTAAAATGTCAAACCGTTCTATTTGACCCACAGATAGGAAGCTATCAGGTGCTGCCACTCCAGCCAGAGTGGACCTAGGAGCAATAGCAATGAAAGGGTACTCCACATTCCCCAAAGCTCCAGCATTACTGGGGCCTCACCATCAAATTGTTTAATGTCATAGCACATCTGGAGTTTGAACTTACTTTGATGTCACAGTCCAGCATGTTAACCATTACACCATGGAGACTCCCCTCCCCACAGTTGTATGGTTCCGTGTCACTTAAAGTAATAAAAAAAAACCTTAAATGACTGAACAGATATATCTGACCCCCTAAAAGGACCCTAACAGGTACTACTGTTGAATATTGACTTAAAGACCTCTTTAGACATGCTGTATAAATTGCATGCTAGAAGGGTCAAATAATGCTGGAAGAACACCTGTTTTCTAAAATAAACAGGATGCAGGTATTTCTTCAGTGGAAGTGCCATGGAAGTAGTGTGGGTGGCATGTTAGACAGGAAACACATCCATGTGCAACACATGGGCGGGAGGTGTGACCACAAGGATTGCATGGACATCTGGAAAATTATATAACCCAGAGAAGATTCTGCCCCAGGTAAAATAAAGCAGAAAGGCAGAGAGGTTTCACAGACAAACTATACCGTCACCCCTGTGTGAGTGCATTTCAACCATCTCCGAGCGTCTCTTACTCTGCCTATACATACATTTTGAGTAATTAAGAAAAGCAGATATCTTTATGCAAGTGTCGTCGTCTTTCTCTGCTATACAACACAACTACACACAGTCACAGTGGACATGAGAGTAATGGCAAAGAAAGGGTGGCTCCACAATACCCAGGACTTAAGAACTGGAGCCTCACCATCAGATGCAATTTAGTATCATAATCAAGACACAGAATTTAATACGAAATTTCCAAAGAAAAGCTGATGTACAACATACACAGAGGGTAGAATACACTAAAGCTGTCATTTAATAATCTTAGTTTGGCATAGAGCAAGGGGTATGGAGTACCAGTGAGAAGAGTCTGTTAGCCTAGGTCTTTGGCCATTACACCATGTAATGAAGCAATAGTTATATCTTAAAACTACATGGGTATTAAAGATTTTAGAAGGAGACAATGACTATGTATCCTAACAGTAGAAAGTGTGATCTGCCTGTTGATGTCAGCATTTGAATCACTTGCCAGACTGAAGTATAAGGGAACTCAGTGACAATCAAACTCACTAAAAATGGTCTACTAGCCACGCTCACTAACCATTATACCACTTGAAGTGGTAGAGCCTAATGTGAATTCGAGAATAACTTGTTTAGTAGATTTGTATGTCAGTCATTTTCGTATGTCAGTCCTCACAGGGAAGAAAGACAGCCATATGAATATCTTACAAGGCTAATAGGACTTAAGATGGCCAACAAGCAGGTTGAGAAAGTAGTGAGTTTTCAAAGGATTTCATAAAACTATCTTGTAGATATTCACGGATACTGACATCACACCAATAGAATTGGAGTTAGTAAAACAGGCAGTTGTAGCTGACTTAATTTTGGAAAGAATGAACATTCTCAAATGACAAAAGAGGCAATCAAGATAGAGACCTAAGCAACATAGGTATGAGCAAAGTCTAAGCACCATAGGCACTAATACCAGAGAGACACAGCTTCTAAACGGATTTAGACAGACTTATACTCTAACTTAACATATTCCTTTCTAAAATATCTATTCAACAACGATAAGTTTTCAGGGAAGTAAAAAGAGACCTGAGAGACAATGGTGGGGAGAAGCAGGCTGTTCGGAAAATAATAGCCAACTTTATCATATATTCAAAATATAAAACAGCCTGTAATTTTCCATACAACTTAATAATTCGTTTTAATTTAAGTTAATAAGCATTTTTTCCCCCACTTCCACTATTTGTCGATAAAAAAAGAAAGTTTTTGACAATGGAACTATATTAAATACTAAGGTAAACTGCAAAGTTCATAGGCTGCCTAAGATACTCTCATGGAATGAGATCAAATCAGGTTTATTTTTCAACAGTCCTCCTTCCATTGGTGTTACAGTGCTCGAATCTGGTTAGCCCAAAAAATAAAATAAAATAAGTTTTTGAATCAGATAAAAGAAGGAATGAAATTCTGACATACAGTAAAAAGGTTGGTCTGATTCATAAATTTAATAGCATATCAACCTTCATGGGTTATTTAATGCCGAAACTATCCCAGTAGAAGAACAGTAGTGGTACTATTTAACTCGTACCTTGTGGATAGATAAACCAGTTTGGTTTGATTTATTAATTTAATAGCATATCAACCTTCGTGGGTTATTTAATGCCGAAACTATCCCTGTAGAAGAACAGTCATGGTACTATTTAACTCATACCTTGTGGATAGATAAACCAGTTTGGTTTGATTTATTAATTTAATAGCCTATCAACCTTCATGGGTTATTTAATGCCAATGCCATCCCTGCAGAAGATCAATAATGGTACTACTTAATCAAGAACTGGGGAATACAGGGATTCATGCCTTTGCCATTGGTTCAAAATTGAAAGCTGGAATTTAAACTCACTCACAATATCTCAGTCTAGCATACCATGAGGAACTCCCTAACAGTGAAAATAGTGCTTGGGTTGGTTGGCTGTTTGGGTTGGTTGGCATATCAACCTTTGTAGGTTATTCAATGCCAAATCCATATTGATGCAAATAGTTCCATTTCATACACTTCAGTTTAGGATGAGTACACAGTTTAATTGTCAAAAACATTTCTACTTCAAGTTATTCAGTTTAGTCAAACAGTTCTAATTCAAACAATTCAGTTTAGCATAAATTTGCAGTTCTATTTAACCCATAGATATGTCCCTATCAAGTCCTACCATTCCAGGCCAGAGTGGACCTGGGAGCTATAGAAATAAAGGGGTACTCCGCATTCCCCAAAGTTCCAGTATTACTGGAACCTCACCATCAGATGGTTTAATGTGATATCGTGGAGTGGGGAGTCTTACCCCTCTGCAGAGAAGCAGTTGGTGTAGTTGGTGTCAGCCCCCGCTGACTGGACAAAATAGCACTTGGGCCAAAAAGGTCAAGAACTAATGATATCTAGTAACATAATGCTTGGCCAAAAAATATCTATTTGAGATAATATTCAAGGTGACTTGAACGGTGCTTTTGTTTTTAAAGACAAAACACATTTTCATTATCATAAAAGAATATTTTGAGCGACAATCAGCTTAACAGTTATCATCCTTAAGAATGAAATTGCCAATCCAAGTTCAAATCCTAGACAAAACCATTAGCTTTTCACTTCACTCAAATGAAAATCTTGAATTCATTTGTCCCCACAGTTATGAGTAAATAGTAAGGCAGACTGGGTTCTTTAACCTTGGTTAGTCAATCAGTCTAGGAGAAGGAAAACTCTTATGAAGTCATGAGAAGTTTGATAAAATACATACAGTATTACCTATAAATAAGTCCACTACGAACATTTTATTTCTTACATAAAAAGTTAGTTTTCTTCTAAACCAGATATACCAGGATTTCATATTTCAAGTTGAATATTATTTAATCTGAACTGATATTGTTAGGTATTATTTATTACCAAACTCTACAGCATTAAAACTCAGTAACAGAAGTAAAATTACATGAATATATCATGGTTATGCATACACTCACACTCTCTCTCTCTCTATATATATATATATATATATATATATATATATATATATATATATATATATATATATATATATACACACACACACACACACACACACACTCAGGATAGATAAATGGATAGTCTATATATATATATATATATATATATAATTTGGTCCAATTAAACCGGAGTTGGGAGTAATTCCATCAGGGGAAAAAAAACTATTCAAAAGTGAACATTTAAATTTTCCTGGTAAAGAGCTCAATGTAACAGACATTACAGAGCAATAATTTCTTTAAGAAAAAACAAAACTGGTTACATTAGGATTATAAATTTAATGACCGAATACAACACATAACAGGATGGAAATAAATTTAGAATCCTAATGTGACCGGTTTTGTTTTTTATATATAACACAAACACTTATGTACATAGATAGGTAAGATAGATAATATATGTACAAATAGAATCTGGAGAAATTTGATAATACCTATTTTTAATTCAAGTGCATGCAATAACATTTATCATTGCAGAAAAGGAAACCAGCAATGAGTTCAAATCCTGGATGGAGCCGTTCATGTTTCAGTTTACACTAATGCCTTGATAAAGGCATGAATCCATCTGTTCTACCTCCAACTAAGAATAAATAGTAGGACAGTCTGGGTTTTTCAACCTTGGTTAGCCAATTAGTCTAGGAGAAAGAAAGCTTTTATAGAATCATTCTATGTTTGATTATAGCTCATAAGTGATATACTCCTATGGACCCCCACATATGGCCGGGCAAAAGCAGGACGACCAGCTCGAACATACATTCAGCAGCTATGTGAGGATACAGGATGTAGCCCTGAAGACCTGCCAGAGGCGATGAACAATAGGGAGAAGTGGCGAGAGAGGGTCAGGGATATCCGTGCTAGCGGCACGACATGATGATGAGATACATACACACACACACACACACACGTGTGTGTGTGTGTGTGTGTATGTGTGCGAGTTGGAAATTTAATGACAAATCCCGTTTTTACATATATATTAAATGAATGATTTTTAAACATTTTGTAGATACACAACATTAAATGATTAAACAGTTCTGTTTCTAACAATTCGATTTAGCACAAGTCATTTGTTTGCACTCAGTTTAAAATGTACAAGTCATTTGTTTGCACTCAGTTTAAAATGTCAAACAGTTCTATTTAACCCATAGCTAAGACCCTATCAGGTGCTACCACTACGGGCCAGATTGGACCTGCAAGCAATAGGCACTCCCCGTTCCCCAAAACTCCAGCATTACTAGAGCCTCACCATCAGATAGTTAAGTGCTACATCCAGGACACTCATTGGGGGAGGGTTTTATCCCTCAGCAAAGATGCAGTCAGTGTATCCTACAGCCCCAGCCAACTGGGCTAGGAAAAACTGACTTCAAACCAGCTGTGCTTTGCTTAAAAATTAACTTAGTGTCATATCCTACTCATGAGGGAGGTGTTCAGTAAACAAAATCAAAATACTTCCAGCCAAAGAGAAAATAGATGAAGTAGGATTTTTTGACGAGCCTCATTCTTTTTTCTTTTAAAAACAAAAACAAAACCCTTGTTGATAGAGATCAATAGGAATGATGTCACGAAAAGATTTTCTTAAAGCTTAACATCCCTTCTGCTATCCTGTCAACTGAGTCATAAAAACAGTTATCAACCCGACACACATTATCACCTCTCAAGCAGAACAAACAATAGAACCTTTGTATAAATGTCCTAGGCATGGCATTAAACCGATTCCAGTAGTGAAGCACCATTTCTCAAGTTCCAGGAAGTATAGTCACCTATTCATTGCCATTACTCCCAGGTCCACTCTATCCAAAAGTGTTGGTAACAGAAGGTCTCATCTATCTTAAAGATAGTTTGGTTGGTTTGTTTGTTTAATGGCATATCAACTTCCATAGGTTACTAAATGCCAAAGCCATCCTCAGAGAAGAACAGCAGTGATACTATTTAACCCATAATTGGAGGGATAAAGTGATTTCCAAAGGGTATTAGTCCAAAAGTAAATAAAACAGAGTGACCGGAGTTTGAACTCACTCCCTTTGAGACTGCGGTTGATCACTTGAGCCATTATGCCATGGAAACTTCCTACCTCAAATAATTTTAAATAACTAATGATACTCATTAGTACTCAACCAGCTCATTGGCCCAAGTTCAATCCCAGGTCGAGTCATACCAAAGACTTAAAAATTGTACTTGATACCTCCTTGGTTAACACTCAGAATTACAAGGTACATATCAAGGATAAAGTGGAACAATCCAGGGAAAGGAGTTGCACCCTCCCTTACACCTCAGTGTAGTAGCTATTGAAAAGGGAGCCTTCAGGTCACCCTTGACTACAGTCACCAATAACTTATTAGTAAACAAGTTAGGGCTTCAAGTAATTATTCTTAATACAAATAATTTGGTTATATGACTTCAATGGTTGGGGTTTTATGGCATATCAATCATTATAGGTTATTTAATGCCAAATCCTGTTTATACATATATATGATTTGGAAACACATTTTGTAGATTACATTGTTCAACAAGCCCTATCTCGTTTTTTATTTGCACACAAATAGTTTCAAGTATTTCTATCTAATACGAATAATTCTATTTACTGTTAATCATTTGTCTTCACACAGTGAAGTGGATACAAGTATTGCTATTTAACACTAATTATTCTATTCAACATAACTCGTTCATTTGCACACAGTTAAATGGTTTCAAGTATTGCTCTGTATCACCAAC
>OY757944.1:39746227-39806227 GCA_963585895.1 Sepioteuthis lessoniana | reverse complement strand
TCGAGTAATATATTTTCAGAACAAATTACTTAATCAGATTAAAAGCACTAATAGTGTGAAAAATTTTAAGATTAAATTGGATGATTTCAGAAAAAAACAGTAAAGAAAAGGATTTTTAAGAGAACATTTTTTGGAACTATTGAATGAATTAACAGAATTTGATCTGTGTGTGTGTGTGTGTATATATATATATATATATTGTATTGTTAGTGTATATATATGTTGTGTGCAAAGATTTTTTTTTAAAGCAAGAAGAAAGTGAAAAATGAAAATGCCCAAGGAGACATGGTAAGTAAAATTGGCGACTGTAGTCAAGGGTGACCAGAAGGCTCCCTTTTCAATAGCTACAACACTGAGGTGTAGGGGAGGGTGCTACACCTTTCCCTGGATTGCTCCACATTACCCTTGATACATACCTTATACTGCTGAGTGTTAAGCAAAGAGGTATCAAGTACCATTTTTAAACTCTTTGGTATGAAGCGACGTGGGATTGAACCCAGGTCTCCCAGACCATTGGCAAACACTAAGGAGACATAAACCAACAATAATACAAAAAAGGATAATTTTTCAGGGAATTTAAATAAAAAATTAAACATGTTTAAAATGTAATTGATTTAATGGCATATCAACTCCTTATGGGTTTCATAAAGCCAAAATTTGATTTATTTCTAAATGTTTTATCATAATTCTATTTATATTTCCATATTCCATTACAATCATTTTCTAAAATCAAAGTCTTAAAATTTGAAAATTATTGGTTTAGTTTGGTTTTTATGGCATATCAACCATTGTAGTTTATTTAATGCCAAATCCTTTTCATACAAATATATCACATATGATTTCTAAGTACATTTTGTAGATAATATTTTTAAACAAGCTTGAGCTCATTTTTTTTCCCCACATGGTTAAATAATTTCACTTATTTCTATCTAATATGAATAATTCTATTTACTATCATCATTATTTGTTTGCACACAGTTTAATGTTTTCCAAGTATTGCTTTGTATCACTAACAATTCAATTAAACAAAAATCATTTATTTACACAGTTAAATGATCTAACAGTTCTATTTCAAACAATTCAGTTTAGCATAAGGACACTGTTTAAATGTCAAACAGTTCTATTCAACCCATTGTATATAGTATCAGGTGCTACCACTCCAGGTCAGAATGGACCTGGGTCCAATAGCAACGAAGGTGTACTCCATTCTTCAAAGCTCCAGCATTAATGAAGCCTCACCATCAAATTGTTTAGTGTCATAAACAGGATACTCATTGGCAGAGTCTTACCCCTCTGCAGAGATGCAGTTGTGTATTCTACAGGCCCAGCAAACTGGGCCATAAGAAAATGAATAGAATCTCATTTAAGGTATTAAGTTTGGTTGATAACAAACTCCTTATGGGTTATTTCATGCCAAAATTTGATTCATTCGTCAGCGTTAGATTATAATCAATGTTCCATTGTATTATTTTAATTGCCCTTTTTATTTGTTCATAATCATTTGTTTGCACACAGTTGTATGATTTCAAGTATTACTATCTAATACAAATAATTTGCATACAATTCTATGATTCTAAGTAACTAATAATATTGGCCTAGTGGGTAGAGTGTTTGCCAATGGTCCTGAAGACCTGGGTTTAATCCCAGGTCGCATCATACCAAAGACTTTAAAAATGGTACTTGATACCGCCTTGCTTAGTACTCAGCAATATAAGGTACGTATCAAGGGTAAAGTGGAACAATCCAGGGAAAAGGAGTAGTGCCCTCCCCTACACCTCGGTGTAAAAGCTATTGAAAAGGGAGCGTTCTGGTTGCCCTCGACTACGGTCGCCAACTACTATACCTTCAAGTAACTATTTTTTATTATAAATAATTTGCACTTGGTTTTATGATATCAAGTATTCTTATCTAATAAAATTAATTTTCAAACATTTATTTGACCCACGGATGGGACCCTGACAGGTGCTACCACTCCACTAATAGACCAGGGAGAGATGACCATAAAGGAGATCCCATTCTCAACACATAACTACAGAACAGGAGCCTCACCATCAGATGCAATTTAGTATCATATGCAGGACAACCCTTATTAGGAGAATCTCACCTCTCTGTAGGGAATACAGTCAGTAGATTGTTAGTCTCACTAACCCTGCCAGGTTACCAGCAGTGATGCTAGATATGCTTCTAAGATTTCTGAACATTGTCACTTTTGGCGGCAAAAAATAAAAATGGGAGAAGGGTTCCAGAAATGCTATAAAAGACAATAATATCGCCCCCCCCCCCACCTTGAAGTGTCAGTCACACATGTGAGAGACTTGCTTACATTACCAACCTGTCTTTTTCTTTTTTTTTTTTTTTTTTGGAAGCATTTGCTACTGTGTCCCTCACTTTAGTTCATTGGTGGGGGAGACTGACATTTTCCTACTGATGAATTTTTCTTTTTTTTTTTTTTGTTAAAAGACAGCTACTAGGGGTGACTGGCATCTGAAAAGGTTGGGGGGGAAAGGAAGTGGAAGTGTGTGGGGGTAAAGGATTTAGTTAGAGTAGTGAAGGGTGGGTTTGGGTTCTAGTTCTACTGCACCAGAACATTGGCTGTTTCACAGACACCCCACCACCACGCCTCTGATATCATTGGTAATGCTGCCGGGTCACATGACTATGAGCTGGAAGAGTTAGATCTGGCAATTGTTTATATATATATGCAAAAACCTAACCTTCCAACTGGTAGGCATGAGTACATGCTTGTATAGATGAAACAAAAATTAGGGGGGGATAAAAAAAAATAAAAACAACATGCAAGAAAAATAATTCACAATCATTTTTAAATTAAGAGAAAAAGAAATAAAAAACTTGAAGCATAAAAAATAACACAAAAATGAAATAAGGTGCTTGTACAGAATAGAACACACACACACACACACATATATATATATATATATATATATATATATATATATATATTATAGTTTACTATATTTGTAAATAAAGAGTGCTCAATATGCTGATAGACCATATATATATATATATATATATAAAATGATCAACTGCTCGATAACTGGCAGTTTGTCAGTCTGTGCTATATATGTGTGTGTGTGTGTGTGCAAACATAATATCTATATACACCATCCAAATAAAATTAATTTTCTCATTTGTTTCATTTTTACTGGTAAGTTACATTTAAAAAATCACGTTCTCAACTTGTTAAAATTCACATCTTTTATGTTTCTTCAGCCCCCCCCCCATCAATGATTGACGTGGGGGGGGGTAATTCATGAGACTTAAATGTAATTATTCAGTATAAAACTTAAGCAAATGAGTGAAATTTACTTTTCTCCGAATGGTGGATGTAAGTATTACATTTTTATGAAGCCCCCCCTCCCCATTATCACAGAAATAACAGAAAAATTTCTTTGTGTTTTTCTGAACAAGCACTGTAATTTATATGCCAAGAGAAGACCATGTGACTTGTTTTCTTGAAGAACCAATCAAATCTAATGAAGCAAACAAGTGATTTTATATTTACTCCGTGGATTTTGGAAAGTTATGCGGGAAAACAATTTACAAGTAAAAATTGCATAGAAAAAAAAATGTGCAAATCAATTATATCTTGAATTACACGATAAATCTGTTGTTGTTTTTTTAATTCAAAAATAAAATTCGCCTTTTTATTAGGTTTCAATTAAACATACACACGTATGTGTGAGCGTGTGTTAATGATGACTGGCAAGTCTTGATAGATGATAGCCGACTCATATAAGACCGTTATCATCTGTCAAGATGTGGGACATGTGTATATATATATATTATATATATATATATGTTTAAAAGTTTATTATTAGTTCTTGAAAGATGTCAGAGTAACAACAGACCATAAAAAAAATTATTTGAAAAAACAAAAAAAAAACTGATGTTTCTATTTAGGCAAAGGTGAAGGATGAGTAATCCTTAGTTATCTCTATAATGTTAAAAATTTGGATGATGGGGGGAAAAAATCACATTCAGTATCGTATAGTTGCTAATTCGACTGGAAATGGCTTTAGTCTCTCAATTATTTAACCAATAAAAAAATATCAATAATGTGCCCTTTTTTGCTGGGTGATAATTTATGTATGCATACACATACAAAAATGTGTACGTGTGTGTGTGTATATATATATATATATATATATATATATATATATATATATATATATGTGTGTGTGTGTGTGTGTGTGTGTGTGTGTGTGAGGAATAAAATAGAAGATCTATAGTTTTATAATGACGGATAAAATGTGAAAAAAAAAATGTTTTTGATATTTTACAAGTGCAATGTAATTGAAAAATTATTTAAATCCTGTTATTTTCTGATGACACAGACGAACTAAAAGAAATAGCATATCTATTATTGCCTTTTGAAGTGCAAAAATTTGTATATATTAAAAATCATTTTTCATACAC
Organism: Sepioteuthis lessoniana; assembly: GCA_963585895.1. Taxonomy (NCBI): domain Eukaryota; kingdom Metazoa; phylum Mollusca; class Cephalopoda; order Myopsida; family Loliginidae; genus Sepioteuthis; species Sepioteuthis lessoniana. The sequence goes on along the minus strand of OY757944.1, from coordinate 39,801,790 downwards.
AGTGGGAGGTGTGGGGTGTAAAGAATGAAATCAATTGTTATCCTTAATTTCAACTTTAGTTTAATATTCAGAAAGTATTGGAGAGAAACAAGAAAATTCAGAACAACAAAGTTTTTGATATTTTATAAGTACATTGTAACTGCAAAATTGTTTAAATCCTGCAACCATACTTTGATGACACAAATAAACAAAAACTAAAAATAAAACCCAAAGGTTAGTTTTATACTCTGCGAACATTCCCTCTTGGATACACAATCGAGTACATTCTGACATTCATCTTTGCTACAAAGAAAAAAGTATCAAGCAATTCTAAACAATTCCATTTCTACTCTGCCATCATCTCACAACACAAAAAAAAGAAAAATTCCAAAACTACCACCTTCTGGCTTTTTTTTTTTTTTTTTAATTTTAAAGATGTTAAAATTTGGCAGGAGTGTAGGGTGAGAAACTACAGAGCCAAAAAAATCTGAACTAGAAAAAAACTATGTGAAGAACCTATGAGAAAAATGCGACAAACAGATTTAAGGATAAAAAAATAAATAAATAAAAAGTGGCCACCAGCCAATCATAAAAGACAAAAAAATGTAGGAGCCTGAGAAAAATTGTATAACTTCTATCCTATAATGAACATGACATTTAGTATACGAAATTTATATGCAAATGCACCAACTCTTATGGGACAGACAAGTAGTAATTTACTTAGCTTTTTTTTCTTATGTGTGGCATAAGGCTGGATGAATGGAGCACTCAATGAGACTCGAACTCATTCATGAAGGTTTGCTCGTCTAGTTTGCTAACCATTACACCACCTGAGGTGCCCCCACCCCACCAAAGTGGATGTTTAGTGATTTACTAGGTTTTTTTCTTATATGTGCCACAAGGCCTTATGAATGTGGCACCCAATGAGACTCGAATTCATTCGTGAAGGTTAGCTAGTCTTGCTTGTTAACTAGTACACTATACGAGACGCCTGGCATAGACTAGTACTTGACTTCTGGTACCAATAAAGGGTTAAATCAGGAGTAATAAACCAAGACGGGGAACTAATTCGGTTGTGAGTGGGGGTCAACTTTAAGGACAGAAAAAGGGGAATCGGCTACAGATTGGGAGATTCATAATGAAAACATTCCTTTTAAGAAACTAGGGAAAGATTTTTTCTTCTTTTTTTAAAGTTACTTTTTTTTCTTTGTTTTTTTTTGGGGGGGGGTTGCATAAATGCACCAAGGTTTTTGTTGGGTCTAAAATACCACCATCTCAATATCAAGTAAGCCTTTAAAATGACCAACGATAAAGGAAAGTGATTAGAAAGAAAATTTGGAACAGTTTCTACAAAAGCTTCTATCAAAAATTTGTAGGCTTGTACAAAGACACAAAAAAATCATTTAAACCTTGTCTGTGGCCTTTAATAAAAAAATGTTTCAAAGACACACACAATATGTATATATATTTATTCCAATTGAAAGTTTGTAGCTCACAAATATTTCCTGCCTTACTAAAAAGGCAGCCTGGGATCATATATCAAAGGTTATGTTTGACATGACTCAAACGTGAATACAAGAAATTTTCCGTTTAGACTTGGACCTCCCTTCATAATTTTGACAATATTCAAACTGACACACGTTTCACCGTTGTGTGAAAATATATATATATATATATATATATATATATATATATATATATATATATATATATATATATATATATATATACACACACACACACACACACACACACACACAGTAAAATAATTACCTCACATTCCCTTGTTCAGATGTTGTTACGAGTAATTTCAGGTTTTTTTGTTTTTATACACAAATCTTCAGCAAGTCGTGCGCGCGTGCACAGACATTAAAAAAAATTATTGCTTCACAAAAACTTCAGTCAAATAATCGTGGAATTTTCTTTAAACAAAAACAAAATGAAACTACAAGTTTACAGCTGTGTAAGAGAATGTGAGGTAATGGTTTTCGTTATTATACTGCTCTGCTTACTAGCATCTGAGCACTTTATTCTAATTGTTCGTATTATCCTTTTTTTCTTCTTCTCTCCCCCATTGTTTTTATATGTAACGTTGGATGATGATGACCGGTAGATGATAATGAATACCTAGAATAAGATTGAGCTGATCAATCATCTTCATTTTTTTTTTGGGGGGGGGGGGGTTCTTTAAGTGAATTTTTTAAAAAAACTACCTTAACCACAGTCTGGATATGACAGTAATAGCTCTCTCTCTCTCTCTCTCTCCCTCTCTCTCTCTCTCTCTCTCTCAAACCATGTTGTATTAATCATTCATTACAGGAGAGGCGAGTGTGCGTATTAACCAACCGAGTTTTCCTTCTCTTAGACTGGTTGTCTTAACAAGGTTAAAGAGCACTGTCTGCTCTACTATTTACCCATAGCTAGAGGGAGAATGATACGATGAATACTTTCCCAAGGGTGTTAGTGCTATGTGAAATGCAAACAGCCGTGTTTAGGATTTGAACTCTGATCGCCGTGTCCATTTCCTGCGATGGTAATCATTATACCACAAGTAAATCAGTGTTCGCCAATGGCCCATGAGTAGCACCCTCCTCTAGACCTCGGTGTAGCAGCAAATGAAAAGGGAGCCTTCGGGTCGCCCTCGACTACGGTCGCCAACTTTATTCTCTTTCTATGCGCACACATACACATAATTCCTGTTATAAGTAATGAGATTATCTAAAAGAGGTACGGATTTAGATAATCAGATTTATTTATTTAAATTTGGACAAGTAAGTTTACTAGTTCATGTTTTTAATTAACAGAAGGAAGAAAAAATTTAAGAAAAAAAATCGAAGTTGGAAGGAAATAAAGAAAAGAGAAAAATTAGACGATAGAAAGTAACCAGTATTGGATGCTTTGTTTTAATGACATATCAATCTTCATTGGTAACTTAATGCCAAAGCCATCCTTGTAGAAGAACCCATAGCTAGAGGCGGGGTGGGGGTGAATACTGGAATTCCTACCCTTTCCAAGAGTATTAGTCCGAAAGTAAATGGAACAGCACAAGTAGAGTTCGAACTCGCTTATCACAAGTTTGCGGTCCACCAAGTTAACCACGATACTACAGGATCTCTCCTTCCCCTCTAACTCTTTATTTGTCATTATATATATTATACAATGGTTAATCTTTCGATGGCTGGTTTTATTCTCAGAAGCCACTCTTATCGATGAGCATCAGTAGTTCCCCGATCAAACTGACGATCCTGAGCGTTAAGTCGCAAAACACACGTCCAGGACCAGGTTAGATATTGAGTTTGGCCGTCTATGGGTTTATTCAAAGACATTTGAACAAGTCCTGGCGTCAACACCCCACAAGGCACCAACTATACGGCCACCTGCTTCCTATCACGAAAACTATCCAAGTTAGACGAACCGGACATGCAGGACACTGCTGGAGAAGCAAGGACGAGCTCATAAGTGATGTACTCCTATAGACCCCCACATATGGCTGGGCAAAAGCAGGACGACCAGCTCGAACATACATTCAGCAGCTATGTGAGGATACGGGATGTGGCCCTGAAGACCTACCAGTAGCGATGAACGATTGGGAGAAGTGGCAAGAGAGGGTCAGGGATATCCGTGCCTGCGGCACGACATGATGATAATGATATTATCCAAAGCCAAGTCAGCTGATGGTGGGAACGAGTCTATTTTCGGATTTTCTTTCTACAATATTCATGTAATTCAAAATCCAAAAGAGAGATCAATGTAAAATAAATTAAAATACGAAGCAAATAATTCCATATAAAATAAAAACCTTTAGAAATTACTTTCTTTTCGGGGGGGGGGTAACAATATTTATTTCAGCAGACCCCTATATTTTTTAAATATTAGATCTGGATCTTCAGATATATATCAAACTGAAAGTACTTAATTTCCTTCTTGGTGATTCTGAGAACTTTTCACTCTTCCTAATAAATTTATAACTTTGTTTGTTTTGTTTGTTCGCACTTTTCAGCAATCAGTATCCAAAATGTTCTCTCCCCCTCTACTTCTAACTTAACTTTATCTCCATAAAAAAAAAAAAAAAAAAAAAAAACAGAGATAAAAATTCAGGTGTTGTTTCACAAAATCAAGTGGCCTAAAAAATCACTTGCAGCGAAAGACAAAACAACTTAAATCTAACATATCTATTATCTACTTCAAGTAGATTACTATATTTTTACGTGTATGGGATATGTATTCTTCTAAGTTGGAAGATAGAGAGAGAGAGATAAGTTCGTTGGCCTAGTGGGTAGAGTGTTCGCCGGGAGACCGGGGTTCAAGCCCAGGTCGAATGATGCCAAAGACTTAAAAATTGGCACTTGATACCTCCTGGCTTAACACTCAGCATTATAAGGTACGTATCAAGGGTAAAGTGGAGCAATCCAGAGAAAGGAGTAGCGCCCTCTCCAACAACACAGTGTAGTAGCTATTGAAAAGGGAGCCTTCGGTTCGCCCTCTACTACAGTCGCCAACTTGTGTATGTGTGAGGCTGTTCGGAAAATAATGTACTATTTTAGAATAAAATTCCTTCCTTAAATGAATCGATGAGTTTAAACATTATTTTAATCAGTGAAAATATGGTCCCTGAATATTTATGCATTTCTGCCATCAATCAACGAAGTTATTTATGACTGTACAATAAAACTCTAAAAGGTTTCCATGCCAAGAAATCTTTAAATAGGTTCTACTTCCCTTTTGGAATGGAATATTCTTAGGCGTAAAAAGTATCTAGATGTTTGAAAAAAATGGGAGTCAATGGGTGAGAGATCAGGAGAATATGATGAAGGATACAAAGTCTTAGATTCCAAGTCAGTGAGTTTCTGCAGTGTCATCCTGACAACGGGTGGCCGAGCAGTGTTATTTTGGCAACGGGGGGGCCGAGCAGTGTCATCCTGGCAACAGGGGGCCGAACAGTATCATAAATTAAAACTAGACCTCGTCAGTTAACTAGTACCGGTTGTGTTTTGATTAACAGAACTTGCATTTCTACCCTCTTGATCTTAAAGATTCGTATCTTCCACTTAGAAAGTTCTGAAATCAGCGCTGCATTGTCGGATCACAGGTGGATCCTTCACCCCATGCCTATTTTGACAGCTCGGCCGGGTCAGAGGTCAATATACAACACCTTCACCCCATGCCTTGTTGATGCAATTAAAGTAAATCATCACCTTTTTTTATGTTCATGATTAGGGGTATATAACTTTCAACATCAAATTCTCAAAGAAGTGATAGAAAATTAAAGTAGACAGTTTAATCATTAGAAATGTCAATTATTTATAAAACTATGGTAAAATATTGCCCAGTCGGCTGGGGTTGTAGAATACACCGACTGTACCTCTCCAGAGGGGTAAGACCCCTCCCACCAACGACTGTCCTGGATATGACACGAAACAGTCTGATGGTTAGGTTCCGGTAATGCTGGAGCTTTGAGGAATGCAGAGCACCCCTTCATTGCCATCGCTCCCAGGTTCACACTGGCCCGGAGTTGTAGCACCTGACAGAGTCCTATCTGTGGGTCAAATAGAACTAAAATGCGTACTTACGCTAAACTGAATAGCTTGAAATAGAAATGTTTTTGACGATTAAACTGTGTACCCATGCTAAACTGAATTGATTGAAATAGAACTGATTATTTGTATAAAAAAGGATTTGGCATTATATAGCCTACAAAGTTGATATGCCATGAAACCGAAAAAAATTAGGAAAATATAGTTAGAACAGAGTTTAAACGGTTTATACAAAAATCGGACAGGATTTTCCAATCACCAGAATATATTATGAATGCACAAGCACCGAATGTTGACATTGAAAATATATGAGGGCTCAATTCTTAAAATTGAAACAGAAGAAAATACTAAGAAAAAATATATACTATCATAATCTTATGGTTAGTAAAATTCCATGCAGATATATTCCGCAACGTGCTTAAAATGAACAACCTTTTGGACACACAGTACATATCAGTAATATCCAGTCGGTGTCTGAAGACGATGGGTATGGATTATTCGTGTATAGAATATTTGAGAGATTTCATATAAATCTAAGGGAGTGCTCGATGTATGGCTATTGTTATATATTCTTTTTCAGGTTTATACAAGAAAACTCACATACAGAGCGTATACAATGATTTTATAATGACAATTTAACCGTGGTTGAGTTTACTTACAGTTACATTAAATCATAAAGAAGATGGGAAAACGAAGTATTCTAATTGTGATGAATCTATTAAGACGGTAAACAATTTTTCTCCACCATAAAGTCTTGATAACGTTGACTTTATCATCTTAATAAATCCATGTTTGAAAGACATTGAGCACTCCTATTGGATACTCCAGCCCCTTAGATTCCCTCCTCGGATTATATATATATATATATATATATATATATATATATATATATATGGCTTTAACCTTTAACATCAAACTAAACCATCTCCAAAGATATTGAACAATATCAGAGTGATAAGAGAAACACACAAATAGATTTTTTTAAAAATCTGCCAACGCTGACACCAAAAGGTTTTAAGATCAAAATTAAACCATCCACCTCGGGTGGTGTAATGGTTAGCGAGGTAGACTAGCAAACCTACACGAGTGAGTTCGATTCTCATTAGGTGCCCAATTCATGCGGCCTTGTGCTACATCTAAGCAAAAAGCTTAGTAAATTACCACTTTGAAATAGGATTGATATATATGGGTTGACACAAACACCTAAATAAACAAATCCTTAAAAGTTAAATATTTGACCAAAAGAAAGAAACTAATTAGAAACACATCCTGCTTAACAAATATCTTCCCAACGGAAAGTTCAGTATCAGGTGTCTCTGATAGCAAAGATCATATAAATAGTCAGTTGATAACACTTGGATAACAAGAAATCATTTTCATTAAAAGTACATTTCTCACTGCTATTTTTGTGGTTTATCAACTTTTTTTTTTTTTTTTAAATGGACACAGGATGTAGTCTAGAGGACTTGTCGAATGTGATGGACAGTAGAGAAGAATGGCGAGAGAGTCAGGGAAATCCGTGCTAGAGGCACATGATGATGACTGTGAGTGTGTGTGTGTGTGTGTACGCACACAAAGCTTAGGATTTTAGGAGTATGAAAATAATTTAGGCTACCTTCTTATCTGTATGTGTTAATCCTATTTATCCCCCCCCCCAACTCGGGCAGGATATGACACAAGGTCAAGTTTTAAGCGGAGTTTAACAGGTTTGAATTCAGAGTTGTCCTTCTCCTAGACTAGTTGCCTCACCAAGGCTGAAGAACACAGTCTGTCCTACTATTTACCCATAGCTGGAGGGAGAATAATTGGATTCATACCTTTCCCAAGGGTATTAGTGCTATTGTGAAATGCAATCAGTATCGTTCAGTATTGTCCATTTTCTACGACGATAACCATTACACCACGGGCACCTTATCTGTATGTGTTAATAAATGAAATAAATAAAAAATCTTTTTAATTTTAGGAACCTACACATAAGATATACCATATATACTCACATATCACACAACTTTGTAAGACCTAAGATTTAGCATATTATTCGGAAGTCGCACCAAACGCAAGATATAAACTTTGTATGTGTAAACAGTTGGCTAAGACTAGGCCTAGGCCAACTAGTACACAAGACAATTTCCAGCGGTAAAGGGTCTCAAAGTCACATGATATACGATTATATACTGTACTTTCACGGAACAAAGAACAAGAATGTTTTTTTTAACTTCTAAGTCAACTCATTTTAAATTTTCTGTGAAATCAAAACTAAGAATTAAAAATTGATTTAATGATTTATCATTAAACACAGACCATATATATATATGTTTAGTTTTACACAAATTCATCGTTTTGAAGACATGCTTCATGTTTAAGTGGGCCAAAAGTGTTTTTGTTAATCCGTAATCTGTTCAGGCTTGTATACTATCTATCTACACACGTGATTGAAAAGTTGCTCCCTATTTTAAAGTAATGTAATTTATTTCTTGTAAAGATTACGCGCGTGTGTATATATATATATATATATATACAAACACACACAGAGTTAATGAAAAGTAACTCCCTATTTTAAAGTAATGTAATTTATTTCTTGTAAAGATTACGTCTCCGCCGAAATAAATTTATTATGACGGCTTAACCGAGTTTGAGTCTCCATATTTGATGAAACTATAAACTTTTTAACTCAATAAGAATAAATATAAAAGATGATAAATTGTGGTATTTTTAAAATTTACTAACATTTTTTTTAAATAGTAGCCAAGAAGAAAGGCTTGAACGAGTCTAAAATATATCCTCTACCAAATAATGGTGGTAGCACAAGGACAGAGATTTGGAGCACTCAGTGAGAATCAAAATCACTAGCAATGGATTTGCTTGCCTAGTTCACAAACCATTATACCACAAGAGACGAGCTTATTTAAAACGTTTTGCCATGGCACAAGGCCAGAGTATCCGGGCACTCAGTAAGAGCTAAAATCACTCAAAATGGATTTGCTTGCCTAGTTTACAAACCATTATGCCATGAGAAAATTGTTTACTGAAGTCTAGTCATGGCACAAGGCCAAATTATGGGGCACACGGTGAGAATCAAGCTCGCTATTAATTGTCTGCTTATTCTAGCTCAATAACCATTATACCACTAAAAAAAAAAAAAAAAAAAAAAAAAAAAAAAAAAACGGTGTGAGGCGTTAAAAACGGAAGGTTTGGGTTTCTTAGTTAAATGGGTTATTTAATGACAAACCATTCTTGTAGAAAAATAGCAGTGATATTATTTAACCCATAACTTAGAGGGTGGTAAGAGAATGCGTATTTTCCCCCAAGGGTATTTGTCAAATAAAATAAATAAATAATCGTGTGACTGGAGTTCGAACTTGCTTACAACAATATCGCAATCCAGCACATTAGCCACTACACATATAGTTACATATGTATTTTCAGGTTATACTAATATTTTTAATCAAATATGTATTATGATAAAACAAAAGACAACAGTATTATAATCTAGGAACAGGTAGAGATCACCGTGTGTGTCTGGGTATACAATGAACAAAAGAATAATTTGCACGCAGTTCTATAGTAGCAAGTATTCCTATCTCATACTAATAATTTACACCCAATTATAGGGTTTGAAATAATTATCCCTATTAAATAATAAAAATAATCATTTGTTTGTACATCGTTAAAGAAACATTAAGAAAACCATATTGAATTAGTTAAACATTTATATACATATTAACAATTGTATTTACACACTAATGTTTTTAGTACTTTGGTGTGTAATGGTCGTAAAAGTTCAAAAATATTCTTCGTCTACTCGGATTAAAAAGTAAAATTCATATCCAAGCAAACTGACCTCACAAAATAATCCTTCGTAAACAATCAAGCTTCAAGTAACTATTCTTAATACAAATAATCTGCGCCCAGATGTATGGTTTTAAGCATTCCTATCTAAAACTATTAATTTTTCAAATAAATCTATTTGATTCATAGAATGACACCCTAACAGGTGCTACCACTCCAGGTCAGAGTGGACCGGGAAGTAATGGCAATGAAGGAGCACTTGACACTCCCTTGAGTTCACAACAGGTTAGTATCATATCGAGGATACACTTTGGGGCGTTTCTTGTCCCCTATGCAGGTAGATATCATCTATATCTTTAGCCCTACCAAATAAGCTATAATAAATAAATTTACGAACTTAAACCGATAATCCAACGGAAAGGTATTATTGACATCAACTAAAATCAAACACGTAAGTGTATGTCTCAATGAAATGATAGAATGACCATTTCAACATTGTATTTAAAAAGTAAACAGACCTAAGACTCTTAATTCCATTTATATATATATATATATATATATATATATATATATATATATATATATATATATATAAATTCGTTTCAAATTTGTCATTTCTTGTATAGAGAGAGAGACAAAGAGAGGAGGTGTGAATGTGTAAAAAAAAAAAATTTAATGGCATGTCAACCTGTCAAGGGTTATTTCAAGCCTACAAAATATGCTATTTATAATTTTTATTTACATATTTTAAGTAGTTGTACCAAATATTTGACTGTCAGGATTTTCAAGACCGCATTAAATGTTCTTAATCTAAATAATCACATAAATTGTAAAAAGCAACAAGTGTTGACTAATGGAAATTTTGGCTAAAATAAGATCCTCTCGAAAGAAAAAGACAAGTCACAAGATCATAAACACAATGGCATATACCGAAAGGCGTTTTAAAAAGTTCTGAGCCTCACCAGAAAAAAAAAAAAAAAAAAAAAAAAAAGAGCCATAGCTAAACATTTTTGCTGTAGCACTTTGAAAAAAAAATTTTTTTAAAAACTAGAAAAACTAATTCAAATTTCTGTGTAGGTTAGGCCCATACAAAAAAGATGAGCGGTATGTGACAAATCTAAAATCTGGGTGAGACTTAGAACTTTTTGAACGATCCTTGTGTGTGTGTGTGTGTGTGTGTGTGTGTGTGTGTGTCTCACACAGACACATACATATATGTAAGATACATAAATAATTATTTTAATAAGGAGATTATACTTTTATAAAATACAACTAAAAACAAAATAAAAAGAAACTTTTGGTTTTAGTCGTCTTTTATTTAAGTCAGATTGCCCTTTTTAAAATAATTATTGTTGGATTTAAAAAATTATATAAAAAGATACATATAAATAAGGATAAACAAAAGCAAAAAAAACCAAAAAAAACAACAAAAAAAAAAAAAAGCATTAAACAATACCGGAACAGTCTTGCAAAAAGAATTTTGAAAAATTAAAGAAATATAATAAAGGATGAACCCAAACCTGAATATTAAAACCTTAAAACAATAATTTAAAAAAAAATAAAAATAAAATAAAAAAATAAAAGCTGCTGTTTTGTTGGAAATTCCAGCATGTCCAGTTTTTTTCTGGTCAAAATGTTTTTCCTGGATGTTTTTGGGTGTGCGTTTACTTTTTCCTTTCCTCACTCTCTCGGTTGAAACATTTTCTTCTTTTTTTTTTTTTAATTTCTTCAGAAATAAAAAGTTTTTCACTTTAACCACAATCAGTAGTCAGTAAAAAAAAAGTTCATCCTCAAATGAGGAGGGGGCAGAAGAAAGCAGGCAGACCTTTGACCTTTTTCAATTGATCAAAACGACCAGTTGTTAAAAAAAAAAAAGGTTTCTAGAAGCAGTAATAAAAGTAGATTTTTTCCAAAGAAACAAAGGTCGGATTTTGCATTTGGGCAAAACAGGTTAAAAAAAAAATTTTTTTTTAAGATTAATAATAAAAACGAGGTGGGGCTAGAAGGGCCTAGGACGAGATTCAAATGGGTTCTGAGTAGAAGAAAGAATCAAAGAGTCGTCTTTCAAATGAAATATCAGACAATAAGAAAAAGAAATTTTTAAAAATTATAGCTAAGAGCGAGAGAATGTAATATTTGGTTGATGACCGCGGAGTATTTTTCTTTTCAGGACCTTCAAGTGAAGACGTTCGAGTCTTCTTATTTTCCTAATGTCTGGGTTAAGGAGGTGAAGAAAGTACCCCCATACAAGCCCAAGCACTTTCAACCATTTCGCCGGTTATCCTCAGGGGTTGTGTTTGATTGTTTGTTGCTGTAAGTTTTAATATTTATGAGAGAGAGAGAGAGAGAGAGAGAGAGAGAGAACTAAGTTTTAAAAAGTGAAGAGAGAAAGAAATAGAATGAGTGAGTGTGATAACTAGCAAGTAAGAATAATGTGGAGGGGGGTGAGAGAAGAGAAATTCAAAACAGAAAAGCGGGTAGAAGAATAGAAAGAATGAGAGGAAGTTTTAAATATTAAATGAGAAAAGGTCAACATAAGAGATTTCGGAAAATTTGGCAGATAGGAGGAAAAAAAAAAAAGAGAGAAAAAGAGGGAGCAGAAATTACAGAGTGTAAAAGGTTAATTTGGAAGGAAGGAAATTTAGAACGACGTGTATTCCCAAGTTCAACAGGAGTAAGCAAATAAAAAAAAAATTAAAAAAGAAATCAAATAAGATAAAATAATATTATTATAATAAAATGAATAATGATAAATAATAAAACCACTACCACCCACTCTTGACAGACCCTGAAGCCAATATAATATTCGAACTGATAAATACATTTTGTTTCCTAAGTTCTAAATGGTTTGGTTTCTATTAAAAGGCATATCAACCCTTGATGATTATTTAATGCAAAATCATGTCTATACACATGATTTTTTTGTGAATAGTTCCTATGTAACATTTTTTAAACGAACCAGAGCTCATTTGTTTGCATACAATTAAATGGTTTCTGGTATTGCTATCTAACACTAATCCAATATTAATCATTTGTTTGCACACAGTTAAACAGTTCTATTTAACCAATTAGATTGGATACCGGCAGATACTCCTAACTCTGGGTTAGAATGGACCTGGAAATAATGGCAATGAAGGGGTATGCCACATTTCCTAAAGCTCCAGGATTGATGCCTTATCATTAGATGGTTTAGTGTCATATCCACGACACTTTTTTTTGGGGGGGGGGAGAGGTTTGACCCCTCTGCAGAGATACAGTAGGCGTATTCTACAGCTCCAGATGACAGGACTTTGAGATCAAATCTAAAACGGCTAAAAAGAAAGGGATCATATATAAATGAGTTTCAAATTAATTCCAATAAAGCTTTTTTTTTCTTTTTTTTACACGAGCCCCTTTCCCCAAAATCTTACAAAAAAAAAAAAAAAAAGGCAGTTCAATAAAGAAAGTTATTAAAATGAGAGGGAAATAAAGACAGAAAAAAAAAAAGGAAAAGAAAGAGAAACCTTTAAAAATCTCTTAATGTCGAAGATACCGACAGGCAAGAATAGTTTCATCATTTTTCCCCTCTAAAAATTTAGGCAGCTCAAAAAAGAAAATTAACAGACAGACATTATTAAATAATTTTAATGGCATGTCAAGCCGTATGTGGTTATTTTATGCCTAGAGGTTAGGGAATTTTTATTAAACCATCATAGTTACATTTTTTGTCAATTTGTTTAGCTTTTTTTTCTTTTTTCAGGGGAGTGTTTTGTTTTGTTTTTTTCGTTTTTTTGTGTTTTTTTTTTTTTTGACAAGTTTCACACGGTGATCCAATAAGTCTATTTGGTCCATAGATGGGACCCGAACGGGTAGACAGAAAGAAAAAAAAATTAAACCTTTGTATGATAGATAATTTACGTCTAAGATATTTAAAAACAGAGACAAAAAGGTGTTTTAATTTTTTTTTTTTTTTTCTGTCACCCCCACTGCATCTTGTAAAAATCTCGGCAGTTCAAAAAAGGAAATTAATTAGTCTAAAAGGAAGAAGAAAAAAATAAAAAAGAAAATTAAGCACTTGTCTAATGGTTTATGTCAAGCTAGGGCAATATTAAATTTAGGAAGGGGTGGTTTGTTTTTCTTTTTTAGGTATTTCACGACTACACATTATATTGAATAGAAGGATAGATAGATCGATCAACAAATGTATACGAAGATAAATAGATCGAAAAAGTTTCAAACAGAAATAGGGACATAATAGAAAAATGAGGAGGATTTAAAAATGTCCCCACTCCCGACATATGCAATAAAAGGCCCCAAATGTTTTACAATTAGTAATTCCCCTACTGCAATTCTACTGTTGTTATACAATAACAACTCTAAAATGTTGGAGAGGGGCTCCTCAAGGAGCCAGCTACCTATCTCCCCCAACTCCCAAATCTCAGGCTACGCCCCTCAGAAAACAGACCAAGGTAGAGAACGAAGAGAAAGAAAAAAAAAAACACAGAAAAGAACATTAAACAATAAATTTTTAAAAAAAAGAAAAGAAAAGGGAGAGTTCGCTTATGTAACAGTCGAAAGAAAAAAGAAAAAGAAAAAAAAAATTGGTACTCAAGAAAGAACGCTAGCGCAAAAGAGGGGAAAAAAGGGAGGAATTAAAAGGACCCCGTTAATTGTTACAGCCATTTTTAAAAGTAAAAAAAAACATCTTTCTTGAGTTTAGCCTAGTAGCAAAATAAAAATAAATAAATATATAAATAAATAAAAAGGTTACAAAACTGATCTTGGTATTGAGAGCGCACGTATGAGCTGAGAAAAAGAAGAGAGAGAGAAAAAGAGTTGAAGTCTTGAATCCGTTAGGTTTGCTGGTCTGTTCGTCCAACTTAGTTGTTGTCCTGTCGATGATGTTGTGTCCGTCCGTTCTTTTCTGTTGCCCCAGCGGAGAGATATAGGCCGGAGGAAGATCGAAGCCTGACTGTCAAAGAAAAGCCGGTGGTCGAGTCCTTTATATGCGCATCTGCTTCCCCACCACACAGAACCGACTTTTGTACCCTGTTCTACTTGTGAGCGTGTTCTCTGGCAAGAAGAGCATACCACCACTACCACTAACAGATTATCTTACACGAATTGAAAAAAAAAAAAAAAAAAAAAAAAAAAAAATGGGGAAGAGATAGTAAGGTGATGTAGAATGATAGTATAACCACGAAGAGTGGGTAGGGTGGTCAGGAAGGAAAGAGATTGGTTGGGGGAGGAAGTTTAGACTTTTACAATGAGTTGTATCTAATTTTCAAGGGTCAAAGTTGAATGTTATTCCCAAGATTTTTATCTTTTTTTCCCTTTTTATTAACACCCTCACTTCAATGAGTATTTAAAATTTTTGCTTTACCATCTAAACTTCATTGGATTTTTATTCAATTTTCTTTAATATCTGAAAATTTCATATTATATATATTCATTATGTGTGTGTGTGTGTGTGTGTGTGTGTGTATATATATATATATAAAAAACATACACAAACTACAAAATGTGTGTCTATAATTTTATTAGGATCCTTTGTCTCTATAATTCTATCGAGATCCTTTCAAGTTTCCCGACAAGTGCTGAGGTTTTTTATGTAGGAGTTGGTAGATGAATTTACCAAAATTGTCCCAAACGTTTACGGATCTTTCATAAGCCATCATCAGAGGTTGTTTGCAAGTGTAAAGATTGTTTTTTGGTTTGTTTTTTTTTAAATGCTATTAAAGTTTTTTTATAACATTGCAAAAATTATGTAAATGTACAATTGAAATTCATCGACCAATTCCAACCATAAACCAAAACACTTATCAGGAAACTTGAAAGGATCCTAATAAAATCATATAGACAAAATGTGTCTTTATTATTTAATCAAACATGCTTAAATGAAAGGCTGCTGCCTAACTATAGATATATATATATATATATATATATATATATATATATCCTCATCAAGTTGCACTGCTAGCACAGATTTTCCCAAATCTCTGTCATCATTCGTTCCTATCATCCATCGCTCCCAGCAAGTCTTCCAGACTACATCCTGTGTCTGTATAGAGCTGCTGTAGTGTAAGGATTCAGTTATTTATGAAGCTTAGCTAATTTGTGGCACAATGACAGAAGAATGGGTCACCCAATAAAATCAAACAAATTATTAAATAATAGTATCTACTATAAAAACATTTTTTTTTAAATAGATTTAGCACAAGGTATCAAATATAGGACACCTACTGAGAATCAAACTCATAACTTGATAACTGATCTCTGAGATTAGCTCGTTAACCATTAGAATGAGGTGCCCTTGAGCATTGGCACAGTAACTTTATCGGTTAATCTGTTAAACAACACAACTCTTTGTTTGTTTGTTATTGTTTTTTTTAATTTGATTCATTTGCAAAAGTTTGATTGCAATCATAATTCATTTCAATGTTTTGTTGCATTTTTTTCCCCCCAATTTTTGTTTCTCATCATGTTTGGATGCAGTCGTAGGATATCAAGTATTCCAATCCAATACAAATACTTTGCACACAGTTGTATAGTTTCAAGTATTTCAACCAAATACTAATAATTTATATAACATCATACAGTTTTCAAGTAACTATTTCTATTTGATAAAGATATTCATTTGTTTGCACACAGTTAAATGGTATAAAGAAATTATAATGATAATTTTTAGTAAAGAAATTACAGCTTCAAGTACGTATTTCTAATACAAATAATTTGATTATATGAAGTCATATAAATAAGTAGGTAGGTAAAAGTAAAGTTGGCGACCAGAAGGCTTCCTTTTCAATAGCTACTACACCGAGGTGTAGGGGAGGGCACAACTCCTTTCCCTGGATTACTCCACTTTACCCTTGATATATACCTTATATTGATGAGTTTTAAGCAAAGAGGTATCAAGTACCATTTTTAAAGTCTTTGATATGACTTGACCTAGGATTAAACCCAGGTCTCCCGGACCATTGGCGAACACTCTACCCACTGAGCCAATGAGTCGGTTATGACTGATAATAATCCTTAGTAAATTGTAGCTTTTTTTAGCTATTTTTGATACAAGTAATTTGCATGGTTATACAGTGTCAGTAGGTGTCCATATGATTGTAGTAAATGATCATGGCGATACAAGTTCAAAACCTGGACGATGCTGTTTGCATTTCACATAGCACAAATACCCTTGGGAAAGAAATTAATCCAATTATCCTCCCTCAAGTTTTGAGTAAATAGCAGGGTAGACTGGCTCTTTAATCTTGGTATGGCAGCTAGTCTAGTAGAAGGAAAACTTTGAATTTAAACCTGTTAAATCCCACACAAAAAACTGACCTTGTGTCACATCCTACTTGTGCAGAGGGGTAGGTAAATACACACACACATTATATATATATATATATATATATATATATATATATATATATATATAGTATCAGGTATTCTTGGGTAAACAAATAGTTTCCAAACATCTATTTGACCTATAGATGGGACTCTAACAGAAACTACCACTCTGGGTCAGAGTGGACCTGGGAGTAATGACAATGAGAGGGTGACTCAAAACTTCTCAGAGCTCTGGAACTCGAGTTTCCCCACTTGATTCAGACTAGTGTCATAACTAGAATACTTGGCTTTTTATTTCAGAGGCAGGGGATTACCCCACTGCAGAGGGTGCAGTCAACATTCTCAGACATACAGACAGGGCACATAGTAAGCCCACAGGTTTCCAAATTTAATACAAAGAAGAAGATGATCCACTAGCACTTTGATCCAATGAAATATATGATTTCTCTTCAGTGCAACAGACCAAAACATATATATACAAATACACAGAGCTTTGTTACTAAAGTGTATATATTTACCACCCCCTCCGCTCGGGCAGGATATGACACAAGGTCAATTTTTAAGCGGAGTTTAACAGGTTTGAATTCGGAGTTTTCCTTCTCCTAGACTAGTTGCCTACCCAAGGCTGAAGAACCTAGTCTGTCCTACTATTTACCCATAGCTGGAGGGGGAATAATTGGATTCATACCTTTCCCAAGGGTATTATAGTGCTATGTGAAATGCAATCAGTCTCGTCCAGGATTTGAACTCGTGTCGCCGTGTCCATTTCCTACGACGATAACAACTACACTACTGAAGTGTAAACCATTTAGATATTAGCTGTTTATCAAACTTGTGATATCACCAGAAAAGTATAACATTATTATTATTATCATTTTAACATGATAATGACGACTGAAAGATCTTGACAGATTATCATGGCAATGACGGCCACACTTCGACAGATGATAGCCATCCTTACCACTAAATCTACAACTTAAACATCTCAATTAATAATTCAACTTATAATTGGTTTCGTTGGGTTTTATGGTATATCAACCATCGTTGGTTATTCAATGCCAAATCCTGTTTGTATATTAAATACATATATGATTTGTAAACACATTTTGCTGATAACATTTTCAGATAGACTTTAGCTCATTTTCTTGAACACAGTTAAATGGTTTCAAGTATTGCGACATAACAGTAACAATTAAATAATCAGTTATTCATTTACACACAGTTAAATGATCACACAGTTCTATTTCAAACAATTCAATTTAGCATAAGTCATTTGTTTGCACTCAGTTTAAATGTCAAACAGTTCTATTTGACCCATAGATAGGACCCTATCAGGCGCTACCACTTCAGGTTAGAGTGGATCTGGAAGCAATGGCAATGAATAGGTAATCCACATTCACCAAAGCTCCACCATTACTGGAGCCCGTGGTGTAGTCGTTATCGTCGTAGGAAATGGACACGGCGACACGAGTTCAAATCCTGGACGAGACTGATTGCATTTCCCATAGCACTAATACCCTTGGGAAAGGTATGAATCCAATTATTCTCCCTCCAGCTATGGGTAAATAGTAGGACAGACTAGGTTCTTCAGCCTTGGTTAGGCAACTAGTCTAGGAGAAGGAAAACTCTGAATTCAAACCTGTTAAACTCCGCTTAAAAATTGACCTTGTGTCATATCCCGCCCGAGTGGAGGGGTTGGTAAATAGCACCATTGCTGGAGCCTCACCATCAGATTTTAATGTCATATCCAAGACACTCATTTGGGGGTGGGGTCTAACCCCTCTGCCAAGATGCAGTCAGTGTATTCTACAGCCCCAGCTGACTGGGCATTAACCTATAAAAAAAGAAGCCTAAGATAAAATAGCAAGCCATGTTGGATAATAGGGGTGTATGCTTGTATCGTATTTATGCCTCTTTCTGGGTCTACGTAAGAACAGCTCAATGTCAAGCATAGCAAAATAATTGGTGACTATGCAAATTGCAGACTAAGCAGACTTTTCCCATCAAATGATGCCTAGAAGTCAGCAAAGGTTTTATGCAAGAGCTTCCTTCTCCAGTTTTGATTTTAAAGTTAACTTCTAGAACAAGCGTCTTCACAAAGGCTTCGTCATTCAACTGGAGTCCCTTCTACCCGATTTATTTTAACACACAAAAAAAATTGATAACAAGGTAATCCAAGTAGAAGAAGAGGTTTATTGAGAAGCAAAGTTGACACTCTAGCATTTCGGTTCTAATGAACCATCATCAGGATTATGAGGGCCGATATTAGTGATGTTAAATCAACCATGGATGTTGACTTTGCGTCTCAATAAACCTCTCCTTCTACTTGGATAACCTTGTTATCAATTTTTCTTTATATATTGTCAGATTACACTCCATTATTTACTTATATATATATATATATATATATATATATATATATATATTATTGGTACATGCAAATTTGTATAGTAAAATATTTAAAGGAATCATATGTAGTTCCAAGACGATGTAAATGAAAGGAGGAAAGGAAAAAAAATTAAATAGAGAATATTTTATTATCGAAAACACTAGAGCTTTCATTCAGTGATTTGTCAAGTGATACAACCAGAGGACATTGAAAAGTCAAGAATGTAAATAACAAATGAGTAAAAAAGGTGTGATATGAAAAATGTTGGCTCAACAAAGGAGGAGGGGGAAAAAAAAACAAATAAAACCACCTTAAGTCATGCCAGAAACATCTCCAAGAAGGTGTAATGAGTGGCATGGATTCTGTTTACACAGAGGCAGGCAATTAAACAAAATATAACTTGCCTCGAGGACATTAAGATGTTGTTTGGTCCTCACTCTGTGTAAAACAGCAAAGCATTCATCGTTATGATTGGCCACACAGGTATTCATAGCATTCAAATGCTCACAGATGGTAGAATCTAACATTTGCAAATGCCCAGATATTGTACGATCACAAATTCTTTGTAGAACATGCTGTTTCACCCTTACCTCAAGACATTGGGAAGTACACCCTATATATGTTGCATCACAATAACATTGAAATTTATAAATTAAATTACTCTGCTGAAAAATAGGGAGTACATCTTTATGGAGAGAGCGAAATGTGGCTCTGGTAGTAAAGAGAGTTCAAACCTTAACTGCATTATAACAGCATGCAACTGAATAAGTAAACTTGTCAGCAAGTAACTGACAGGCAGAACCAATCCAAGAACGTCTAACAGAAACTGAAGGGCTGAATGGCCTGTCGTCATTCCTAAACTTGTTCACAGTTAAGTTAATAATATCAGCAATGACTTCCTCGGAATACCCAAAAGTAGATTTTTAATCTTGCTATCAGAAAAAAATCTTTTAAGTCCTGACTATAAGATACTTAATCAGGTTGACCTTTCTCGACTTAGGAGCAAAAGCATCCCAACAAACCAGTGAACAAAGGCTTTCTATATATACAAGTCAAGAAAGCGGACAGTGTTCCACCAACACATCCAAAAATGGTAATTTATGGTCCTTCTCTTCCTCCATAGTAAAAGTTATGGAAGGATGTAAATCATTCAATCAATAGAAGAACAAAGCTTTGTTATGTGAACTAAAACAAACAAATGTGTCATCAACATAACGTAAATAGATGTAAGGCTTAGGGAACTTATCAAAAAGGAATCTCTCATCAAATCCAACAAAAATATTAGAGAGTATAGGAACAAGGGAAGAACCCATCGAAATACAGTCTACCTGGTGATACTTGGTGCCATTAAAACTAAAGGAAAATGAGTTAGTAGCCAATTCCATTAATTCTACGAAAACATTTTCAGGGAAAGAAGGTTGGTTGGTTTATTGGGTTTTATGGCATATCAACCTTTGTAGGTTATTTCACACCAAATCCATTTTTATGTAAATTATCTGTTCTTTAAAAAACAATTCAGTTTAGCATGAGTACACAGTTTAATAGTCAAAAACATTTCCATTTCAAACTATTCAAGCAGTTATATGTAACAATTCAGTTAAGTGTAAATACAGTTTTAATGTCGAAAAACAGTTCTATTTGAAATAATTCAGTTAAGCATTAGCACACAGTTTAAATGTCAGTACGGTTTAATTGTCAAAAACATTTCTATTTCAAGCTATTCAGTTTACTCAAACAATTCATTTTAGCATAAGTATGCTGTTAGTTCTATTTAACCCATAGATAGGGCCCTATCAGATGCTACCACTCCGGGCCACAGTGGACCTGGGAGTGATGGCAATGAAGGGGTACTCCGCATTCCCCAAAGCTCCAGTACTGCTGGAACCTCACCATCAGATTGTTTAGTGTCATATCCAGGACACTCATTTGGAGAGAGGGTCTTACCCCTCTGCAGAGGTGCAGTAAGTGTATTCTACAGCCCCAGCCAACTGGACAATACACAGAGTTAAATGTCAAACAGTTTCATTTCAGATAATTCAGTTTAGCATAAGTACACAGTTTAGACGTCAAAACAGTTCTAGTTTGAGCAATTTAGTTCAGCACTAGTATGCAGTTCCAATGTCAAAACAGTTCTATCTTAAACAATTCAGTTTAGCATAAATATGCAGTTTAAATGCAAAAATCTGTATAGTGAAAGAACCACGGTTTAGTTCTATTTAACCCATAGATAGGACCCTTATCAGGTGCTACCACTCCGGGCCAGAGTGGACCTGGGAGCAATGGCAATAAAGGGGTACTCCGCATTCCCCAAAGCTCCAGCACTGCTGGAACCTCACCATCAGATTGTTTAGGGTCATATCCAGGACACTCATTTGGAAGGGTCTTACCCCTCTGCAGAGGTGCAGTCAGTGTATTCTACAGCCCCAGCCGACTGGGCAAGGGAAAGAAGGAACTGATGTCAATGCACTATGGTATAAAAAGTCAGCACAGATAGAATTTATTTTATCAAAAGGAATATTAATAAACACCAAATCAATATCAAGAGATACCAAAAATTGAGAATCAACACAAGGAGAGTGTTAACAAATAATGGAAGTAAAAGAAAACGAATTGCCAATACAAGATCTTGAATAAAATTCTAATACAGGATTAAATAACTGAATGAGCCATTTCGCCAATGCATGTTGTTTGGAATGACACATGGACAAAATAGGTCGTAGACGGATACTGGACATAGGAATTTTTGGTTATCCATACATTCTTGGTCTCTGCAAGCCTATGGGACGGATTAACTCAAACTTCTCTGGAAATAACCTTTTTCCTGAACAATTCAAGAAACCGCTTCTGCAACTCAATTTCCAACTTATGGGTGTCATCAAGGGATAAATCACCCAGTTTTAGAAATTTGGCAGTATCGTTCAAAATAGTAGCCATTTTTTTAATATAATCAATATGATTCAGGATCACAACACCAGCACCCATATCCAGTCTAGTAAGCAGGATGTCAGAATTGCATTTTAAGCCATTAGCCACCTCAAAGTGATTCCTTTGCCACAGGAATCCCCTCCCCCAAGTCAACCATAGTATCAGCAAACCCATGAGCTAGGTCGGCTAAACGGGTCTTCAAAGAGGTCAAACTAGGTTGAGACACTGGAGAAAATTTGAGTAATTGTAAAAACAACTCAAATTCAGAAAAAATCGTAACTGAATCAATGTTACGAGAGGGGGGTGCAAAAGTTTAATTCTCTTGACAACACCAATTTTTTACAATCCAACAAAACAAAGAAAAATTAAATATATGTCTATCAGATGTCACCACACAACCAAACTTCCTCCTCATAAGGAAATGCAAGAAACTCCTATTCTTAAAGAGAATCTTATTTTGTGTGTTACTACCATCACTGAACAGATACTGAGAAAAGCCGATTATATCAAAGAAGCTAAGGGACATCCAAGATTTCTTCCATAATATCTGTAAACAGGTTTCGATCGGAATAATGGACTCCAAAAAAAAAAAAAAAAAAACTGTTTCATCTTTTATAAAAAGCACGTTCCACATTGTGTTACAGCATTTTATTCTTGAAATATGTCTCAAGATATAGTCAGGGACAACTTTATTGTGCATGCAAGATTGATGGAATTGAATCTTACACTGTAGGGCTGTATTTATCCAACGCCCTACCAGTGTAAGAATGTGGCACAAGGCCGTTTTTAAGGTGGGTCCTGTTGCAGGGCAGCAGCCCACACGCGGCAGGCAGTTCCAAAAATGCTGTCGACATTCCCTTTTTTGGGATGCCTCAGGGCAATTGCTCTACATCTAAGATGAATTATTTTATTAAGAATACTTATATGCGGGTTGTACCAACCCTTAAAGTATATAAATAAATTATTGATATATGCAAATTTGTATAGGAAAATACTTAAAGGAATCATACGTAGTTTATAGTCATCCACAGACAGACTATTTTGTTGTATCACAACTCATCAGTGTGGCTAGACACGTGAGACGCCTTAAGTCAAGATTGAAATCTGGCCGACTTTACATCAGCCCAATAACATAACATTACAGCCACCAGCAATCCTAATGTAAACAAGAGAATTTAACGTATATGAATTAAATGTTGGCATTTGTTTACATTTTATACAAACAGCTACCAAGTGTTCAATTCAATAGATGGGCTTTGCATTACATGATGGCAGTAATTAATGGAAATGAATCCGACAGTATGAAGAAAAATAGAAAAAACAAGTAATCCATGAATTTATTATGAAGGAAAATCAACCTTAAAAAACCATCTTAAAGTCCTGATGAAGGTTTATTAAAAACCGAAACATTTTAACATCGATTTTTCTTCATAATAAATTCATCACCTTTGGATTACTTTGTTTTTTTATTTTCTCACTCTTTGAGCCCAAGTAATCCAGTGACACAGCAAATACAAAAAAATTAGATAAAAATGCAGTCAATGACTTGCTGAAAATAAAAAAGATACAACACATAACTAATAATAAAAAAAAATAAAAAAAGGATAGTTAATGGTCAGAAATTACTAAATAAATCACTAATGGCTTTATCTAGGGAGCAAAGAGGATTCTTACCACCGGTACTGTCTAACCCAGTTTAACCTGTCACAATTTATACAAAAAAGATAGGTACTACCAAGTAATCTTCCCATTACCCAATGAAACGCCCTGAAGAGGAATTATTTGGTATGACCCTCAAACAACCTAAGTAAATAAGGAGTGATTCTGATGATCATTTTATAGTTCCAGAATATCAGGAATTTAGATGATTCAAAAAAAAAAATATATATATATATATATATATATATATATATATATATTCAGTGTAATTCCACTGAATTATTTCTAAGTTGCAAATTGGATAGGAAACTGTTTTATTCTCCAAGTTAGCACTCTAAGTGTATTGCTCTAATAAAAATCTTGCTATGAAGTGCAGTGTTTACTGGGTTATTGTTGCATACAAACCAGGGAATCTTAATTTGTAAATAGGTACTTATCATTTAGAGTATTCAAACTATTGTCTTCATCTTCACGGTTATATTCACAATGTTTTGGCCGATGCATCCTTCAGCCTTCAGCAAGTGTCAATTTTCAAGTAGCATTTATGTAAAATAGAAATTTTATTGTAATCTAATCATGTACAATAATACTTGCTTGGGAGCAATGCCAATGAAGGGGTACTCCACATTCCCCAAAGCTCCAGAACTGAAACCTCACTATCAGATTGTTTAATGTCTTATCCATGACACTCATGGTGGGGTTACACTCCACTGCAGAGATGCAGTTAGTGTATTCTACAGCCCCAGCCAACTGGGTTGACAAATAATTATGGTAATTAAACAATTAGAATTAAGATGAAGAATAATACAAGTTGAAATTAATAATAATGATATCATATTTACCAACCCCTCCGCTCGGGCAGGATATGACACAAGGTCAATTTTTAAGCAGAGTTTAACAGGTTTGAATTCAGAGTTTTCCTTCTCCTAGACTAGTTGCCTCACCAAGGCTAAAGAACTGAGTCTATCCTACTATTTACCCATAGCTGGAGGGAGAATAATTGGATTCATACCTTTCCCAAGGGTATTAGTGCTATGTGAAATGCAATCAATCTCGTCCAGGATTTGAACTCGTGTCGTTGTGTCCATTTCCTATGATGATAACCATTACACCACGGGCATTGTTATAATGATATTATAATAACAATAATAATGACCAAATTTATCATAGATGTTTTGGCAGAATTATCTCTGAGTTTTAGAACATGAATAAAAAAAAAAAAAAAAGAAAAGAAAAA
Organism: Sepioteuthis lessoniana; assembly: GCA_963585895.1. Classification (NCBI taxonomy): domain Eukaryota; kingdom Metazoa; phylum Mollusca; class Cephalopoda; order Myopsida; family Loliginidae; genus Sepioteuthis; species Sepioteuthis lessoniana. The sequence goes on along the minus strand of OY757944.1, from coordinate 39,776,955 downwards.
AAAAAGGTAATATAAATCCTATTCATAATTTAATTTGACTCTAAGAAAGAATATTTGTCAGCCATTTTGTTTTATCATCACTTTGTTTAAAAAGATTATATCAAACAAACACCCGGACCAGCTCTACATTCTTGAAGATTCATCTTAAAGCCCCGCAGAGTTTGCCTCTGGTGTTGCTGATGCTTTATAATAAAATCATTCAGTTCATCAGTTTTCTCCAACTTGTTAAAAGTTCTGCTTAGGATATTTTTAATAATGACCATCTTAAAACCTGTTTTTAATATGGTTAAGTACTGCTTACAAATAATTATCCTAAACTTTAATAAAACTGACTCTACATTCTTTATTTTTAATAATCACCATCTTACAACCAATACATAATATGGTAAGTAAAGCTAGCTCTTATTATAGATGGCATTTAATCAATGCAGTAGGCAAATCAAACAACTAAATAGAATAAGACTAGACATTGTACTTAATGGCAACCATTGGTGGCTTTTAAGCAAGTTTTCTTTAATTTTAAAAAAGGAAACGAGTGATTTTATTTTGTATGGTTATCACTTGTACATATTGTAAGAACAGGTTTGTACAAGAAATTGCCATGCAGACCAGCTACGTCAGTAGAAGGGTCCTCATTAGCAATCTTATCTGAATGTACTGTTGAATTGGACTAAGTTTTGATCAGACTTGCCCTTTAATTCTGATAAAGAGAGAAAAATAAATACAATTTCTACTTCATACATCAAAATAAATAAGCAAAGTACATTAAACTATTTTATCAGGAAAAAGACTACCCAACCAGCCTTCCAATATACAACATTCTAGATAGAAAACCCTATCGAACTATAAAAAAAATCGTTAGTCTTGTTCCTTAAAAAAAAACAAAAAAAAAACAGGAAAGGACTCTTTACAACTAGGTCAGCAGTTGCACTGGAAAAGATAGTATATCATCCAGGTGCCGTGATCTGTGGATCAGGGCCCAGCATATGCATGCAGTGATCCTAAGATCAGAGCTTTAGCATTTGCAATCCTCAAATCAGATCCAAGAATCAAAGCCAAGCATTTGCAATTCTAAGATCAGAGCCCAGCATCTGCACTAAGATCAGTGATCTAAGCTACACACAGTTTTAAAGTTTCAACTTTGCCTATCTAAATTTGATAATTTCCAAGAAGATATATATGACCTATAAATAGGACCTTAACAGGTACTACCACTCTAAGTCAGAGTAGACCTGGAAGTAATAATAATAATAATAATAATAAAGGCATACTCCACACTCTCAAGAACAGGAGCCTCACTACCAGATACAATTTAGCGTCATTCCCAGAATACTCCTGGAAATACTATCAAGGATTTCTAAGTCCTACTAACAGAGCAGTTCAAATTTGGAGTTTAGTCAATATGATACTAAGTATTAGTTGACAAAGTAATATCGCTGGTATTTCTAAGGTTACTATGACAATATTTTGGCTTATCCAATCTACAGCCTTCTTCAGATGAATAATATATAAAAGAAAGGGAAAAGCTATATATGAAAGGATCTTAATAAAAGATGATCATCTTTTATTATGACTACTTCATGAATTTTAAGGTGAAAGGCTTTAAAAACGTCTTTTATCCTATCACAATGGAAATTATGTGTGTGTAATGAAAAGTACATCACCACCAATGTCACAATTCCCTTAGTTATTTACATTATCAATGATTACTGAATAATCATTATTTAATCTTAATATCTTATTTATTAACTATGCCTTTATTAAAGTCTAGCCAGGTTAGATTTGGCTCAAAACAATCCATGTTATTCATGTGTTTAAAATCCTGCAATGCAAGTTATACATCACTAAGAAATAAAAGGTTTACATAGTATGTGGTGTAGACAATTTGCATACTGAGTTTAATAAATAATTACTTGTAAATGATTTCTAATATCATGGGGGGGTCCTCATGGTGGAATGGCTAAAGTAGTGAACTACAGTCTCTAAGTAAGCAAGTTCAAACTCCAGTCATGCAATTACGTTCACTTTCACACAAATATGAAATTCCTTATATCTCCCACAATTTTCTACAAGGATGGCTTTGGCATTAAATAACCCATGAGGTTTGATATGCCATAAAAAACCCAAAGAACACTTACCCCCCAGGTATTGATTAAATAGTATCACTACTGTCCATTTCCAAGCATGGCTTTGACATTAAATAACCTATAAAGGTTGATATGCCATAAAAAAAAAAAAAGAAATCAACCAAATAAACTATATAATTGTTTTATTTTCAAATTTATTAGAAGCCATCCGATACATAATTTCTTATCAAAATTAATTAATTAATTAATCAAGTTTGATCTTTTTATATCCATTCTTATCTAGTTTCTTTAGACTTTCTTATTTAATATATTTTATTACGTTAAAACTTGAACAATTGCCCCCAGCAGAGGATGAATGTTTGCAAATACACACACACATTATATATATATATATATATAAAATAAAAGAACAGGGACAAAATATGTTGCCTTTGAATCAATTTTATATAGAAACCAAAAATAAATGTAATCTTTTTATATACATTCTTTTTTAGTTTTGTTAGTTTTTCTAATTGAATATTTTATTACATTAAAACTTAAATACTTGTACCCAGTAGAGGGTGGATATGTTTGCTAGTATATATAATAAACAAAAGAACAGGCCCAGAATATGTTGCTTTTGAATAAATTTCCTATAGAAACCAATAAAAATAAAAATAAGTGTAATCTTTTTATAAACATTCTTTTTTAGTTTTGTTAGTCTTTCTAATTGAATATCTTATTACATTAAAACTTAATTACTTGTACCCAGTAGAGGGTGGATATGTTTTCTAGTGTATATATATATATATAAAATATTAATTCATTAGATGATCTTAATAATTTAAGATAACGATCATTAGAATAAAGGTGAAAGGCTTTAAAATTGTCTTGTTTATTATATAAATTAATATTCTGAGTTCCTCTTCAAAAAATACAAGTACATAGGAGTTTATCTGACCACTAGAACTTTGAAGTTAACGAGAAAGAACTGGATTGGTGATTTTAAGAGAATTGTATGGGTGGGGGTTTTTAAAAAAAAAGTCAAGCAGCAGCAATCTCAATCTTGTCAAAATTTTGGTGAAAAAATGAATAAATAAATAAAAATAAGGAGATAAATAAAAAGGGTAGGTTCAGATAACATCCTTAAGTGATCCTGTGGACCGAAGGTCATAACAGAGAAAACAGAGTCCAAGCACTCAGCACTTGAGATAAGGGTAAAGGAAATATTTCTTTAATACTCTCCCCAGTTTCTATCACAAAAAAAAAACAAAAAAACAAAAAAAAAAATAAAAGGCATGCCAAAAAACTAGTGATCAATTGATTTTAATGCCATGTCAACCTGTCTAGGGTTATTTTATGCCAAAAGGTTAAAAGGAACTGAATTGTACATTTGTATACAATTGTTTCTCAAGAGATTTTTTTTTTTTTTTAAATTTCATTTTAACAACATACCAAAATCCTCTGGGATAGTTTTCTAATAATTTCTTTGTATGGTATTGGTCATGTTGATAATTTTTGGTATAATTTTATTTTTCATAAAAAGAACAAAATGGCACCCAGGTCAACATTTTCAAACAGGTTCTTCATATTAATTTAGCAAAGTTTTTGCCGATAAAAGTTTGATTGGTTTGGTTTGGTTTCTTTGTTTAATGGCATATCAACCTTTGTAGGTTATTTAATGCCAATGCCATTCCCCTAGAAGAACAGTAATGGTACTATTTAACCCATAGCTGGGAGGATAAGGGGGTTCACACCTTTCCCAAGGGTATTTGTCCGAAAGTGAACATAATAGCGCAACCGGAGTACGAACTCGCTTACTATGATTCCTTAGTCCATCGCTTTAACCATTACACCACAAGAACACCTCCCCATAAAAGTTTGAGAAATCAAGTAGATGACTATTGTTTCATATTAGAAAAGTAACATTGATTTTAATGGCATCTCCACACATCTAGGGTTATTTTATAACTATAGATTAGGAATGCCATTCATTGTCCATTTATGTTTACATTTTTTGTCAAGCTGCCTATCAAGAGCTTCCTTATTTTGTTTTTGCACACAATAATAATATCAAGTATTTCTAAGAAAAATAATTTGCATACAATTAAATAGTTTTAAGTATTTCTATCTAATACAAATAATATGCACACAATTATATGGTTTCAAGTATTCCTATCTAATACGTGGTGTAATGGTTATCGTCACAGGATATGGACACGGCGATACGAGTTCAATTCCTGGACAAGACTGATTGCATTTCACATCGCACTAATAGCCTTGGGAAAGGTATGAATCCAATTATTCTCCCTCCAGCTATGGGTAAATAGTAGGGCAGACTAGGTTCTTCAGCCTTGGTGAGGCAACTAGTCTAGGAGAAGGAAAACTCTGAATTCAAACCTGTTAAACTCCGCTTAAAAATTGACTGTGTCATATCCTGCCCGAGCGGAGGGGTTGGGTAAATAGGATCTAATACAAAAACATGTACACAATTATATGGTTTAACTCTTTTGTAGGCAGATAATTTTTTAATCTTTGTAGAGTTTGAGTTCTGTTTAATGACTAATCAACTTCTGGGTGTCATTTGTTTTCAGAAAATTTGCCAAATAAAAGGGTATATTCAAACAAATCAATCATATATCTTTTTTTTTAATGCTAATTTGATCAGCAACTGTGTGACAAAAGTATGAAAACAAAGCACTCACTTAACTATATTTTCCTAAACAACCTTTACACAATGCTACATCAATCTTGGCATCAAGTGGTTATGTATTTACTCTGTTTTTAAACATTAATAATGAATTAGTCAACAAGCAGCCAGTAAGAAAAATGCCTTACATTGAGCTACAACTAAGATGACAAACATGTTTCACTGCCTGTGTAAAATTGGTGACAAATACATTGTTTTGCCTGTCAAACAGTATATAATAAGCACATTTTAGACACTACAGCCTTCTTTAAGCGTCTTGTTATAGTTGCTAATTGTATGACTTTCAAACTGTACTCTATTCAACACCCAAGTGGAGATGGTTTTCATTCCACTGTCCATAAGAAATATTCTAAGGCACAAAAAATGAAATAAAAATAATCAAGCTGCATAGATTCTAAAAAGGGTCTAATTCAAAACTCACTTATCAGGTGCTATCACTCTGGATCAGAGTGGACCCGAGAGTGATGGCAATGAAGGAGTACTCCACATTCCCCAAAACTCCATGATTACAGGAGCCTCATATCAGATTGTTTAGTGTCATATCCTGATACTTGTTGAGGGGTCTTACCCCTCTGCAGAGATGCAGTCAGTGTATTCTACAGCCCCAACCAACTAGCCCACTTGTTGGGGGGAGTCTTACCCTTCTGCAGAGATGCAGTCAGTGTATTCTATAGCCCTAGCCGCAGAGGCCATTCATTGGGGAGGGGGGGGTCTTACTCCTCTGCAGAGATGCAGTCAGTGTATTCTACAGCCCAAGGCGACTAGGCCACTCGTTGGGGGGGGAGAGTCTTATCCCTCTGCAGAGATGCAATCAGTGTATTCTACAGCCCAAGCCAACTAAGCCACTCGTTGGGGACTTTTACTCCTCTGCAGAGATGCAGTTAGTGTATTATACAGCCCAAGCTGACTAAGTTAGACAGAGCAAGCTATGTCATTAAATCGGTCTGTGAGAACAAGTGACAGCACAGTAGTTTACAACAGATTTATTGTTGAATGAAGAATAACTTTTTTTTTTTCACTTCCACAAAAGATTATGAAAAACAGATTTTCTTTCATTGTATTTTTTTTTTCATCAAAAATAACTGAAGATCTTTTTTCTTTCTTTTTTTTTAATCTTTTAAACCCATAGAAATTTAGTAGACTTACCGATGATGCAATTTCTTTATAGGCAAGTCCATCAAAATGTTTTCTTTCAATTGGGTTGTTAACAGAAATACCATATTGAGGCTCAACCCAACATTCTGTAACAATTTGTAGTTCTCCATCGGCTTCTGGTAACTCCACTTCTTCCATGTCATCTTCAGATACACTGAAATTTCAAACAAAGAATTATTTTTCAAAAAATCCCGTAACAATGGTAAGTAGCAGTCCAAATTTCAGAGACAGAAAATTATTGCGAATGGTCAGCAGAAATGTTCATAGGCTGACAGAGATACTCTCATGAAATGTGACCAAATGAGATTTATTTTTCAACATTGTGTTGGATAGTGACAGGAAGATTCCTTTGACTGTCCGCCTAAGTTACATGGGCAAAACAGGATGTGCAACTGTGTCATAACGTAAACAAAACATGGCAGAAATGCATGAAGGGCACACCAGAAGGAAGTGTGAGCATAAGGATTGTGTGGACGTCTAGAAAATTATATAACCACAGAAGATTTTTGACCCAGGGAGAATGAAGGAGCCAGCAGAAGAGTCACTAGATGTCACACCACTCAGGGCGCTGGCCTTGTACCAGACGGCCCAGAGTTGAGAAGTAGAGAAAGACTTGAGCAGTACAAGACTCGCTAAAATGAAGAAGCTAAGATGATTAAATACCTTGAGATAATACTAGGTAGAAGAAAGGCAGAAAGGCGTCTAAGAAAAAATGCACTGTCCCAGTGTACGTGCATTTCAGCCATCCCCGACTCACTCTTACTCTATCCATACATACATTTTGGGTTATAAAGAAAAACAAGAAGCAGATTATGTTTTTATACATCAGCATTGTTGTTGTTCTTCTCAGTATATAACAACTGCCCCCATTGTGGTCCACACACTTCTTCCACCGGTGTTGCAGTACATGGATCCTATTGGACAAAAAAGTCATCAACAGTAGATCTAATATCATCAAACAAACTTTTCAGCCTACATTGATATTGTCTCCCTTGTGGTCCACACACTTCTTCTATCAGTGTTGCAGTGCTTGGATTCTATTGGTCAAAAAAAGCACTCATTTTCGCAATGTTACAAAACAGATAGGAGAAATCTATTACTGAATGGTAGTCATCATCATGTTTCGCCATCAGTATGGATCTCCTTGACCCTCTCCCGCTACCCCTCTCAATCGTCCATCACTTCCGGTAGGTCTTCAAGGCTACAATCTGTATCAGCACAGAGCTGTTGTATGTAGGTTCGAGCTGGACGTCCTGCCTTTGCTCATGCATGTGAGAGATCCACAGGAGTATGTCACTTGTGAGTTCATCCCTACTTCTCCAGCAGTGTCCCACACGTCTGGTTCATCTAACTAGGATAGTTTTCATGATAGGTGATAAGTGATTGTATGGCTGCTGCTTTGTGGGGTGCTGCCTCCAGGACATGTTCAATATTGCTCACAGCATTTTTGTGTAGTTGCCGTCAAGCTTCTTCTCCATATGTTTAATTAGCATTCATGTAGTACATCCATACAGCAGTATCGACACGACTTCTGCTTGAAAAAACTGTGTCTCATTTCATCAGTCTGGTCTGACTTGCATATGACCAATAGCTTACCGATAGGCTGTCCATGCCTTTGCTAGTTTCGGTCGATGATACACTGCTTCTGAGTTAAGTGAACTTGTCTACTAGTTTCAGAGAACTACCGTTGTGTGTGGAGATGTTGCCTCTTTGATTAAAGCACATGTATTCCGTTTTGTCTGCATTGACATGGAGACCTATACCTACAACTGCTTGTTCCAGACTATGTAGCAGGGTTACAGCTTGGGCGGGCGTATTTGCCAGAAATGCTATGTCATCGGCGGAGTCCGTGTACCTAATTGTTTGTGTGGGGTATTTTCTGCTTCTTTCCTATGAAACCATTATCTTTCATTTTATCATATTTTCTTTCCTTTAAGTTTTAACTGTAAATAGTGTGGAATAATACCATTAGTCGTTAATTTGAGGGAGGTGTGGTGAATGGAAGTCAGACCTGACCGATAAAATGAAGTGCAGTTTCTTCCAAGCAGTGGTAGCATCGATACTGCTATGTGGATGCACCACATGGATGCTAACAAAACATATGGAGAAGAAGCTTGACGGCAATTACACAAGAATGCTGCGAGCAATATTGAACATGTCCTTGAGGCAGCACCCCACAAAGCAGTAGCTGTATAGTCACTTACCACCCATCATGAAAACTATCTCAGTTAGATGAACCAGACGTGGGGGACACTGCTGGAGAAGTAGGGACGAACTCGTAAGTGACATACTGCTGTGGACCCTCTCACATGGATGAGCAAAGGCAGATCGTCCAGCTCGGACCTACATACAACAGCTCTGTGCCGATACTGGATGTAGCCTGGAAGACCTGCCAAAAGCAATGGACGATAGGGAGGGGTGGCGAGAGAGGGACAGAAATATCTATGCTGATCATATTTGCCAACCCCTCCACTCGGGCAGGATATGACACAAGGTCAATTTTTGAGCAGAGTTTAACAGGTTTAATTCAGAGTTTTTCTTGTCCTAGACTAGTTGCCTCACCAAGGCTAAAGAACTCAGTCTGTCCTACTATTTAGCCATAGCTGGAGGGAGAATAATTGGAATATCTATGTTGACAGTGCAACATGATGATGATAATGAATGATGTGGTGATCCCAAGGATCATTTGAATATACAACTGATTGGGTTAAGAAATCGTGATCAGATGACACTGTGAAAATAGACGTAACACTTAGTAAGCAAGAAGCACTTGAACGGAGCAGTGGATCATTCCACCCAAGCTCATCAATTTCCAGTAATGGTCATGAGAGAAAAGGAAATGGGTGTTATCAAAAAAATAAAATTAGATCAGCACATAAATAGTGTCCTCATTTTCTTTTTTTTGGTCCCAGCAACGAAGAACTAAGACAATTGATGGTTTGGTTTGGTTTCGTGGGTTTTATGGCATATCAACCTGTGTAGGTTATTCAACGCCAAATCCATTTTTATGTAAATAATCTGTTCTATTTAAAATAATTCAGTTTAGCATAAACACACAGTTTATTTGTCAAAAACATTTCCATTTCAAACTATTCAAGCAGTTATATGTAACAATTCAGTTAAGTGTAAATACAGTTTTAATGTCGAAAAACAGTTCTATTTCAAATAATTCAGTTAAGCATAAGCACACAGTTTAAATGTCAGTACGGTTTAATTGTCAAAAACATCTCTATTTCAAGCTATTCAGTTTACTCAAACAATTCAGTTTAGCATAAGAATGCTGTTCGTTCTATTTAACCCATAGATAGGGCCCTATCAAGTGCTACTACTCCGGGCCAGAGTGGACCTGGGAGCGATGGCAATAAAGGGGTACTCCACATTCCCCAAAGCTCCAGCATTGCTGGAACCTCACCATCAGATTGTTTAGTGTCGTATCCAGGACACTCATTGGGTGGGTTCTTACCCCTCTGCTGAGGTGCAGTCGGTGTATTCTACAGCCCCAGCCAACTGGGCAATAAGACAATTGAGACTACAGTAACAAATGGAGAAGACACAGAGTGACACAATGTGATGTGACTCAAATAAGAAGTAAGAGGATAAAAAATACTAAGTAAGATAATTTTAAGAGCAAGGTGAGAACACTGGAACTGACCAACATAGAAAATAAGAAATAATAACATCAAATATAAGGTAAAACCTTGAAAGGGTTATATAAGACACACAGCTATTATAGACATACAGTTTTGGTTAGTTGGTTTTATGTGATGTCAGCACTTGTTAGGTTATTCTATACCAAGTCAATTATACTTCAGTAGGAGGTGGCCGTGGTGTAATGGTTATCATCGTAGGAATTGGACACGGCGACACGAGTTCAAATCCTGGACGAGACTGATTGCATTTCACATAGCACTAATACCCTTGGGAAAGGTATGAATCTAATTATTCTCCCTCCATGGGTAAATAGTAGGACAGACTGGGTTCTTCAGCCTTGGTGAGGCAACTAGTCTAGGAAAAGGAAAACTCTGAATTCAAACCTGTAAAACTCTGCTTAAAAAAATTGACCTTGTGTTATATCCTGCCCGAGCGGAGGGGTTGGTAAATAGGATTATACTTCAGTAGCAATATCTCATCTAATATGTCATCAACTGAAAGTGATGTCACAACATACATAGGTAAAGCACACCTTGGTAGCAAAATGTCATCATGGTAGCATGTGTCAACAAACACATAGGTAAAGCATACCTCATAAGCAATATCTCATCTACTGAAAGTGATAACAGTAGCAATGTGCCATCTACTGAAAGTGGTGTCACAACATACATAGGTAAAGCATACCTCGGTAGCAATATGTCATCTACTGAAAGTGATGTCAACAAACATATAGGTAAAGCAAACCTCATTAGCAATATCTCAACTGAAAGTGATGACAACATAGGTAAAGGAGAGACTGCAATCAACAATTCATCAACCATAGAGCTGATCTCTCTAAAACAGAAATTCTTCAAACCCGTGACCATATCAGTACTACCATATGGTTACACTACTTGAACAAAGAAAATGCTTAGAGAAAAAGCTAGATGAGTACTACACAAGGATTCTGCACACCATTTTCAATAAATCCTAGAAGCAGCAGCCTACAAAATAGCAGTTGTATGGCTACTCAACTCCCAAGATGAATAAAATATGCAAGTGAAGTAGGGACAAAAAACAAAAGCAACATTCTCCTATGGACTACAACATATGGACATACCAGTGTTGGCTGACCAGCAAAAACTCATCAGCTCTGTGTAAACACTGGATGCTAACTAGACAGCTTACCAAAGCAATGACTGATAGGAACTGGTAGAAAGAGAGAGTCAAAGGAATCTATACGGTTAGGATGTGATGATGATCATCATCATAACAATCATTCTAATCAGATAAATAAAAAGTAAGTAAAGTCGGCTACCATAGACAAGGGCGACCCAAAGGCTCCTTTTTCAATAGTTACTACACCAAGGTGTAGGGGAGGGCGCTACTCTATTCCCAGGATTGCTCCACTTTACCCTTGATCCTTACCTTATAATGCTGAGTGTTAAGCAAGGCGGAATCAAGTACCATTTCTTTTTTTAAGTCTTTGGCACAACTCAACCTGGGATTGAAACCTGGTCTTCCAGACCAGAGTCAAACACTACTCATTAGACCAAATACTTCATTTAAAACAAATCTATCAAACTGTAATATGTACTGTCATTCTTGCTAACTGTGAACATGGAAGGAATGGCAATGAAGAGATTATTATTCCTTGAAGTTGATCAATGCGCTTTCTGACGTAAGAGTTAGTTCCCTTTAGTAATTTAATGTTTAGACTAAGTAGTTAATTAGTATAGATGTCACTGTTAGAATATTTGCATGGTGATTATTCTACAGACATAATCAAACCATAGTTGACCTATAAGGACCAGAGGTATATGCCAGACTCCAGACACACAGCTGCTAGACTTTTTCTTGGCATCACTTTGAGCATGACTGTTGAACAGATTTTTTTTTGGCATTTTTTTTTTTATAGAGATGAAAACAAATAGTCAAGGTTAGTAAAGAAAACGGTTTAGTTTCAGTTTCTTTGTTTAATGGCATATCAACCTTTGTGGGTTATTTACAAGGTGCAGAAGTAGAATATAAAATCTTTAAAACTTTTTTTAGTCTGACTCGTCAAATTTAAAAAAAAAGAAAAATTAAGATAAATCTAAATTTTCTAAATTAGCTCGATTATTCAAGCACTTTTTCAGCCCAATATGAGTGAGCAAGGAAAGAAATGACAAAGAACCTATGATCTGCTTAATGCTGAAACCAAGTGAAAAGAAATTTCCAAAATAATTGGAGTTTCTTGATGGCTTCTATCAAGCCCAGACCTTAATCCCTTTGAGTATGCTAAATGGGGCATTTGAGAAAATAAAATAAATGCAACTTCTCATCCAAATATTGGTTTGGTTTGGTTTCTTTGTTTGATGGCATATCAACCTTTGTAGGTTATTTAATGTCAAAGCCATTCTCCTAGAAGAACAGTCGTGGTACTATTTAACCCATAGCTGGGAGGATAAGGGGGTTCATACCTTTCGCAAGGGTATTTGCCCGAAAGTGAACATAATAGCGCAAATGGAGTATGAACTTGCTTACTACAATTCCGCAGACCATCGCTAAAACCATTACGCAACGAGGACACCCCCTCCAAATATTGGTTCACTTAGGACTGCTATGAATGGAATAAAATGTCTAAAGAATTTATTTCGAAGGCATGTTGATAAATAATTGAAAGAAAAAAAAAAAAAAAAAAAAAAAAAAAATGGGCATATTGAGTAAATTTACTTTTTTTCTGCCTTTCTTATTTTTTTGTTTATCGTTTTAAAATTAAAATTAATCTTGCTTTATGATAGGGCTGTTTATTATGATACTAGAATATTCCTAATTTTGCTTCTGCACCCTCTAATGCCAAAGTGATACTTGCAGAAGAACAGTAGTGATACTATTTAACCTATAACCGAGGGGTGGGAGAGATAAAGGGGTTTCATGTTTTTCTCTAGGGAATTAGTCTTAAAGTGACTTTCATAGCACAGTTGGAGTTCAAACTCACTCACCTCAAAGCTGCAATCCAGCACTTTAACCATTATACGCCGAGAGTCTGCATTACTTCACGAGAGATAATCAAATACAAAAGCGACGGTGTGTCGCCATTTTAGCTTTTTTTGTTAAGTGACTGAACCGTACAAAACGCAACCACACACTAGTTAGGTAAGTCACGATTTTCCCTACAGCATAAATACACATTTTAGTTCTATTTGACCCATAGATAGGACCATATAAAGTGCTACCACTCAGTGGACCTGGGAGCAATAGCAATGCAGGGGTACTCCACATTCCCCAAAACTCCAGCATTACTGAAGCCTCACTATCAGATTGTTTAGTTTCATATCCAAGAGACTAATTGGGGGAGTTTTACCCCTCTGCAGGGATGCAGTCTATGTATTCTACAGCCCCAGATGACTAGGCAAATGAGAGAATGGGGTTCCACAATCTGAGAAGAGCTCTTAATGAGACCCATGGCCAAAAAGTGGTTAGGAATGGCTGGACTGTAGAACATGGATTTGTAATGAATAAGAAAAAGAGTTACCTACCTTCCTCGAGTGCTCTTCACACTTGGAGGAAACAAAATGTACTGCACAACGCATGTTGAGGATGTCAGGTCTTCAGTAAGGTTATTGTTTTCAGTGTCTTTGTCCTTCATTTCTTGGGTCCCACTAAAACTTTCCACCCCAAATGAGTTGTCAGACTGAATTAATAAAAGAACTGTCGTCAGGAACATAAAAAAAGAAAAAATGTAGTCATCAACAACACATGCAATACATAGTTCTTAGCTTGACTGCTGCTTGAAGAAATACAGTGCTATTTATTTCTTCTTGAGGTCTGTCATTTGTATCATAGGAGAATTGCTTCACACGAGTATTTCATTTTTAATTTGACCTCTTACTACTCGCTACAAGTGACAACAAGGCATTTTATCACAAGAAAAACATAGTATTCCACTGTATAGTTTATATTTTTTGCCGAATACTACAGTTCAAAAATCTAACTAGACTGAATAACTAATTCATAAACAACCAGAGAAAATAAATCAATGTTATAAATTCTGTTTATTCATCCATTTATCACACATCACTCTATGATAAAATGAAACGCAGTTTCTTCTAGGCAGCCGTCACATCGATACTGCTATATGGGTGCACTACATGGACTCTAACAAAACAGCTGGAGAAGAAGCTAGACGGCAATTACATAAGAATGCTGCGAGCAATATTGAACAAGTCCTGGCGGCAACACCCCACAAGACACCAACTGTACGGCCACCTGCCTCCTATCCCGAAATCGATTCAAGTTAGACGAACCAGACATGCAGGACACTGCTGGAGAAGCAGGGACGAGCTCATAAGAGATGTACTCTTATGGACCCCCACACATGGCCGTGCGAAGATAGGACGACCAGCACGAACATACATTCAGCAGCTATGTGAGGATACGGGATGTTGTCCTGAAGACCTGCCTAGGGCGATGAATGATAGGGAGGAGTGGCGAGAGAGGGTCAGGGATATCCATGCTACAAGCACAACATGATGATGATGATGACTCACATCCACAGCCAAAGTATATTCTTCCATCCTCACCCTCAACTGAGAGATATTTTTCTACATCTCCTCCCCACAGCCAAATGGGATATTCTTTCACTCTCGCCCTTAAACAATTAGGATATTCTTCTACATAGATGTTACTTCTTCAGATCAAACACTGTGTTCAACTCCAATGGAATTGTCCAGAGATAACTTTATTTATCCTCACTAAGTAGCAGAGTAAACATGAATTATTGTATTTTGGCTTGCTGAAGATTGGAGGAGTTTCAAGAATCCAATGTGCTCTTAAGTTCTGATGAGCTCTGAAGATTCTTCAAAACCAGCAATACCATTATCCACAAAATAGAATATGCAAAAATATATTAATCTTGTAATTTCATTATCAGCAAGTAAATTTAAACAAATGATGTATTTGCGCGCACGAGTATATATATATATATATATATATATATACACATACACACACACACACACACACACACACACACACACACACACTATATAATGAATAGGTCTACAAGCGAAATTGGTTTTAGGCAATTTTAATTTTTTTCCTTCAATTCCCTACACATTTCAGAGAAAAATATAAAAAGATTTTAAAAAATAAAAAGATAAAATTTAAAAAATAAAAATAACCTGAAACCAATTTCATTTTATAGTATTTAGTTTTTTTTCTCTCATTGAAAGAAAAAAATTTATATAAAGTGTGTGTGTGTATATAATATCAGATAAAACCAAACACAGACAATGGATTCAACTGATATTTCGTCTTTATTTACAAAGAAATATCAATTGAATTCGTTGTCTGTGTTTGGTTTTATCATATTTTTTTACATTTTGTTGAATTTTTCCTATCTTACATATACATGGATGACAATATATGAGCTCCCACACGGGAGTTGAGCACTATGGCAAAGGAATTTGCGGTTGCTACTCACATAATGCAAAGCTCTTCAAATGAATTGAACACTCTGGTATCCAGTAAGGCAAAAAGGTAAACAAACGAAAACTACTACATAATGCCTAATAATTCCCGAGCTGACGGGGTTCACTTATTGGCTGAGCGGTATGATACTAAGTCTAACATAAAGTTGGGCAAGTTTTGATCCCAGCTTCAAGCATCCTTAGTGTCTTGCCACACTGAAGAGTTCTGATACAACAAAACGGTCTCTCTGTGGATGACTATATATATATATATATATATATATATATATATATATATATATATATATATATATATATATATATATGGATGTATATTTTAGTTACCAACTTCTCTGCACAAACAGGATGCAACACAAGGTCACTTTTAAGCGAAATTTAACAGGTTTGAATTCAGAGTTTTCCATTGCCAAGACTGGTTACCATACCAGGGTTAAAGAACCTAGTCTGCCCCATTTTTTATGAATAGCTGGAGGAAAAATAGTTGGATGCATACCTTCCCCAGGGGTATTAGTGCTATGGGAAATGCAAATGGCATTGTCAAGTATTTGAACTCGGATCACCATATCCATTTCATATAATGTTAACCACTTCACAACTAACATCTCCACATTAAGTATCATATCAATTGTTATTCGATATTTTTGTATTATTTATTGCAAAAGCAACGTTGTAATAAAATTGTAAATCATCCTTTCTTGTTTAAAATTGATCCTCTCAATATTTTTTTATACCATGGAATTTCTACAGGTCCCACTAATTATAGATAATTAGTTAAAAAACTCACATGAAAATTTCCAATATCAATTGAAGCTAGGTAAGCCGGGTGGTTGGATTTTGTAGCATATGAACCCTTGAGGGTTATTTAATGCCAAATCTTGTTTATACACACACGCACATTAAATATATGATTTGTAAACAAATAGGGAGGGTGCTACTCCTTTCCCTAGATTGCTCTACTTTACCCTTGATCCCTAACTTATAATGCTGAGTGTTAAGCAAGGAAGCATCAAGTACCATTTTTTGAGTCTCTGGCATGACTTGAACTGGGATTGAACCCAGGTCACCCTGTAACACTATGTAGGTGGTCCGCAAAGCAAACGATCCCTTTGTCTGTTTTGGCGATCTCAACGTGACTGGAAGTTGGTAAGGGAACGCGAGTAGGAGTTGGACAAAGGAACTCGGAGAAGGCAGTTGGCGAAGGATGACATGAGTGGCCAGTCGACACCGGACAGCAGAAGTGAGCAGTCGGCATGAGATAGGGTCCAAGAGTCAGTGAGGGAAGAGCAATCAAGTTGAGTCAGCACTCCTCATGGGTTGTAGAATTTTCGCTAGAAATCCACGCTAGCGTTAGTCTACATACGCACATAGGGAATTCAATGTTACATAACTCCTCTCTTGCACCTTGAGTTAACCCAAGTATTTTGTTCATTTGTTCTCTTTCCTCCCACTCCCTTGATTGTATTTCTTGTAGCTATGAAGAAATGTGCGATGCCCCTATCGGAACCACTAGTTGATCACCGGCCAAGAAGTGAAATGGTTTGAAGAAGTTGATGTATCGGGGGGGCCGAGGGGGTATCATCACAACCCAAGCCATTGGCGAACACTCTAACCATCATACCAGTGTCTAGTAATATTCTTATCGGTTTGAAATAGATAAAACTTGAAGTAAAAGAGTAGGATATGTTTGCTGTTTCCTCACATGAGATGAAAAGGTTTTCCGTCTCTTCGAATCATTTGACAAAAGAACAAACTACTATATAACCTCTTCCCAGACTAAAGCTTAAAAGAATAAAAAGTAACAAAAAAAAAAAAAAAAACTGTCACAAATGTTACTTACATTCATATCCAACTCCAAAACTAAATTCACAATACCAATTGTAGTTAAGGCAAAATGAAAACCTTCCTGAATTCGAATCCTGAAATTCAAATAATGTTAAACAAATTAGAAATCTCAAAATCTTCAACAGAATTTTAGATAAAGCATCATTAATTAATTTTTGACTAGTATTTCCTTCATCTTATTTCTCTTGCTTTTACACCTCGTAGTAATAGCGTTAAATTGTGTGAATTTCTTAGATGAAACATTGTCAATTATTATTAATTTTTGACTAGTATTTCCTTCATCTTATTTCTCTTGCTTTTACACCTCGTAGTAATAGCGTTAAATTGTGTGAATTTCTTAGATCAAGCATTGTCAATTATTATTAATTTTTGACTAGTATTTCTTTCATCTTATTTCTCTTGCTTTTACACCTCGTAATAATAGTGTTAAGTTGTGTGAATTTCTTAGATCAAGCATTGTCAATTATTATTAATTTTTGACTAGTATTTCTTTCATCTTATTTCTCTTGCTTTTACACCTCGTAATAATAGTGTTAAGTTGTGTGAATTTCTTAGATCAAGCATTGTGAATTATTATTAATTTTTGACTAGTATTTCCTTCATCTTATTTCTCTTGCTTTTACACCTCGTAGTAATAGCGTTAAATTGTGTGAATTTCTTAGATGAAACATTGTCAATTATTATTAATTTTTGACTTGTCTTTCTTTCATATTATTTCTCTTGCTTTTTACACCTCGTAGTAATAGTGTTAAGTTGTGTGAATTTCTTACGTGAAGCCTGATGATTTTTATCTTTCAGGATTTTCGGACTATTGTCTTCATCTTCATTGTTATATGAAGATGAAGATGTAGTAATAGTCTAAATGATAATCTCTTGGTATTTCTTTCATCTTAATTTCAGTTAATTTTTGTTTTTTCTTGAATTTCATACCCAGAAATCCTAACCAAACAAGATGGACAAGGAATTGTATGATAAAAATGGAAAAAGTAAAACTCACTTTGCAATGGTTGAAAGCATTCGTCCAACAACTGACATGGACATTGGTGGCCAGCTACCTTGTTGGACACTCCAAATCCAGCGTTTATGGTAAAGGTAACGAGACATTGTATTGAACATGGCTGCCACTGACCGACTGGCTTTTTCTGCGTGACTTGAGATGCGACGTGGAATCTCTCGAGCTGGATCTTCAACAATGCTTAAATCATGTGGAACCCTTTCATATCTGTGAAAAGATCATTCAACTCTTTTACATTGGCTGAGATTCAATATTTCAGCGACAGTTCCAATTTTAGCTAAAGCTATTACTAACATTTTCATTTCCGAAAAATCATTTTCTAGCAATATAACTAAAAACGGCATAATTTTTCTCAGATGAGATTTCTTTTTCTTTCTTCACTCTTCCGTTTTTCTCTTTTCATTCCTCTTCCTTTCACTCTTCTCTCTCTCCCTTTCTTTCCTACTTTCCTTCCTTTACTCTTCCTTTCTTCACACTCCACCCCCTTTTTTTTTTTTTGACTGGCTGAGATTCAACATTTGGTGGACAGTACCAATTTTGGCAAAACGTTATTGACAGACATTTTAAATGTCTCATGAATAATTTTCAAGCAAAAGAATTAAAAATGGCAGAATAATAGCTGTTGGCAAAGAAAACATAACTGCTTATCCAAGTTCAAATTCCAATCAAGACTGTGTTCACTTTCTACTAATATACTTGTGAAAGGCATGAATCCACTTTTCCCTACAAGCCGGAGTAAAATAGCAGGAAAGACTGGGTTTTCTGGCAATAATGGTAGGTAACTGTTGTATAGTGGCTCGTACCAAATGACTTCCGGTATCGCGGAAGTATAAAGACGCTGTGTTTCTGAAGCATAGGAAGCAGATGCAGAAAGAGAAGCAAAGTGACAGCTCTAAACTATTTCACTGTGTATCTTTTCCTTACCACAATACAACAGTAACAATTCAAGGGGAAGGGCAACCAAAAACCACTCAAGAATAGACTTAATAAAGGGCCGTTTAAAAATAAAAAATCTAAGGGGGAGAGATAGTGGGGTTTGTTATATTGGACAATCTTCCAGCCAAGAATTTGCCAATAGAGCCCAGTGGTACTATTTACCAACCCCTCCGCTCAGGCAGGATATGACACAAGGTCAATTTTTAAGCGGAGTTTAACAGGTTTGAATTCAGAGTTTTCCTTCTCCTAGACTAGTTGCCTAACCAAGGCTGAAGAACCTAGTCTGTCCTACTATTTACCCATAGCCAGAGGGAGAATAATCGGATTCATACCTTTCCCAAGGGTATTAGTGCTATGTGAAATGCAATCAATCTCGTCCAGGATTTGAACTCATGTCGTTGTGTCCATTTCCTATGATGATAACCATTACACCACGGGCATTGTTATAATGATATTATAATAACAATAATAACGACTACACCACGGGCACCTCCAAAAGGAGGTGCCCGTGGTGTTTGGAGTGGGGGGGATTAGAGCCCAGTGGTACCTGCAAAACTTAAGACCTACTCTAGATATATTTTCCTGTAAAAATCTAATTCTCATGGACCAGCAATTAGATTAGTCAGAAATATAAAATAGCAGTACATTTATAGCTCGTTTTACAGTAAAGATCTAATTAAAACATTTGTTCTAATGTTTTCAGAATTTCAGGCAAGGAAGCACAGGAAAAGGAAACAGGTATTTGTTAGGATCCAAAAAGAATTTTAGAAAATGAAAAAGTCCAGAGATTATATTGGTCAAAATATAACGGCAAAAAAATGGGAGCCACTTTGACCAATTCAGATAAAATCAGCAGGGAAAAATAATTTCTCCTAAAATAGTTTTTAAATGCGACAAAAGATATTAGAAAACTAAATTTAAAAATATTTTAAGTCCAAAAAAATTAATCAGATAAATTAAACAACAAAATTAATCAGAAAACTTTTTTTTTTAAATAATCAAATTACTAAAAAATTGAGTAAGTAAATTTAAGAATTAATTCAAGAAATTTAAAAAAATAAGTCTGATAACTAAATCTAAAATAAAAATTCAATAAAAAAAAATTTAAAATAATCATTTAACTAAATCTAAAAAAAGAAAAAAAAAAATTAAATTAAAATAAAATAAAATTTTTCTTAAATAATCAGATATCTCAAGTTTTTAAAAGTTAATAATTTTTAGGAATTATTCAGATAACTAAATTTCTAAATAAAAAAAAAAAAAAAAAAAAAAAAAAAAAATCAAACCTGATCAATATTTTTTCTACTGGTTTATTCAGCACAACACAACATTTGACGTCTGATAATTGTTTTCTTGGAGGAGTATTGCTGCTGCTGCTGCTCAGTCGGAACTCTTTCTTGTTTACCATTCTTGGTTCAAGACTCATTGGAAGACTGAGTTGCTGTTGCTGCTGTGGTTGCTGTTTCCTTTTTTCATTTGACGCTCGAATTCCAGTGCTTTTTTGTGGACCTCGTTGACTGAGCTGCAATTTCAGAACTTCTTCACGCAACTGGGAAACAATTGTGTGTCGTTCATCACCAGCTGTTCCTCCCAAAAAGGCAAGGCGTAACACCAAACAGGGAGGTTTAGAGGAGGCACGCAAAATGTAAAATGTACTTGGAGCCCTATCAGGATCGCTGATTTAAAAAAGAAAAGAAAAAAAGAGGAAAAAATTAAGAAAAATGACAAAGAAAAACCAATTTAATAAATAAAAATAAGAGAAAAAAAGAAACAAAAATAAGGAAAATGAGAAAAAAGAATTAGAAATAAGAAAACAAAAAAAAAACAAAAAAAAACAAATAAGAAAAAATAAGATAAAAAAATAAGGGAAAAAAATGAAAATTTTAAGATAAGAAAAAAAATCAAGATAAAATTTTAAAATTTGTTAAAGAAAAAAAAAAAAGGAAAAATTTGCCAATGTTTTTACAAGAATAATTCCCATAAAAAAAAAAAAAAAAGATGGGACCATTTATGTATAAAATTTAACCGATGAATAAGCAACCATATGCTCGACTAAACTTTGTAAATACAATATCACCAAAAGGTAAGTACACTCCTAACAATTTCTTTTCTAATACATCAGTTTTCTTTAAAAAAAAAAAAATTTAAAAAAAAGCTCCTCAAAAAAGTTCCACACTGACCTCTGGGAGTGAAAAAAAATTTAACATAGTAAATCAAAGTAATTGAAAACTCAAAATATCTCGAGGTTTGCACAACCGTTGAATCCATTTTATGAGTTTTCACCAAGTTTGTATATGGTTGAATCTAGATTTAGCTAAGTTCATTATTCACTAAACAAATAAAGAAAAACTTTGAACATAAAATATAGTGATTAGCAATTCAAAGTTTTAAACCTGCAACGAAATATTTGTAATCTCTTTAGTGCCCACCAAAATCATCCTTCCCATTAAAAGATAATTTACTAAATCTCTTCTCATGCAAATTGTATTAGACACAAGTAAATTAGTTATACTTTGTCATGAATGTAGGAGTTTGCGTTTCAGCCAGTATAGTTTTTTGGGGGTGAACTTTGCCTCCCACACCAATCACTTCCGGGTGGAAGGTGTGATAGGAACTTCTGGGGTGAACACCGGCTGGTGCGAATTCGGACTTTTTTTGAATGGACTGGCATGAGAGACTGACGTTTTCTTTGTGGGTCACTAGCAAGGCAAAAAGAGGTAAGCTCGTGGATTCTCTTAATTCATTCGATTCAGATCATCACTGATATTTCACTTTCATGGTGCGTTTCCTTTTTTGAAACATTTATGAGTACATTTGTTTTGTTTCAGTTTTCACATTGAGGAATGTACGCTTGCTTTGTGCTGAACACGTATGCAAATAAAGATATACATCTTCATCAGTTCTAGATTCACGTCATTGATTTTTGGCCCCAGTTGCTGCTGTTACACTTTGTGATTTAGTATTTAATTATCTTATTTGGGTCTGAATGAAAATTAAGTTAAGTTATAAGGGGTTCATCAAGTAAAAAGTTTGAGAAGGCCGGTTCTACACCAAAGATACCAGGATTTTATTATTTCTAGTGGAACATTATACACTCAAAATAGATATTAGATATTATTAACATTCAAAACTTTCCAAAAATAAGCACATACCTTATATATATTTGTACAATCAATGCTATAACAATGGGGTTCGTGATGTGACATGGGACTGAAAACCATTCATGTATATTGTTTTGTTCAGTCTATCCTGTTCCCTTGGCAACATATTTAAGATGTCTCTCTTTCTAAAGTATATTTATAACTAAAAATGTAACAGACACAAATAATAGGAATGCAGTGACAAGCAGTGTATCTGGTGCACATCATTTAACTTATCATCAAAGGAAGCAGACATGGCTACGAGAGTTCAAGTCCTGAACAAGGTCATTAGCATTTTATAGCTTAAGTGAGATTTATTGGATTCAAAAGGTATGAATCCAACTATTTTCACTTCGGCTATAGGTAAATAGTAAAGCAGACGGGGATCTTTAACCTTTGGAATGGCAACTGGTCAAGAAGAAGGAAAACTTTATTCAAACTAGTTGTAGACCTGAAGAGGGATGAGCTCTACCAAGCAATTCCTACCCAAAACTTGTAACTATACTAGTGCCTGCACAACCAAAACTAGATTTACCAGTGAGAGAATATTAAGACACAAATTCTTAACTTACAATGGTTACCTCCCTTGAAATCAAGTACGAGTTAATCATTTAAAATAGGTGCCCATGGTGCAATGGTTATCGTCATAGGAAATGGACATGGCGACACGAGTTCAAATCCTGGACAAGACTGATTGCATTTCACATAGCACTAATACCCTTGGGAAAAGTATGAATCCAATTATTCTCCCTCCAGCTATGGGTAAATAGTAGAGCAGACTGGGTTCTTCAGCCTTGGTAAGACAACTAGTCTAGGAGAAGGAAAACTGAATTCAAACCTGTTAAACTCCTAAAAATTGACCTTGTGTCATATCCTGCCCGAGTGGAGGAGTTGGGTAAATATGGTTAATCATTTAAAATAAATCCTTAAAAAAAGTAAATTGATTGAATAGAGAAAGACTTACCTGTCATCAAATTTTATATACATATACGTCAAGTTGGAGTGGTTTTCTTCTAAAACAAATGTGCACCACTGCCGCAACATGGTGTTCAGGGTAGTCATTGCTTTGTAGCAATGTACAGATTGAAAATAGCCATTTGAGTTAGGGGTGTGAAGATATTTTTTTAAGGGTACATCATGCTGTAGCACAATCCCAATACGATGCGTGTGCATCCATTTTTGCCTACAAAGATAGAAACACAATTTTTCAATAAATAAGGGGAATTTAAAAAAAAAAAAAAAAAAAAAAAGAAGCAATTTTTTTTTCAGAATTCTTTTCCATAAATGTAAACTCTGCATGGTTTTTAATTGGTTTATAGCAACATTTATTCTTATCTTACAGAAATATCCATTTTGAAGCTATTCAAAATGATAGCAAACCATAGTCCGTCAGGCTTGAACAGAGGTCTGTCGTAAAATTTTGGGTGGCTCAGAAGTACAAACAATGTGAAATTTACCAAAGAATGTGTAATGGGTACAGAGAAGCATGTTTTAGTCAAAAAATGTTTACAAATGGGCTAAACATGGGTTCATCATTACGAGACTGAATTGGAAAGACAGTTGAAGGGGAAACACTCTCCAGTAAAGAAAAAGTTCAGAGTGCAGTGTTCATTAAAGGCATTGCTGACGGTCTTCTGGGACATGAAAGGACCCATCACCATTGATTTCCTTTAAAAAGGAGCAACTGTAAACAGTGCTCCCAATTGCCCAATCCTTAGGCAATATTTCATCTTATTTATTTAATGACCCTCACATAGAAATAACGGAGAGCTGCAAATTGTATCTGAATTGAAAGACTAGCATTTTGGATCTGGGTTCAATGGCTAAAAAACAGTTTTAAGGGAATCGATTCGTTTAGAAGAATTCAAGTGTTTTTGAGCAGTCAGGCAGGATTTATCCTTCCCACAACTCCCGATTGGTTGTTTGGGTTTTATGGCATATCAACCTTGGTAGGTTATTTAATGCCAAATTCATTTTTATAGAAATTACTTCTATTTCAAACAATTCAGTTTAGCATGAGTACACAGTTTGTCAAAAACATTTCTATTTGAAGCTATTCAGTTTAGTCAAACAGTTCTAATTCAAATAATTCAGTTTAGTATAAATAAGTATAGATTTTGTTTACAAACAGTTAAATGTCAAAAACAGTTCCATTTCAAACAATTCAGTATGCAGTTTAAATATCAGAATAGTTCTATTTGAAGCAGTTCAGTTTGGCATATGTATGCATTTTCGTTCTATTTGACCATTAGATAGGGCCTTATTAGGTGCTGCCATTCCGGGTCAGAGTGGATCTGGGAGCAATGTTAATGAATGGATGCTCTGCATTCCCCAAAGCTCCAGCATTAATAGAACCTCACCATCAGATTGTTTAGTGTCATATACAGGACACTCATTGAGGAGGGAGTCTTACCCCTCTACAGAAGTGCAGTCAGCATATTCGATAGCCCCAGCCAACTGGGCAACCCACTCCTGAGTTGTATTTACTGGGATGAATAAGAGGTTTTGCGATATTTTGGGTTGCGCTAGTTTGCAGCACATGTATTATGTGACTGAAACAGTTCAAGCAATGGCAGGTACCTGGTGTGGTTGGTAGTATTGTGGTAGTTAGTGTGCTAACATGTCTGAGCCTGGTAAAGTTGCTGTTACATCTCAAAACGACAAAAAAAACAAAAAAAAACTGTCGGTATATTCTATAGCCCTCCAAGCTGACTGGGCTGATATAGCTTAGTGTCATACCAAGGACAACACACTAGGGTTGGGGTCTACACAATCCAAGCCCAACTGACAAGCCAGAAACAATATTTGATTATAATATAAGAAAATAGTGTAGATTCATCACTGACATATTGTTTCATTTGCTAATCATCTTCGACAAGTTGATTAGATGGCAAAGAGAATGAGCAGACAAACACCATATGAATCATTAGTGTGGGGTGGAAGGAGAAAAAAAAAAAAAAAGAAAGATAGAAATTTCTTACCAAATGTTGATATCTAAACTTGCAATAGGATTCCAGAATTTTATCAAATCAGATAAACTAGGATCTCTGAAACACAAAAATAAAAATAAAGGGTAAATATAATTGCATCTCAAAGATTTTTTTTTTTGGTGTATAGTTATATGTGTGTGTGTGTGTGTGTGTGTGTAGGGGTTAGTGGAGGTTATGTGTGTGTACAAATGTATAGAAAAAAAACAAAATCAAAAAAACAAATGTTGGATACAATTTTCTAAATTCGTTTTGGGTTTCCTTGTTTGATAACATAAATCTTCACAGGTTAATCTTTTAAAAGAACCGTAGTGATACAATTTAATCCATAGCTGGGAGGAATGATAAAGGGGTTTTATACCTGTGGCACAATAATGAGTATTCATATATATATGTGTGTGTGTGTGTGTGTGTGTGTATATTTGAAATAGGAAGGTCCACAAAGAGATTTGTATTTTTTGAATTTATTTATTTTGTTCTTCTAAATTTATATCAGATTTTTCAGGGTTAGAATTAGCAGGAAAAAATACCCCTAAGAGAATTAAGGAACCCAAAAAAACACAACAATGAAAAACCCCTCCCACAACTCTCGATTGGTTGTTTGGGTTTTATGTCATATCAACCTTGGTAGGTTATTTAATGCCAAATTCATTTTTATAGAAATTACTTCTATTTCAAACAATTCAGTTTAGCATGAGTATACAGTTTGTCAAAAACATTTCTATTTGAAGCTATTCAGTTTAGTCAAACAGTTCTAATTCAAATAATTCAGTTTAGTATAAATAAGTATAGATTTTGTTTACAAACAGTTAAATGTCAAAAACAGTTCCATTTCAAACAATTCAGTATGCAGTTTAAATATCAGAATAGTTCTATTTGAAGCAGTTCAGTTTGGCATACGTATGCATTTTAGTTCTATTTGACCATTAGATAGGGTCCTATCAGGTGCTACCATTCCGGGTTAGAACAAAAATAATTCAGAACTATTTACAGAAATATTGAAAAATCTGGAAGAAATTGAGAAGAACAAAATAAATAAATTCAAAAAATACAAATCTCTTCGTGGACTTTCCTATTTTAAAGATATCCTTATTCTTTCTTTGGAACTACAACAACCATCTTTATATATATATATATATGAGAGAGAGATGTGTGTATGGGGGGGGGTTCTCCATGTCGTGAGTGATCGACAGAATTACCTCTGAGGCACTGGAGTGTCTAGAAGACCTTCCTTTGTTTATTTTGGTGTGAAGACAACACAAAGAGCTGTGCCCGCATGAACCTGCAAAACTGGAAGAAATGACGAGGGATGTTGGCCAGTCAAGAGTGAGACTCTAGACGAGAGAGTCAGACATTCAGAGTTCAGGACGTGGGGCCAGAGCAGCCGAAGGGTGGTATGGAGTCAAGAATGAAGACACAGAGCAGTGAAGATGATGACCAGATGTCAGCATCTTTGGTACCAGTGGAGGATTTTCACTGAGTTTTTGCGATAGCCACAAATAACACGCACAGGAATGCTTAAAAGTGTCAACTTCACCTTCTTACGTTTTGCAGTTCTGAATCCATGTTTGTTCGTTTCTTCCTTCCACCCTCTGTTCGTGGTTTTATATTTTGTTCAACCTGTGAAACGCCCACACGGCCGGCTGTGAGAATTAACAACAGGGTCCACACCACTAGACGAGGGATCATATACCTTTGTCAAAGGTTTTCATCCAAAAATAAAAGTAATAGTGTGATTGAAATCCAAACTTACTACAATATCACAATCCAACATGTTAACCGCTATGCCATGGGGATTCACCCTACTCACTCACCTCCAAAATCATAATTTGATTGTACAAAGAAAAAAGAAACAAAACAAAACAAAACCCAGCTAACTTTTCATATTTCAATCTGTTTACTTCATATCTATTTGATCCACTGGAAGTTAAGTAATCAGATACAGAAATTCATTTAATTTATTTCTTTTTTTTTTTTTTTTTTTTTTTTTAAATCCCTTTTAGTTAAGGACAAATTTAGAATGAGAGATAAAGAGCTAGCTCTATCATATTTATATATTAAAATGATGAGGCTGAATAATTTTTTAGTAAGTCTATCTATCAATGTCAGTCTGCTTCTTTGTACCTCTTGATCTGTTTGAGATATATATATATATATATATATATATATGTGTGTGTGTGTGTAGAGAGAGAGAGAGATAAAGAGCTAGCTCTATCATATTTATATATTAAAATGATGAGGCGGAATAATTTTTTAGTAAGTCTATCTATCAATGTCAGTCTGCTTCTTTGTACCTCTTGATCTGTTTGAGATATATATATATATATGTGTGTGTGTGTGTGTAGAGAGAGAGAGATAAAGAGCTAGCTCTATCATATTTATATATTAAAATGATGAGGCTGAATAATTTTTTAGTAAGTCTATCTATCAATGTCAATCTGCTTCTTTGTACCTCTTGATCTGTTTGATATATATATATATGTGTGTGTGTGTGTAGAGAGAGAGAGATAAAGAGCTAGCTCTATCATATTTATATATTAAAATGATGAGGCGGAATAATTTTTTAGTGAGTCTATCTATCAATGTCAGTCTGCTTCTTTGTACCTCTTGATCTGTTTGAGATATATATATATATATATGTGTGTGTGTGTAGAGAGAGAGAGATAAAGAGCTAGCTCTATCATATTTATATATTAAAATGATGAGGCGGAATAATTTTTTAGTGAGTCTATCTATCAATGTCAGTCTGCTTCTTTGTACCTCTTGATCTGTTTGAGATATATATATATATATATATATATATATATATATGTGTGTGTGTGTGTGTGGAGAGAGAAAGAGCTAGCTCTATCATATTTATATATTAAAATGATGAAGCTGAATAATTTTTTAGTAAGTCTATCTATCAATGTCAGTCTGCTTCTTTGTACCTCTTGATCTGTTTGAGATATATATATATATATATATGTGTGTGTGTGTGTGTAGAGAGAGAGAGAGAGATAAAGAGCTAGCTCTATCATATTTATATATTAAAATGATGAGGCGGAATAATTCTAAATAAAGGATTTTTTAAGCTTTTTAGCAATAATTTCACTGAATAATATCAGAGAACTGATTTTTTTCAATTTAAGTCTATAATAAAATAAGGACTGCTTACTGTTGTAAAGAATATTCTGAAGGCAGCAGTGGCAGACCATTCTTCAAAGATTTTGGTACAGTGTAATTGACTGGATTGGAAGAGAAAGAGTGAAGATGGGCTAGAAGCTGATCAGTCTGCATCAGGCTAAAATTCAAAAGAAATAGAAATGAATTAATAAATTGGGAAGAAAAAAAAAAATGAACAAATATATGAAAGAATGAAGAAAAAGAAAGCAAATATGTGACATTTGAAGCAAAAAGGGTTAAAAAAAAAAAAAAAAAAAAACAAGTTATACAAAGAGAAACACTGATGTATAGAATACTCAACTGAAAGAGGGAAAAAAGTCATACAGAGTATGAATGTATGTACGTATGCATGTATAAAAAAAAAAATCAGGAAATATATATGCAATATAAACCAATCTCAAACAATTCAAACGCTGTCATTAAAGAAAAATGGTTAGTTGGTGTTTAATGGCAGATGAACCCTTGTGGGTTATATCAAATTCAGTTGTTTTTATATATATATATATATATATAAATAAAAATGAGGGGATAACTCTTCACCCCTCTTCTATCCCTTCCCACCCTTCTTTCCTGTGTCTATTCTGATTTATTTTATCCGTAAGATCTGAAGAAGTCCTGTTAATTTTTTTCGTGTTTTTTTTATTTTATCAAAAACACATAACAGGATGTAAATAAATTTATAATCCTAATGTGACCGGTTTGTGTTTTTTCTTCATGAAATTATTGCTCCGTAATGTCTGTTACATTGAGCTCTTTACCAGGAAAATTTAAATGTTCACTTTTGAATAGTTTTTTTATCCTGATGGAATTACTCCCAACTCTGGTTTAACTGAACCAAATAATGCTTATATATATATATATATATATATGATTTGTAAGTGAATAGTTTGTAGGTAATATTTTTAAACAAGTTAGAGCTCATTTATTTGCACACAGTTAAATGGTTTCAAGTATTACTATCTATCAAACATTCCAATCTAAAAAAAAAAACAAAACAAAACAATTTGCACACAGCTGTATAGTTTATAATAACTAATAATAATAATCTTCAGTAAGTGATTGAACAGTTCTATCTAACAAAGATAGACTCTAACAGGTACTACTACTCCAGATCAGAGTGAACCTGGGAGTAATGGTAATGAAGGGGTACTCTGCATTCCTCAAACTCTGGGACTGGGGCTTCGCTATAAGACACAGTTTAGTGTCAGACCTCAGATACTCAAATTGACACTCACCCACGGCCTTCTAACACCTTTAAAATAAAGTGGATTGGGTGTTTGTTTGCCACCAGAATATTTGAAGAATACATTCAGGACAATCATATAGGTTCATGGACTTGAGATCCTATTTACCCAACCCCTCCACTCGGGCAGGATATGACACAAGGTCAATTTTTTAAAGCGGGGTTTAAGAGGTTTGAATTCAGAGTTTTCCTTCTCCTAAATTAGTTGCCTCACCAAGGCTGAAGAACCTAGTCTGTCCTACTATTTATCCATAGCTGGAGGGAGAATAATTGGATTCACACCTTTCCCAAGGGTATTAGTGCTATGTGAAAATGCAATCAATCTTGTCCAGGAATTGAACTCGTATCGCCGTGTCCATATCCTGCGACGATAACCATTACACCACGGGCACCTCCTTGGTTCATGGACTTGACATGACCAGCTGATTGATTGGATTGAGCCTCTCCGACCACCCGTCTAGCTCAGTTAGGGCCAGAGTGAAGTGTTGCAAGTCATATGACCACTTTGGCTGCCAGGTCACTAACTTCTCAGCCACCAGGATCCTGTCTTGAAGTATTGCAGATCACTACTCACAGCCAACAGGTAGCCTCACAAGAGGGTGTGGGTGCAGAGTGACTCCTCTGCACAGGTGCAGTCAGCCCAAGAAGATAAATTGATAACTCTCAGGTGATGATGAAATCCATAGATAATAGCAATCAATACATACCAAGTCTTACCAAATGCCTGTCTCCTCCAATCTTAAATTCAATATACACCAGGGCTCAAGATTACACCAGGGCTCAAGATTAACAGTGTTCCATTGTCTTGGGGGACAATAGAATATATGTTGTAGCCACCCTATGGGTTAGTCAAGTTTGGTTTGCTGGGTTCGGCTTTATGGCATATCAACCATTGTTGGTTATTTAATGCCAAATCTTGCTTTTACATATACATTAAATATATATGATTTGTCAAATCATTTTGTAGATACATTTATATAAGCCTGAGCTCATTCTTTTGGACACAGCTAAATGATTTCAAGTATTTTTATCTAACAAGAATATTTTATTTATTATTAATCTTTATATTAAAAAAATATTTAACTTTAAAATTTAACATGGTGCATCATTTCTTATACCTTGAATATCAGTTTTAATTACATTACCATGACAACTTCGGACAGAGTCAAACGTCTTGATATATTAACACTCTAAATCAATTTCTCTTCAACCATGAATATCTTAATTATAATAATTCAATGTTGTTATAACAAAGCAAAGATAGTATATCATAGAGATACTTGTCAGCGCAACAGTATTCAAAGTGTTCCAAATTTGCAATTTCTAATCTGATTTTCTCACGCTAAATAATTCCTCAAGGATGAC